>VXBI01009316.1:61322-89896 GCA_013397375.1 Toxostoma redivivum
CAAAGACCCTCCTTGGGAAAGTTTTCAGGTCTCTTGAGTCGTGTTTGTTCTCTTTTACGATGACAAACACTTCTTTTTTCTTTTTTTCTTTTAAACTAAAAGGGGGACCTGTGGTCAGAGAGACATCTAGTGAATTAGCTTCAAGAAGTATTTCTCACAAGTCTGAGTTTTGCCCCGTTCTCAGGGTGATAAGAAGAAAGTTCCCAAGGTGATAACATGGTCAAAAACAGGTTGGAATTTGTGAAAAACAAGTTGGAAAAACAAGAAGGAATTCACAACAAGGACAGACACCTGGTGTTTTTTCCGTGGGACACATCCTGGGAGATGTTTGTCCCGGTGGACCAATGAACTACGGTTCTGTTCCGTGCATCGGAACATGCTTTAAATATGGGCTCTCAGTTCAATAAAATCGGCTTCTTTTCCCAAAAGGAGTCCCTGTGCTTTGCTGTTCCTTTTGTCTTTTTTCCCTTTTATTTAGGTCCGATACCACACTAGGTGACTAGGAAACTGAAAGAGAGTGTTGTCTTCATTTTTCTATTTGGAAAATACAGCAAAACTTAGAGATACTTCCTCAAATCTGTATCAATATCTAAAACATTAGATCATCTTCCAAGCTCTAATACATCACTTCATATACACTTTTCCTTCTGATGCCACTTACTCTGTCAAGATCTCTATATCTATTTCCATGTATATAAGATAGACACAAACTATACAGTTTACACAAGCCCTGTTACATACAACCTGCAGTTTCTGCTGCTGATGGATATAAATCCTCTCATGTCCCACAGGAATGTGGTCTCCATCTGACAAAACTATCTATTTTGTCTTTTATTTTAATCGGTTTCCTGCCAGCTGGGGTCTGTATCCATTTGATCAAGTGAACTATGTCTTCAATCAATCTTCTTAATTTTTTCCTCTCTATTTTTAAAAGCAACAGCCCAAGACCATGAAAGCAGTAAAAATACTGCCTTTTCTCAACTTTTATTACTAATTACTAACTTTTATTACTATTTTTTAATGAGAAAAAACATTTCTATAGCAATTCTTAAACAAAGCCCTCAAAGCCCTTTAAATTAAAAATAATTTATTAATGCAGAGAAACTGGCAATATTGCTGATCTCAGGTTTTAGGCACCTTTGTTTAACCAAGAGAAACTCAGAAAATCAAGGTACATAATCCACTACCAGAGTCTGAGCAAGGCTGTGTTGAACACACTCATCCTGCTGCACTCATAATTACCAAGAAGCCTTCTCTCAGCTCTCCCGCACATGTGGGCAGGCTTGGAGTGACAGCCTATCCACATTACTTCATCTGGTCCACACCAGAATATCTATTTCTGAGCAAGGCATGGCACATCCAAACTCTGGGAACAAGTTACAGTGCAATCAATGGTTTCATTTCAATCCAGAAGATAGTACTGATTTGCATGGGGTATCAATAGGGTGTTACTAGCTCCATACTACTTTTAGTTTCCTCCAGTGAGGAAGACTTTCCACCTACCTCCAGATACACTGAACACTGCAAGGAACCTTCTGTGCAGAGACGTCAATTTCTGAAGGGTGATGGGTCTGTCTGTGTACCGTATTCATGGATGGGCACTGAGACCTGGGATCAGACAGCTAACCAATCCTTGCACCCTAGGCTTCTAAAAAATTTTTAAACCAGGATGCCTGACACCCAGCATTTTAAGAAAATCCTGCAGCACCCAAGAAATAAACAGACTAACATTACTCTTCTGTTTCTGATTCTGCCTCAAGTTCACTACAAAGTAACTTGCAGCTCAATAAACTTTGACATGTTTTCATGTTATAAAAACAAAGACAAAAACTTAGTTATTCACTTTTTACCTCATACATCCCAAATCAATAATTACATCTATTGATCAATGAGAAATTCAAAACTTTAATTTACATTGAGTACCATAACCTAATAAGACAGCAACAACTGAATTTGTTGAAATTGATTTTCGTTTCCAACAGAAAATCTTCAGGTCTGTAGCATAATAAGATGCAGTACATGGAGCAGTTAATTACCAGTGAGTATCACAAAAAGCTAAAATTAAATTTCTTTTTGAATACTGAAAGAAAATGCTGAGTCTCCAAGGCTGACACTTAAGAAAAATTATTTCAGACACATGTGTGTATAGAAGCTATAAATTAATGCTGACACATTTTGAAAGGGTAGGGGATTTTGGCTTTTTTTTTTAATTACAGCAACATAACTTTAATAGTAAGTCCGTGAAGAAAAGTCCTGCTTTTTGTGGTGCAGACATGCCTGCCTTCAAGCAGTCATTGAATGTGCTCCAATACAAAGCCAACACAGACCTTGCTGGCTGGCTCTGAGCGTCACATCGAGTGCCACATCAGCTACAACTCAGTTTAAACTTTGGTAGAGCCCTTTTAAGTTTAACATAACCTGTCAACACAGAAACAAAGGAATTGCATAGAGCACCTCAGTATTGCTATACCACTGGCCTTGTTCACAGCAAATGGAGCTTCTCCATCTTCACATTTCCTCCTTTCAGATCCAACATCACCACCTGGGGTCTGAACGGATAACAACACAGGAGCACTGCAGGCAGGAAACACAGAGGAGCAAAGCCCAACCTACAGTGTCTTCACAAGCTGCACTCCACACGAGGCACATGGACAGATCCAGTGCCTTCCTAAGTCCACTCACTCAGCAGCAAGTTACAGTGGCTTTACTTTCAATTTCCATTTATTAGCAATAACAACAGATACATTTAGCCATCAATCTCCAGTTAATTACACACAGATTTTCCCAGCCCAGCTCTCACCTTTGCCTAATACAGGCAATTTTTTCCAGGATTCAGCCTTTTTGCTCCCCATTTCAAATGTTGGATAGGGATCCTGCTGTGAGAGCAGGGTTTGCACAGGGACTGGGCACTGTGCCAAGACACCCCGTCTGCCAGTTTGGACAGCTTTCCAAGGAGTCTTCATATGAAAATAGCCATGATGTCAACTGACCCAGCAGGATTTGAAATAAGGCCTAGAAGCGAAGGCTTAGTCCCAACAAAGAGCGCATCACATACCTGTGCATCTTCCTGCTTCTGACTTCACCACCCTTCCATCCCAGCACCAGTCAGAATTTAAAGCAGGTCATAATAACAACTGGCAACTTCTTGTCTTTCCTCTGTTTTCCACCCTCATGAGCACTGTTTAGCAGCACAGCTTAGCATCAGGCTCCAGGATGGTCTAATTAGTGTGTCCAGAGGACAGGCAGATTCTCCACAGCACAGCAACAAGTGCCTGGGTTTGCAGCCTCCAGCCAGGACACAGTAACCAAAGGCAGTCTCATACGGACCACAGAGCAGAAGGGAGCATCAGACAAACAGCTCCCTTTGTGCCAGGGTACAGGACACTGAGTGAAAATAACAATCCATGTTTGTGTAATCCTACAGGGCACTCAAGGCTTCCAAGCTAATAAATGGTCTTGTTCAGCTTAAGGATCAGGCACAAGTGTCACCTCCAAACAGACAGGGACAGATGACTTTTCCTGCCACTCAGAGCAGAAATTTGGCAAGCACAAAGCCACATCAGGTTGAGGTTTTTTGAGAGGAACTGACTGAAGGCAAGGAGAGGTGGGGAAGACTAGGTAGGGAACACAAAAGTGCTTGCACCAACATCTAGGCTAAAAGAGCCCTGTAGCATCAGGGCTTCTGAAGTGAACATCATTCTACACCTTCACCCAGGTTACACTTCCACCTAAAACACCCTTCTAAGTCAATTAAAACAACAATAACAAAAAAACAAATCCTGACCAACAGCCCTCCATGAACAAAGACATGAAAATCAGGGCATCTAGAAAATTGGGTCATTTGAAGAAAATGCAAGTGCTACAGTTGTAAGGAAACAGAAGTAACAAAAGCCTTACTGGACTCTAAACCCTCAAAGTCATCTCTCGAGTAATATCCACCTGTTAAGTTAGAAAAAGAAAACACACAACGAATGCCATTTACCAAGCTGATACGTGGTACTTAATATTTTGTGGCCTTCAGCACTGCCTACGTAATTAACAAGTGAGAATATAAATGAAGGTGACTTTTCAGTCTGTCTTCTTACAGAAAGAAACTGCCAGGGATCTGTCTACAGCCTGACCTTCCCCAAAACAGAGTGCATGAGAATGATCATCCTGTGTCAACACCAAACCTCACAGCCACTGAGTAGCTCTGCAGACAGGATAACTGTTCCCATCCAAAAGTTCTGTTGTATGAACAGAGTATTTGTTTCAGGAGGGTTGGCAGGTACTGCTTCTAAGAAAATCCTGGAAACAGTAGACTTTGTTCTTGTAAACTGTCCATGAGAATATGCAAGAAGTAGAAACAATTTATGGAATCCTGCTCAGCCTGACAGAAAGCAAAGCTATCTGGAAGAACTATAGCTCTTGTAGTGAACCCAAAACTTGTTTTGGCTGCTACTGAGGACCAGGTAAGCTAGTACCACATGTCTTTTCCCAGCTCCTCCATCCTGGTCTAGGTGCCTCACCTGAAAAAAGAGTGAGGTCTATCAAAAGTTCACTGTGGAGCAGACAGAACTACTACCAACCAACACCAGAGAAACTGGTCCTCCAGTCTGTCTTTTTTTTCAGGTTATCCTGAGGAAAAAAAAGGTAGGAAACTAAGCATTCATTTAGGGCATGCACCTCTCCAAGCACAGTATCTTGCAAAGCTACTAGTGATCAACTACAACAACAAAATTCATGGTTCCTACCATTGTGTCAGGTGGACTTAAGCTCCAAAGTATTTCATTTCAGGAACACACCAGAGGTATGAAATAAAAGGGAACCAGCAATACACTTTAATATAGGATCAACATACATCATGTAACACTGTACTGTGAGACAACACAGGCAAGGCTGTCACAAAAGCATAGACTCTACTAGTATAGTTTTAGATTACAAGAAACTATAATTTGAAAGCAGATGTGGAACAACCACATGCTCCCCTTACATTCAGCCACCACGGCCTGAAGGTTATGGGAGGCACAAGAGCAACAAAACCAAATCAAACTATCTTGAAAGTATCCAAGTAACAGACTCTTATGTACCACAATGACCAGAAGACATCAGGTTCATATTAACTTTTATTTTCCTATATGTATAACTTAAGAAACAAATCCCAGACTGAAAAAGTTCAGAAGTTATCTTAAACAACACAACACTGACATACCTTTGAGGCAGCAAATATTACTTGTTTTCTCATGGATGGATACCATGCAAATTCAATTAAAGAGTATATTACATTTCAAAATATGCAAACTAAGTTCAACTTTAAGTCTTTCAGAAAAAGAACATATCAAATATTAGAACTATGAGCCACAAACGCATTTACATACGTGCTTGAAGCTAAATGTGTGGACCAGATAAAATTAAGTAAAATGCAACAACTGTCAACCTCTCTTTAGTCAGATCAGAACTACAGTTGGTGATCAATCCCTTGCAGCATCACAAGCACCAATGTGTGCACCAACCTCATCATTTTGCATTCATATAAACTGGTATTGACTGCAAAATTCCATCTTTTTTCAACCCATAACGTTTTGGCATTTATTTTTCATCACTGAAAGTACTTAACCCCCCTACTGAACGTGGGCAGGAGGCATGTATAGAGAGTGCTTGTAACACAGTAGCACACAGCAGGAGCTGCACAACAAAGTTACTTCCATACATGCCAAACTAATTTTTGCTGTTATATATCCTTCTTATAGCTGCAAAGCTACACATATATATGAAGACTATATAAAAGCAAAAATCAGTTCAGCATCACCGTCAGGCACTTAGAAAGATTCTGATTAATTTCTGTATACTGTACTCCTTGCTCACCATCTCAAAGAGCGATAGCTGCTTCTATTTTAAACCCTAACCAGCATTAGCACTAAATCAAACAAGCAATGCTGATCTACAAGAAAAAAAATTCTTACTTAATGTTTTAGTATAGTAACACCACTTGTGCAAACCAGCATCTGAAGATGGTCTAATATTACCAGCAAGAACAAAGTTCATTTCTTCTCTGTGTCATTGTAACAAACTGAAATTAAATACAATGAAGGTGGTTAGCAGCATTACTTTTTTGGTGTCATCACTCAAAAATAAAAGGACTAATAGTTGGAAATTATGAATATGTGAAAAGGAAGCCACCACAATTGCTGGGACCTCTCCCAGGATGTTATGTGCACTGCCTGGTTAAAGTCCAAGGTGCTGGGTGACTTTCTTCAAGCCTGATGTTCACACAATCAAATTTTACTTGTCCATTGAAAAGGAACTAAACTAATTTTCAAAATGTTTTATCTTGCAGCATTTTTGACAACTCTAAAATTGCCTAAAGGCGCAAACTTTTCAGAAGTTTTCTATGACATAACATTCAGTGCTTACTGATTTCTTATAAACAGTATTTCTCACTTAAGAAAATAGCAGTTAAAAGTAGGAAAATTCTTTCATTTCTGTCACCTAATTCTGAGTCACAGCAGCATATAATTTAAGATACTGCTAGGCATACACTGTGTGGGTATATGCAACTGGAAGAATGAAAAAGGGAAAAGAAAGATCAGTTTTCCTTTAATCCTGACCAGCAGCTGTTAGCAATTTTCCCTAGTTATCACTGTAGGACATGATGGATGGGAAGGCTCAATCCACTGGGAATTGGTTTATAGTGTCCAAATGCTCTCAAGGACTGTTCAACAGCACATTCAGTTTAACTACGGGCTACAGACTCCAAGAGGTAACAGATAGTTCCTGGGAGAATCTATCATTCTTCAGAGAAGCTGTCTGATCAAACGATAGTATCTGGAAGAACAATTGCATGATCTTTTGCTATATATTTGTGTATCATGTCATTGAGAAGAATGAACATTAACTCAAGTGGTTAACTCAAGAAATCTGCATAAAACATGTTGAGATATTTTAAGACTTCCCATACACTTCGCAAGACAGAAACTGGATACACAAAAACATGCAAGTTAAACAAAGCTAATCTACAATAAACAAACCAGAATACACTTATTTCAAGACTTAATACATTATTCATCCAATGCTAAATAGGAGCAATAGAATAAGCTCTAGACCTAGCCATGTAATTCCATAAACATTTCAAGTGGCTCTTTCAGCCTTTTTTTCCCATTTCTTTTAACTTGTTCTTATCATTTCAGGCCATAAACTTAGTGAGTGGCACATGAGCTAAAATGCAAATGTAAATAAGGCATCTTCCTCTCTCTATTAATAGCAATGCTCGAGGGATTTGTGGTTATATATGCATGTAGCTGCACAGCCTTTTTCCATAATTACATGGGATGCTCTCCCAAGAATAACACAGGATGTTACTGCTCCAATACCAGAACTACATTCTGAGGAGACATGCTTCTTTCCTGAGCACACCTATCCCACCTGGGTTGCACACTCATTTAAAAGCATGCACTGACTCCTATGACCAGTCTCCTGCCTGGAAGCTGTGCCCTATCACTACCAGATGTACCTCTCAACTCATCAGACAAAGTTCGACAGACAAATACCAAGTCTTACAAATATAAGCCCAGTTAAATAATTAACGCCGTCCCCAGAAAAAAGCTACATTAAAAATACAGAATCTAATCTTTTGAATTATCTTTTGAAATGCTCAGCCAATCATGACACCTGTTTTGCCCCAAACCTTTAACAGACACTATGAAGAAAACCTGGAAATTCCTCGTCAAATTTAGAGATACTAATCCCAGAAAACTTCAAAGACATACCAGTATATTTTAAATGACATAGAAGAATATGGGCAGAGCTCAAGAACTTTATTTTATAAAGTCCTATATTTTACAAACACAGAAGAAGGTAGCCAATGCAAAGCACAAAATACAAAGAGTAAAGAGGTTTCTTTATCTCAAAACACCTCAAACCACTGAAGGAAGCAAACTGCACTAGAAGTTTACAAGTAGTCTTCAAAGGAAGTACCATGTAAAGCACACTGCATTAATCTAGACATTATGAGGGCATGTCTCACTGTAGCAAGGTCTGTACTAAACATCAGATCAGAGACAGAACATTAAAGCAAAACATCAGATGTCACAGTCACTGTTCTACTGATCTGGGACAGGCAGAGACTCCAAAGTGAGTAGGAACTGTGAACCTGCTTAATAAAGGCCATTCTTGCAAAGTCAAAAAATCATACATCCAACACTTTCATCCCTTCATTAAAATAGAAATACTAAAAAGGAGCACTCCATAGCATATCCCCATTGCTTCTGACTGACATGTTGAATAAAAAGTAAAATGTAAAAGAACTTTAGCAGAGATAATTAGGGCAACAAAGATCTTTCAGTGTAAGGCAGCAGAGCTGAGAAGCCTACCAACCAGAAAGAGAATTATTTTGTTTGCTACTTAAACAGCCAGAAGCTGTGAGCTGACTTCCTTTTATGAGGCACAGAAAAGTTTTCATCTAGAGGCCATTCTGAAAAACACCTCACCCTGTGTTTAAGTGTGTAGCCCAGCAGAAATCACTGATAAAGAAAAACAAAAAGTGTTTGTATTTGCTGGGGGGTTTTCTTCTGAGCATTTCAGAGAATATGTCCATTTAATGCAGAGAGCAAACAAGGATGTCAGTCTAATTAGATTTTGTTCTGTCATGCTCCTGATCCTGTCTAAGTACCCCTCCGGAAAAAATCTGATTGATGATGAAGGCACAATTAGACAAACCTTAACATTCTCTCTAAATGTAGCTATGCGAAAAACGGGGAGAGGGTAGGGAAAACAAAAGTGAAGTATATTTCTCTTCATATAACTAAGTCAGTTTATTTTCCAACAGCCATATAAATTTAAAATATGAAACAACAATAATACAGCTATAGAATCTAGGTTTTCTGCAAAGCAGCAGCATATAAAACATATAAAACTAAGGATTGAGTGAATTTTGCCAAAGACATGAAAACTCACAAAATACAGTACCCAAAAATACTGGAATGCATAAGATATAAAGCCACACATTTTAGGTAAAGAAAGGCATTGTAAAGGATACAAAATTTGCAAAATTAAAGCATGGGACTTGGGGAAGAGTACCATGAATACAAAGAGGTTGGCAATTAATACACATAGATGGAGTGAAGAAAGTGGCAATTTAATATTTAGTGTTCAGTTTTCAGGTTCACGACTTCACTTTCTTAGCATCTTTTTTTCCAGAGTTCTCAGCAGCCAAATCTGCTTTTCTCTTCTGTGACTAAAGTGAAAAAAAGTACAAATTTAACAAGATGGTGGCATTATAAAAAAATATACATAACTAACTATTCAAAAGGGAATGTACGACCCCAATGCATTCTCGATTTAAGTTCATCTTCACAGGACATAATGGAAAGGCAAACATTAATCCCTGATGTACACCCTTAATTCTCCTACCATTTTTATATCCTTAAAATCATTGCATGGTCTTAGTGGTGCAGACACCACACATACCATGAACTGGGTGAAAAGACCAAGACCTTGACTTACACACAATTCTGTTCTAAAGATGACATCCCTTCAAAATAACAGAAGCACTTTCATTTCTTCTTCCAGCAACTACTATGTAGGGCAGGAAAAAAACCTCTAAGAAGAAACTGAAGCGACATGCGATGTACCTAAGTAGGCAGAAAGTAGGCAGTGCAACTTTCTAAAAAGAGTGTTCCTCTGCTACTTAAACAAGACTTCTCAAAAATAAAAAAAAAAAAGAAAAAAGAAAAAAAGAAGAAAAAATGAAAAAAGAAAAAAGAAAATTAAAGAAAAGAAAAAAAGAAGGAAAGCCCCCAAACACTATGCATTGGGAATACCTACCTGAGTAAATCTAGGAGAGATGTGAATAGACAAATATTTCAGTTTAATCTCTTACCTCATGATTTCTACTAATGCAGTCAGTGCCTACAATTATCTTTTACATTTTCTAAAAAAATATATAATTGAATTGTATCCCACTGGAAGTAAAGTAAGTGCTGTAAACGTACTGCTGTAACTTTTGCTCCTCTTTTCTTCTTTTCAGCTCTTTCCTTTTCCTCAATTTCCATATTTTCTTTTTCTATTAATGATATGAGAGTATTGCAGCGTCTCTGAAACTCCTAAGGAAAAAGAACACATCAAATTCTTAAGTAAATTATACAACTTCTCTTGCTTACATAAGTATGTTAAAAATTCTTTAATTTCAAAGCACTTACATTTTCCTAAAATATTCCATAATACTAATCATTAGCTTAGTTACTATTATCTGTCTTTCCCTCAGTGTAACCTTTAGAAGCAGAAAAGGATTTACTGTCCTCCTGACAAGAAGTTTTCAGGATTGTCTTCTAAACTGATATCCCAAAGACTGATGTGATCTTTCATCTTGGTTAATGAAGCAAATTACAGCATGCCAGCACAGTATGCCAGATTTTAGGAAAGAGGTCTTACGTAGATCTTTAAAGCAGAGAGAAAAGGAAGTAAAGCTATCTTAAGCAATAGTTTTCTGTGGCAAACAGACCAGGGTGACTTTTTTTTGTGGAAAGACACAGAGCTGCAAATAGGCCAAAAATCTGTTCAGTCCTAAATTGTGAACTCATTGCTGTATTTTTATTCAAACAGGACCCAAGAGATAGTAGGTCCTAAATGCTCTTAGCATCAAGACTTGCAAGCCATCTGAAAGTCATCAGGACTAAATGCCATAAGGTTGTTTACACATTAAAAAATATTTCCAATACAACTCAAAATATCTGCATTGCAGTTACTAATGGCTGGCTTGCTTAATAGAACTCACTTGACTTGGACAGTTTCTTGTACCCCATTTAAAAGATCTCTTACAAAACACCTAACAGTGCCTATTTTTATTATAATTATTCAGTATATTCTATGTACTATTGAGAACATGATTCCATGAGCTTTTCTTTCCAACTCAAAGCAGGAAACTCTTCTGAGGAAAAAAAAAGCCCAAAAAATATGTCTCGTCGCTGCTAAACTCAGTGAAGCCATTTTTGAAACACAGGCTATCCTAGAATTACCTAGTAGCATGTATCTTAACTGACAATGGGTCCATTTGCAATGAAGTGAATAGGTGACCTTTTTGCACAGAAATTAGTCTCTATTTTCTCAGCATCTGTAAACTAGGTATTGCCTCAGCTATCATGGTCCACCATGGCAATGGATAAGATGGCCTCTCTGCTTTCCTGATCCTGAACCTTCACAAACAGGCAGGCACGTGACTCATCTTTGAGACATTCAAACGCTCAAGTTTAACCACATTCTTTAAATTCTACAGTTCCCACAGATTACTCTACAAAGGATGCTCTATGGCCTTGGGCAAAAACTGTGTAGCTCAGAATGGACATAGAGAATCCTACCACCACTTGAATTCTTCTTATCAGACACACACACAAAAAAAAAAATCTTCAGGACATTTTTCTTTACAACCCCCTTCCAGAAATGTTCCAGTGTCATACTTGTAGCTCCACCAACACAGTACTGTAGTAAGTCACTTTTATCACATTCCTGTAACAACAGCACCCTCCAGTAAAGCCATGAATTAGCGTGCCATGCTTGTGCTCTAGTATGTGACAGTCCTTCTGGAGCTAAAATACTCTCACTTCAATAAATAAACTCCCTCAATTTCCACCAAAACAACAACTTCTACATAAAAAAGCAACAACTCTGAACAAACTTGAGTTCAAGCCATCCCAATATATATTGCAATCTCAAACGTAGAACAAAAGCAAGCTTCTGTCCCAAAAACCTACACTATACAGATGAATAGAGATGAAAAAAGACCAAAACAGAATAAGGACTGTCAATACGACAGAAGTATTTTACATCATTTATATTTGTGTATATTGCACTCAGGAGCTGAGGTAAAGAGTGATGACAAGATGCTTCATCATCATAATCTGGATTTTTTCTGGCATATGAGAAATGGGATTGTGTTAAACTCAAAACAAGAAAGGACTAAGAAATAACCTTGATCCACTTGCCTAAGGCATTCAGAAAGATCCTCCTCTTTTCTGGGAACAAATGCTTGCATAAATACATACATTTATAAAGTGTTCAGGCTCATGGTTAGGCTTTCCAGATGGACTACTGCTCCAAAGCATCTGCTGTGGACAGAGGACAGACTCAAGAAAAATTTTCTCTGGAGAATCACAGAATCAGTTAACAGTAAGACATGACATGCACACAGGTTTCTTGTACACCTACCATGAAAAAGAATCTGAGTGACAAATCCTGCACTAAGCTACTGAAATTTCAATATGGACTACTGCATTCCATTTTAGTACTACAAAAATACACTTATTTAAAATGCCTTGCACTTTCAGAGATGAGTTTTTATTCTGTATGGCCTGATACTTTTCTATTTTGGATGGAAAGAGAGAAGATGTACTTTGTTCATCCCCTCACAGCTATAAAGACTTGGATTGCAATAAATAAGATGGGAGCACTGAACCATTGCCTTCCGCATGGCTGGAGGCAGAGATGCTGACTTGGGGGCAAAGGCAGTCCTCAACTCTGTCCAAAGGCCTGGCTATTCCTCCATTTGCTAAAGAGAAATTTGTCTTACGTTGGGGAGTTTTGCAGAAAGCAAAAAGAAAATATGCATAATTTATGACTTGAGAGAACAGATACATGCTTCACTACTGCCATGATATTTTACATTCTTCCTGCATGGACAGAAATTGAAAAAAAACCAAACCTGTGAACAATTTTGCTCAAAAAGCAAAAAAAGAAAAATTACAAACTTAGGCACAAATCTTTAAGAACTTAAATTTTGGGTAAACCATTTGATTTTAAAATAATTAGATGAAGCAGAAGAATTTGTTTTTCAAAGAGAAATCTTCAGGAGAACAAATGGAAATATTGGAAGATAAATTAGCTATTTATATGGAATTCAAGAGACATCTAGTGGTTAGAACACAAAGCTTTCTCAAAGAGCCTGCTAAGCCCTTTTCAGAATTATGCTGTCCTTTTTATCTTGTTTCATATGAGTTTACATGATCACTTGTGAACTTCAGCATTTTAAAAAGCCACCTCCACTTTCACTGAACTTATTTATTCTCCTATAAATATTGGTATTTATACTTCTTTCGTTATTATTATCATGTGATTTTCCAGCACATTTCTTTACCAAAAAAAAAATAAAAAAAATAAAAAAAATCACTGAACTAGTGCAAAGTGGACCCGAAGAAATTAATACCTCCACAAATTCGAATATATCAGCTATATTACTAAACCATACAGAGCATGATAATTTATAACATTTCAGAAAACTAAATGCACATTGGAAGTAAAAGACTGTTTTAAGTTTGTATTTCCATAATACTCTTTTTCAACCATGTAGTAGCAGAAAACCTAAAATTAATGGATAGAATTTTAAATGAAAACCTAAGTCAAAAGATTCACTATATTCCCAGTGTCTCAGTTTCATCATTAAGACACCACAGAAACATATTTCCACACTTGAGCAAATGATTTCTATCCCCTTTAAAAAAAGTACACTGAACATAAGGATCTGCAAGACTTAAACTGAGTATTTAACTCCACCCCTGACAACTATATATCAACTAATATTAAACGTTGAGCTACATTTTTAATTTCTAGTACCCATTTCTATGATTTATTTAAATGGATTCCTTCATAGACAACTTAAAAGAAACTTCTTAATGTACTAACTATTGCAGGCTTCTCTCTTTATGGACGTAATTTTAAAATCCAGTATTTCTTCAAACAGACATTTTAGTAAGAAACACTTGTAATTCGTTCAAATTAAGGGCTAACTGCTCACTATCCAGAAACACTTCAATTGCTGAAATATCAAGTAATAAGTGTATTGCATAATTATAAGTAGTACTGGAAAAAGCAAATATACCTACCTGTTCAAACACACATTTTAAATATTTTATCCTATTTTTTATTTATTCTTAGTACAGTACTCATAACTCTGAAAGAACATTCTTTCAGATAAACAAATCCTGAAGTCAGGCAATGAAGACAAACAAGTAGAAAGAACTGAACAAAAATTTTGGGGCAGATCCAACAGCTTTTTATCATTGAAAGAGTCCTGCATTCTGATGTTGGTATCTACATACCTTAATATTTGCAACTACCAAAGTTTCTGTTAGTGTTATCAATTCCTGCGTAATGACTAAATTAAAAATTAATGGCTCTGCTCTAAAATTCTGAGTACTAGTCCACTTGCTATTAACCTTGTATTATATTCTCTACATACAAACAAAATTTTCAGTAATGTACACCTAAAGAAATTTAAGCACTTGCATGGGATAATCCACATTCACAACTACAAAGTGCATTTTAAACCTACTGCTTCAATGATTAATTTCTATGTGAATCACTAACTTTCCTCATGCTGTTAGAAATTAAATACTGTATTAAAAAAGCTGCTCCGTCCTCCAAGCATATTATTCAGATGTTTTCGGTCTTTAATATTATCCAACAACTCTAAAAAAGTAGTATTTTAAGAGACATTGTTTAGTAAAACACTCAGTTTGCAATAAAATTAACAAGGATATTTCTAAGTCTAGTCTACCTCTGTATTAATCCCTTTGGGTAACATGGGACTTCAGTTTGGCAGGTATTCTAATCTGTTTGTTTCAGTTGTATTGTGTTTTTTCTGTACTAAGGCAAAAGGTTACTTTAAAAAATAGAAATTAAAATAAAACCCAAAATTATTCTTACAGCCTTGTTTCCTAAACAAATTTTATGTGGTAGTACTTAAAAAAAAGAACATGATACCTCATGTCATGCCCTGGTCCCTGTAAGTGGTACCTACCATCGCAGTTCTGGATTTGATAAACCAGTCGAACCTGAACTGAGGAGCGTTGCGCACGCACTGCCTCAGCTCCTCATACACGTTCTCCTTGTCAAAGCCCATTTTGTGTAACATACAGATCAAAAATCTGTCTTCTTCTTCCGTGTAATTTTTCCCTTTGTTTGTTCCATACTGAATACGCAGCTGATGAAAAGGTGCTTTGTACCTTGCAATCTGAATGCAAAACCAAAATAAGGAATAATAATCATACAATGCTACATCAAGGAATCATCACTGATCATGATCACTGTTAGATGGTACACTACCTATGCTACATAAAAAGACAGAACTCTCATCTCAAATTATTCCTTTTCTGAAGGAATTATTGGAAGAAGTCAGCTGCAGAAAACAAATAACCTGGAATAATTACTTTGGCATCAAGGGCTTTCTTGATACTGATTCTCCGTTGAATTCTTGCCTCTCCTCGTTCAATTTGAGCCATAATCCTCTCAATGTCCTGTAGTTCATTACAACGTTCCCAGAAAACGGCTAAAAACACAAAACAAAATTGTTGAATATAATATTTTCCTCTGCTCTTACAACTTTACTGTTAAGATACTCCGGCAAAAAAAAAAATTTAGTTTGTGGTTCCAATAAATCTTGAACAGTGAGCTAATGCTCTTCAGCTTACTATGCTAGCCAAAAAAACTAAGCTTGCACTGACTCTTGATTCAGTATCTTTATAAGTTAACTGAAAGTAAAGGCTTAGTAAAAAATTCTAACAAAATTTACACACAACATTTTAATTGCAAAATAAATTCAACACTTTGAAGGGAACTCTTGTGGAGCTCTTCCTTTTTAACCACAGGAAGAACATTGCAAAGTTGATTTTATGAAGGTGTTTAGTTAAAATTACATCCAAGGGTGAAAGAGGAAGAAATCTCAAAAGCACTGTGTAAATACAAAAGACAAAGATACAGTGTACTAGGTAAGATAGAAGAGATACAGCATAAAGAATCACTACAAGGCAATATATAGTTGGCACTATAAGGCAGATTCACAATTTCAGAAGTCCATGTTCTTAGTGAGAATTAATTATGTCAAATTCTAAATCTTGTCTAAGGAGGGCTAAAGGCAGCTGGAAGTGTTAGTTATAGGCTGCAAAATCAACTTTTTTAATAGAATTAAGTCTGCTAAAAAAAATAAAATTGCATACTTTAACCAAAAAAAATTCTTAAATGCATCCAAATTCTCTACCTTGCAATTTTAAAAGAACATGTTGCAAAAATCATGGTAATATTCTGGTATTAGAAAATAAGTACATTTCAAAATATCACAAACCTGAGTACTCAATAACCTCCTCAGGTGACTTTCCTTCCACCTCTCGGGCAATATTGTCTATATCATCACGACCGTATTTCTCATTAGCTTTAATAAACTGGTTAAAATCTCTTTTATTCCAGTTTGTAAAACCCTGTAAGCAGCAAGAGATCAAAAAGGCATTATCAGGTCGAAAGGAAGCATTTTCCAAAATTTTTATTTATGTATGTACCATTTGCCCCTCTGCAACACCACATAATTACAGTGGCTAATGGTCTTTCAGAATTTCCACAGACTTGCATTATCCAGGGCTTATTACTGAATCATTGGAAGTCTAAATTTAGAGTTATTTTTGGGCATGACTCTGCGTGCATTAGTAAGAGCTTTTTATGCTTTCTTTTAAAAGTTTTTGTGGTATTTTTCCAAAGAAACAAGCTCAGTGACAGTTGCATTTCTGCAGATACAAGCATCACACTGCAAAGGACTACAAGGTCCTCTGCAATGCAAGTGTCATCACAAGTTCTTAGAGCAGTGCAAGTATCTAAAGCAAGAGCTCCTACTTCAGACATTTACAAACCTGGAACCAAACAAACAGCTGGATGAAAGCACAAGTATGTCAAGAAAAGATCTCTAGTCCAAAAAGATGCAATCAAATGGAAACTCCAAAGCACTGTCAAACAGAGAATTTGTTATGTACCAAAGAAATCAATCCAAAACTGAACAAGCGAGATGCAATGCACTTTTGTGCATCCAAGAAAGAGACATTACAATTTAAAGACAGGGAAAGCAGAAAATGCCAAGAACAAACAAGACAATCACATGCCTGGGCAATAATCTGTATTGCACTGAGTTTCCTTCATCACAGAAATGTATTTACCAGGAACTTTGTCAGTTCTCCAGCTGAATAAGCTCACTCCACAATTAGCATGTTCAGAGTGAGTCTAACATATACATAACTATTTCTTTTTAATCATCAACAGCAGTACTGATATGCATATCAGCCCCAGCTTAAATATTTCCTCTGCTATACATAGGTAAAATTAATAGTGAAATTGTGACCTTGCAATTTTCTTCCAAGGTACACTATCCACAATTCTTTTACTGAAAATTTTCTGAATCAAAAGATCCTGTTACTTTACACCTTTCTCCTTAACAATCAGCTTTTAATAAGCCCACTCAGCAGGGTAATCAGCCAAAAAGTCAAGAAACTAGTCAGTGACAGAAATTCAGTCCCAGTATAAAAATAATATGCCTAACAACTTGACTGGGACAAAATTAATGGATGTGACATGCCTTAGACACCTGCATAAACACCATGTATGTTGACATAGGCTTGTCCTGATTCAAACCCTTTCTGATATAAAAAAAATACACAAACTTTATGCATGTACAAGAAACCCATTCATTAGATTTCTGCATGTATTGCTGGGTAGTACATCTAGTATACAAGCTGTTGCTTCAGATATTTCAAGGACTTTCAAGGAAACAGTAGATGACTAAGAGTTAAACTTGTTCAAGGACAGGAAAGGTCCCTCAAAGCAAAACCAATCAAAGTCATTACATGTTCTGTGCTTTCTTCTTTCAATAACATCAGCATAGCTTTCCTGTGTGTATTTACCGCTACTTATATTCCATACTAGCAAAAAACATATGATTAAATACTTAGCTGATTTTATTTTTATTTTACCTGTGTTAGAAGCTTTTCTTTCTCTTCACTTTCCTCAGTATTCAGAGGCATAGACTCATCTATCTTCTTCTGTTCCTCCTTTTGTACCTGAGCTGCATTTGAAAGGTCAGGATTCCTAGGGACCTAAAATCAAGGATATCAAAAAGCAGCAATGCAGCAATGTTATTTCAAAGACTGCATTTTAAAAGCACTAGTCTGTACAAGTTACCAAATATGTTCTACCTAGATTCAGATCTTATTGCTTAAATTCCTCCTCCCTAAAATAGGATTGGATTTAATTTCGAAGTTCATTATGCCCTGAACCCACCTCTCCTGCACACAATGACTCTGGGATATTTTGAGAGGCAGAGCTGTCACAGGTCACTAATTTCAGTGGTTCTTCTCACTAGCAAAGGACCTGCTTTCCTACATCCACTGGTTTAGAATGTTTTATAATTACAGTGAAACACTAAGTTCTGACAGGTTTACTGTAAAGCCATGCACACTGCCCAAGTAAGTACCAGACACACCACACAATGTAGACAAGAAGAAGCAACATTTTATCTGTCCCCCTCCACACTGACCAATTTAGTATTTGTGACCTTTAAACTGTGCTCCAATTCCACTGAACACTATAGCAAACAAGTCAGAAACCAGTATGCAGTAAAGGTTTAGCAGACCTTACTTATTCCTGCAGCAAAAGGCAGTGGAAGATATGAACTGTTAAGCCAGTTTTAATATGTAAGAAATCTTGACTTTACTGGTTTAAATTAAAACTGACACATAAAGCTTGGTCTCTGCCTATTGGTTCAGATATCGTTTATGGCAGTTTCCAGTTTTATAATAAACTCTCTCCAGATTGGAAGTTATACTTCCATTTCAAAGCTAAACAAATTTAATTATATTTATCACTTTCACTACCAGTAAACAGTCATATTAACCTCTTAAGATAACAACTTTCATGTTCAACCTTGCCAGTTTGACAGGTTTCCATAATAGGTCTGAAACACCTCTTTTTACATACATATTGTCAACATTAGCAATTCTCTCGTCCTTTTTTGTTGGAGCATTACTTAAATTATTTACCTAACTAACTGCATACTTATATTAATTCTATCCTGATATTCCCATGAAATTCCTTTGGCTGCAAACAAGAGTCTAAAAAACCTTCTGCTTTTTCTCAAAAATACATTTTGCTAATTTTAGTTCTACTGTCTGGCAGCACCAATTTTCTATCTGTTGCTTTGTATGACAATTTTATGTTCTCCAACGCATTTTATAGGTGATTTTTTCTAGCTGCAACCTGTCATGAAACCCAAGGCTTTTCAAAGCAAGTTACAGACATGTCTGGCTGGAAGCACAGAATCCATTTGGTTTACTCAATCAATACTGATCCAAGTAAGGATAACCAACATTAAAACAGAATCTGTTCACTTCTTGTCCAGTAATGTCAGCAAGAAAAAGGGAGAAATTCAGTTAAGGCACATTAGGAAGAAAAAAATGAAAGGAAAAGTAAGAAGTCTGTTGTCTGGTTTCCTTTTCGTAGTAGTAATGCATTCAGACTTCTTCAAACCTTTAAACTTTTTCAAATCCCACACAAATCCAAGGAAAATTGATGTAATTTTACTCACCTTCATATCAACACAAAGTCACTATTATCTTAAGTTATTTTCTAAATAAGACTTATGAAAGTTTTTATGCAAAAAATCATACTCTGGAAGGTGACTTTATATTAGCCGAATTTTCCTCACCTTAGACCACATGTCACACTTTTGGTTTTGAGTATATGAAGCATCAGAACTGTCTTTCTTTTTTCTACTCTATTTTATTATTATGAATCCACCACAAAACACAAAGCCACACAGATTGAGAATTTCTAGTGAAGGAAAGAATGACAGATTATTTTTTCTGCTCCTCAGTGGAACAGAAACAGAAGAATAGAGACTTTAAGCCATTTCTTTCAAGAAACTTGACAAGTCAAGGTTGCAGGTTGCAACAAATTTACAAATAGGAATACAAATACATTACACTGATTTGAAAGGAAAAAAACGCATTACCTTATATCCTATAGTTTTACGGTAATACAGAATTTCTTTTTCCAGAAGTTCAAATAACCGTGGTGGGAAAAACTGAAAATCCTGAATATTTGGTTGTTTTGGAGGTCGTGGAGCCTTCAAAAATATACAGATGAATCAATATTATAGAAGCTTAACTTTTCTGCAAGTAAGCTACCATAATTCAGCAACAGCGGCAATCTTTGACTTTGTAAATATACAGGCGTAGAGCAGGGGATGCAGCATTGGAGTAGAGGAACAAAAGAACAACATAAAACCCTTCCATACTTGCCAACTTCTTACCTTTGGGACTTTTGGTTCACTGACACGTAGGGCTTCTCTGAAATAAGCATCCACTGCATAATTGGCTTTGCGTTCTCTTTTTGGAGGCTCGATCCATTCCATCATGCTTAGCTATACAGAGAACAGAATAAAAAGCTACTTAAAGTAACTGTTTGCTTCCCTAAAGTCACAAGAATAGTGACTGCTATGGCACTGCAAAACAGGAATGTATTTTTGCACAGCAAATATAATGATCGTGCTCAATAATATGGATTCTACAATAGAGCTCAAAAATAAGCTAGAAATTATAGCTGATTATAACAAGTATTTAAGTACTTAAAAGATAATACACAAGTACAGCAGTGCAGTGGCAAAAACAGCATCTTTTACAGTATTCTAACTATTTCAGACACCTGAGTAGGGTTTTGATTCCATCTACCAAAACACAATGCAAGACCTGTGGGGACAGCAAATCTCTCAACAGAACAGCTCCCCTGGAGGTAATGCCCTTAGGCGTGATGGTTACAAAAAGGTTAATCCCAGCATGCCTCCCTGTTTCATGTAAATTGCCTGTACCCCATTGGCCCTTCCCCCTTTGTACCTCCCCTGAGCTCTCAGATGATTTGTTTGCTGCTCTACCCCACCCCCTGGCTCTCCTATATCAACCCTGCTCTCTCAGCACCCTTGAGCCTGTTCGTTCCTGGACTCCTTCAAGGAAAGAAAAATAAAGCTTTGCCCTGGACCACCACACACAGCTCCTGTCTCTTCCCTCCTGCGCTGGCTGAAGCGGAGAGCTCACAAAAGAGCTGAAATCACTCTCTGCCTGAAAGCAAGCAAGGAGGATGTGCCTGTGCCTTGAGGACGTCCTCCCCAGGACACTTCTCTAGAAGGTCGCGGCACTCCACCACTTCCCCAGGGCCCACCGTGACAGGGCTGAGGACCTGGGCTCTGAATTCTCTAATTTCTTGTGTTACTAATAAATCACTTCTCCGCTAAATCACAATGAATAACCTCTATAAAGGCTACAACACAGACAAAAAGTCCATTAGCGATCAATTAACTAAATCTTAACTAAATCCTTAAAGTTATTTCATACTATGCAGCATTTAACTCACTTCCTTTAATGAAGTTATCAACACAAAGAATTTTATATGTATACGCACACACTGTACTATATTCTCATCAAACTAATTATTTTTCTAAATGTTTCTTCAAAATCAATAAAAAATCTGAGTTAGAAAGGCATTTTGTAGTTAACAAGTAAGAATTCACATATCTGATTCCATGTAAGACCTTAAGGATATCTTTACTATACATCTCATACAAAACAGTGATGCAGAAGGAATACTGTGGGACTCAGTAATACCTCTTGGTATGGATGATCCTTCTATTACTAGGTAAAATCAATGTACAAACTAAAACCTTGTTGGAGGTCAGGTTTCTTTCCTTTTCTTTCTTTTTACTTCGGGAATTTTTTTCCCCGTAAGTTGCTAGGAAACATTAACAACTGGATACTTAAGAAAAATAAAGAAGTGGGAAGCTCAGGGAAGGAGGGCATCTGGTTGCACATCTCTTATCTGGGAGTTTCTCAGAGGGGCAGAGATATCACAACAATTGGGCGGGTAGAAGACAGGGTTGGGCAGAGGCAGCTGCCGGCTCTCTCTCTCTTTCTCTTTCTCTTTCTTGGCTTCGGAGGAAGACAGTCAGAGCTGCTGCTTGGGGAAAGGGAATTTGCTGCTGGGCTGGAGCCCAGCCCAGAGCTGCTTCTTCTGCCGTGGGGAGAGCCTCTGCTTGTAAGAGCAGCCACTGAACTGGGACCTTATTGACACCTACCTCACTAAAGGAGGGACCTATCCCCATCTGTTGGGGTGCTCGGGATCCTGAGTTTGCCTCTCCCTGCCCTGCTGCGAGCTGGGCTGCCACTGCCCTGCCCTCACTGCTTCTTCGGCACTGCTCCGAGCTTTCACTGCACTGTAGCCCCTGCCTGCCAATACATATTGCCGGCCCAGCTTGCTGATTCCAAGAGTCCTGCTGGCACACTGGGATCGATTGCCCAGGGTTTTGTGAACCAAAGCCTCTCTTCCATCCCCTCCTGTCTCGGCCTTACCGCCTGCTCCCCGAGCTCACGCCACAGCGCCCCCTGCAGTCGAGCGGGGATGATGGCACCTGCCCTGCCCACCGGGAGCCACCAGCGCCCCTGCTGGCTGTGACTGGAACTGCACCAACAGGAAAGTACCTGTGACCAAGAAGGGTCACTGGGTTTGTGGTTCTGTTTGTTGTTAATGCTGTAGTTGTTGTTTGTTTGCTTTATTATACGTACTAGTAAAGAACTATTATTCCTATTCTCATATCTTTGCCTCAGAGCCCCTTAATTTCAAGTTACAATAATTTGGAAAGAAAGAGTTTACATTTTCCATTCGAAGGGAGGCTCCTGCATTCACACAGAATCACTAGGTTGGAAGAGACCTTCAATATCATCAAGTCCAACCCATGCCCTAATACCTCAACTAAACAATGGCACTGAGTGCCATATCCAGTCTTTTTTTAAATCTATCTAGAGATGGTGACTCCACCACCTCACCAGGCAGACAATTCCAGTACTTGATCATTCTTTCCATAAAAAACCTTTTCCTAATATCCAACCTACATTTCCCTTGGCGCAGCTTAAGACTGAATCCTCTCATTCTGTCAGTTACTGCATGAAGAAAGAGACCAACCCCCACCTGACTACAGCCACCTTTCAGGGAGTTGCAGAGAGTGATAAAGTCACCCCTGAGTCTCCTCCAGGCTAAACAAACCCAGCTCCCTCAGTCGTTCCTTAGCAGACACCTATCTTTCAAACTAAGACAAACCTTCACTGCAAAAACAGACTCAAGTCCAAGATCCACATAAAAATCATTATCAGGCCTGTTTTTTCCCCTCAGTTATGCAACAGCAAAATAATACTGACTGAAGTAGTAGCATGCAACATAGTGCTGCAGATTTTGCTGCAGAAGGGATAACATCTGAGCAATATTATGAGATTCTACCATGATAAAAACAGTGGGGCTGAAAATAGTTTAACAAAAATTCAGAATAATAATGCTCAGGCAGAGCCAAGTGAATTTTTCAATAGTTCTTTACCTCTCTAGAACCTAGAAACCTTTAGTCATAACATTTATAGTATGGCTTTTATTCTTGCACCTCTAAACTGAAGTTTAAAATGCTATGAAAAATTACCTTTTGTTTTTCTCTGTAATCTTCACCTTCAAAGTTGTATAAACTCATCTCTGTGTCCATAGTGAAATTTCGTAGGGAGCTCTCTCCCATTTTCTGCAATCGTTCATTCATTTCAGCTGTCTAAAAAGAAAGGAAGGTATTTTTATGCTCACTCAAGCTATTTTATCTTTTCTGAAAAAACAGCTTTCATCATTACTACAACATTCTCAACATCTTTTTCTGATTTTAACTTTTACCTACATTTTCTCCTAAAGAGAGATACCCACTGTCCTATTCAATTTAGAGCAATATGACTTCAAGACTCTCCATTAAACTAAATTTATTATGCTGGGATGTAGTCCTACAACTGTAGAATTTAACTTAAAAATTTAAATTAAATTTATGCCCATCTCCTTGGTGCTGAAATTGCACTTCATTTTTTCATAAAGCTATCTATTACCTAATAAAGTTCCATAATGACTTTGTGTCTATCAGAATTGTCGGCATTCAATTTACATTTTTCTAAAAGACCACAAAATAAGCAGTGCTTAAGATATGATGCACACAGCATGAACCTTGCAAATAATTACAAACACTAATTCTACTTCTTCAAAACTTTCATAGTATTTAAAATCTTCACAAATAGTAGAGTAATAATAGATTTATGTATATGTAATCATATCTCATTCCATTTTGTGCATACGTATTTTGAATCCATATTAAACAGTTCTCTTACCTTCTTTTCACCTCTTTCTAAAATAGTGGTTATATCTTCTTCTGTTAGCTCACTATCTTTTGAAGCAAACACGTGTGTGGCTCCATGCCGGATCATCTGCAGCATTTCATCTTTTGCCAGTTTGTTGGACTGTTGGTCTATAAGCCTTCCTACAATCACAAGGAATGTGTTGGAAGTTATAACATGGGAGTTCTAGTAGGAAAATCAAGTAGTGGATTTTTTTCTCACAGAACAAGAAAAGAAAAACAGAACAACCATACAGAAAAAATATACTTCACTTGAGATGAGAAAAAATGGAAGTCAGGAACTTAGGGGAAAATTAAAAAAACAACTTTTACTCAAGCCATAACAAAAAATGTTTCAAATTCAGATAATCTGAATTTTACATTTAAGGTCTTATTCTTACAAATAAGAACTTTTAAGATCACAATCTTATCTCAAGAGGAAAAATTACGAAGTATTCTATAATAACCACTAAGTGCTTGATATTTTCAACATTCACATCACTGATTTCAGCCCATTTCTCTAATTATTTTTCCCAAAAATTTCAATTTCTGTCCCAAAATTTCACTTACCCTATCTCTTCTCATGCTATCAAAATTTTGACCATCATCCTTTCAGTAGCCCACCCTTTAGTAAATATAACCAACCCTAAGACTTAGCTTGAGTACCTTAGTTTTGACAAACTATTTCTCCAAGTGCTTCTAAACAAAAATAGACAAAGGTGTTTTATTGTTCAGTTAACTCTTATGTGGTAAGAAGCATATGTATAGAATAATTTCAACTGCCACAGAACATACCTGATTTTCTTTTTTGTCTTTTTAACGTATCACAAAACTAAGTAACATCCATTCAGCTGTAGTTTACTTTCCTAATTTAGATTCGCTGTAAGTCTATGTCTACATTAATCAGGAAAACAATTTAAAAGTAATTCAGCTGAACAAGTGAATATCTTGAACGTTAGGTTGATTGAGTACACTGCTATTATACACAAGGCCTGCTTTCTCTTAACACTGCACATTTGTACAGTTATTTAACCATACTTTAAGGGACTGAACAATTGTGTTGCAGACAAACATATATAGCAGTTGATACCTTGTTGTATAACTATAGAGTCCAGTCTCAGTTTTATTTCAGCTCTTTCTACAATCCTCTCTTCAACAGTATTATCAGTGATAAGTCGAAACACCCGTACTGGTTTCTTTTGACCAATACGATGCGCACGATCCTAACAAACATAAATCAATGAGTGTTCAGCAACAAGAACTCACAAGCAATAGACAGTTAGCTTGCAGATACAGCAGCCTCAAACTAGCATTGTACTTCTTGGTCCCTTGCCTATTCAAGAGCACAGATCACTATAAAACCAGTATTCTAATATTTACTTATACTTGGCTGTTATACTTTTGAGTCATTCCATAGCAGTAAATGCATCTCCCTCGTTGTAAATGAAGATAACTGAATGTCTGTCCAGACTGCAGCTGGGAAGTGGACATACAACAGTACATACATGCATACACCTGCATTCTTTTCAAATGAATTCTCTCATTTGACACAAGTTATGGATATTCTGCATCCCTGGCTTAAGCACATTAATTCCATGTGAAGAGTTTCTGCAGCCACAGCTCCAATACTGTGCTTGCCCCAAGCCAGCAAACAAAGTTTATGACTGACACACTAAACTCATTTGTAACACAACTTGTGCTTATCCTCTCTGGAAAACAGCTGTCCTTCAAGCTGTGGGTACCAGAATCTTCTGACTGTCTTTAAACATGAGTTGTTAAATCTTCTACTTTCCTGCATAATATTAATTTCTTCCTGAAAACCCTACTGAAGTTCACAAATCACAGTCTCCAGGAAACTGGTCAACTATTGACAGCCAACATGCATATCTAAATGATGAGCTATTCATATTAAATATTTGATGTGCTGAAGTGCATTAAAAGAAAATTAAAAATTACAAACCACTGAACAAATACCCATCCTCCTAATCATGCAAGAAGGATGACAGTTTTATTCCACATGAAACAAATTACAGATTTGTAATTTGTATATTTTTTTACATTCAGCACTCAGAAAGAGAAGATTTTAGTATGTTTAACCCAAAGGTAACTTTCCCCCACCACTGGCATCACCACCAAATGCCTTTATGCTTATGTAGAAACGAAAAGTAAAAGCATAAACTTTCCAAATGAGGAGTATAAGGCTGCATGCTTTTAATTATCTGTTATTATTTTGGAAACAGTCCTCTATTATTCATTTACTGTTCTCTTCTGAAAAGACAGAATTAAGAATGTACTTCTATTAACAGTATTGATATAGTATTTTGATAGAAGTAATCTCTCATTATGAAAATAATTAAGACAAATATTTACAGACAAAAATCTAAAATTTCCTCCTCAATTCTGTTCATGCCCTTTTATTCAATTCCTTTGTTTCTTGGTATTGTCTTGTGTATACAAAAAGTGAAGAAAAATAACAAAAATGCAAGTTACAAAAACAGTAATACAAAACAGAACACCAACAACTTAAATAAACAAATATGTATTAGGGAGTTAACTCACCATGGCTTGCAGATCTACTTGAGGGTTCCAATCTGAATCATAGAGAATAACCACATCAGCAGTTGCCAAATTAATTCCAAGACCTCCAGCTCTGGTACTCAGCATGAAAATGAATTTACTGCTGTTGGGAGCATTAAATGTGTCAATTGCTTCCTAAAAGAAAAAAAAAAGGTGTCACTAAAGTATCAGATCTTTCAAAGAAGTTTCCAGTATGTTGGTGGCTTTCCAACTAAATTTCTTTACATTTCTTTAAAATTTACACAATTTTCATATAAAGAATAATTTTATCGAAGTAAGAAACTGTATGTTTGGACAGGTGATAAAATCCATACTGATTCTACAATATCCTGTATTTTTCATTTAGCTGAGGATCAAATACAACATGCTGTGGACTTTGGTTAGGAAAAACATACCCTTAGCAGCCTTTTAAAAACTAGCATTTCTGCTTTACTTTAAACAATGATCTGGCTACATACGTGTATGTAAAAAATTACTAACTTAAATCAAAGGCTTTTCTCATTTGCATACATCTTTCCCACCTCTCTTTCCTCATGCGGTGTCTGCCCATCAAGCCTGCAGTACTCATAACCACGCCACATGCAATAGTCTTCCAAAATATCCAGCAAGCGAGTCATCTGACTGAATAGCAGAACTCTGGAACCTGACAGAACACAGAAAGTTTTAACATTAATTTTATGTTTTCACATTGATCTTACCACAGAGTTACTACAGAGAATTTATATTAAATACTCTGTACTATTTCTAACTTAATTAAGTCTTTCTTCTGAAATTACTTTTCTGGTAGTGATTTAACCACTCAAGAATATTGTTTGATAAATTATACAGGAGAAACAGACAACCAAAGGAACAGAACACTTCAAGTCATTGTAAGGAAATCTGGTGCCAACTGATGTGCATAGATGAAGTAACTCTATCATCAGAAATTTTCTTACAAAAAGGAGATCGGAGGCTCTATCCTTTTCCTTTCCTTCTGCTTCTCCATATTTTTAGTTTTAGTCCTCATTCCCATAAGATTTCTTTACCTTCATGTGTTAAGATCTACAGAAAATTAATTTTCAACAAAAACCTTACAGAAAGTGATGAATACATTTGCTGCAGGAAAGACTAAACCTGAGCTATTTTTGAAAGATACTTTAACTTAGAAGGAGCATTCAGATCACTGCTGTCCATAAACAGTACTCACCCTGCTCTCTGAGTTTTGCTAGCAGTTTATCCAAAACTAACATTTTACCACTGTTGGTGATGAGATGAGTGTCAGTGGTGTAAGGAGGGCCTGGCTCAGCACCATCAAACAGGTAAGGATGGTTACAGCACTTCCGCAGCTGCATCAGAATATTCAGCAGACGCATCTTATCCATTTTGCCAGCTGAATTCAGGATATCAATATCTTTCATCAGGATCCTGGTATACCTGAGGTTTTAAAGGCAGTTTTGAACAACTTTCTGGTTTTTATTTGAATGAACGAATGAACGAATGAATGAAACCCTGCAATATCCCAATTCTTATTTCTGGATGTGGGAGTTGGCTTTGTTTATATAACAATGAGTTGTATTATTATGAAACTTGGCAAAAACATCTGACTGTATCCCCAAATCGTCTGTTCTGTTGGTGTTGAATATTAAATTCTGCAACTTTAAGACTGGTTCCAGGAGTGAAGCGGGGGGAAAGAAGAAGTGCAGGGTTTGTTATCAGAGACTGCACCGGCTCCCCCGCATTCCTGCTGACACTGTGTTGTCTGCGGTGGACAGCGAGGGAGAGCTCTCTTTTGCTCTGGGTTGGTTCTTCTGGCTAGCTGAGGCAGAGAAACCCCCTGAATTGCTTTTTTTCCTCCTTTTCCTTTTTTCCTGGAACTGTTTTGAACCTGCTCTGGACTGAAAACCCAAAAAGAGCACCAGAAGCTCACACCTGTGTCCCACCAGGCCTGGCCTGGGCTGTGGCATTTCCCAGCACCAGAGGGACTGAGAACAGCCTGAGTGAGCCGGGCAGCCCA
>VXBI01009317.1:0-44513 GCA_013397375.1 Toxostoma redivivum
TGGCAGCACAGCCTTCAGCTGTGCCACTTTTGTATCGTCAGCATTTATAATTATTTTAGGATATTTTTCTTATCTGAAAGTAAAATTGCTATGCTTCCTTGGTATATTTTTGCTTCCTTATGTGTCTTAAAAATTAAAAATGAAAAAAAAAAAAATGAGACCCTTTTTTATTGATGCTTTACACAATTAATTTTCATTTTATCCAATCAGAAATTGCCCTTGTGTCAAGAAGCAATTTATGTGTTTTCTTTTTTTTCTTGTTTTCTTCAAAAACTTATTTCTTCCTTTATTCTAAGTAGATATACATGTTCATATGCATAAATATCGATGGAATATTCATAGAGTCATAGAAGTCTTATAATTATTAATTTATCTACAGTGATGAAAAAAATATTAAAGGACTATAGAAGCCATATACATTCAAGTCTACATCCTGTACACAAAGAAGTAGATATTTTTTCCAGGTTTAACATTCTGCTTTGGACCTACTAGTTCTCCTTCTTAGAATTAGATCCAGACAGAGAAGCATGTGTATATCTTTATTTGCTTTTATGCTCTTACTCATAAATGCTTTTCTTTAATATTTATTACTTTACATTATGCTATACCTAATATTCAGCAGCTTACACCCTCTGTCTTACTGTTCCTCTTTTTCATTCAGTCAAAATATTGCATAACACCAGAAGAAAAAATAAAGCCAGAAGGGTAGAGAAGGTACGGAAGGAAAGGTATTCAAAGTTACCGACTCCAAATAAGGAACCCAGCAAAATTTAACATCTACATGCATAGCAGGATGAATGAATCATGTTAAAACTGCCTTTATGGCTCTTCATGAGGCTGCATGGAACAATCGTAAAGGAAGAGAAGCAAAAAGTGATTATGAATGTTTTTGCTCAAAATGTAAACACACAACACGCGTGAAGAGGAATTAGCTTCAGTAGCCTGAATGTAGTTTATTCAAGAGCTAAAAATTAGAAAGCAATTTTGAAATTTCATTACCTAGCATTGATGAAAACATGTTAGGCAAGCTTTAATCTCAGAGTTAGGGATTTGTAATTGCGGAACTCTGATTTTAACCTAAAAGGAACAAATAGAATTTGTCATGTTGTAAAAAACAAGCCGAGCAGATAGGTAGCTATAACTACTGATACACATTTAGCTTTTATAAAAATAAAAATACAAAATAGTTTTTAGAAAGAAAAGATTGTACTTATTTGCTCTCATGTTCATAATTTTCTTGGCTTGGCAGGAAGACAGATTACAGATATTAAAGGCTTTGTCTTGTGAAAACCAATGCTGAACCTCCCATGTTCTATATTCAGCGCAAGCTGTGGCCATTTATTCTGTAACATAATTGCAAGATATCGTTTTGTTTGCTCAATATTGCCATTATTCTACCTCAAAAACACTAAACTTACAAATAGAACATTACCATAATTTTATCTTGCAAACATCTTACAGTCTCTGGAGTCAACACAGCCTTTAGGACAAATAAAAGCCAATTAAATAAAACTACACCCAGTTTTGACACACAGGTCAGAGTGACATCTGTACTTGATGGTATGGAGGAAAAGCAGACATGTAACATGTTGATGTATAATGCTTGGAAAAGCTTACACAATTTAGTGATAAAATTGTTCCCGTGGTGAGTTTATATAAGCAGCAAAAAAAATTCTTGAATGGATAAGATTTATAGAAGAATGAGGATAAAAGAAATTAACATCAAGCCTATACATAGAAATTAGAAATAAAAAAAAAATTTAAAGAAAGAAGACAAATATCAGAAGGAGGATTTTTTAAAAATATTTTATAACATTATTGAGAGTTCTGTTATCTACAACTCAAAAATCATTTTGCAAATAAATTTAAGTTGAAAGAAAGTTTAGAAAAAAATTGAAAGTCTAATTCAAATTTCTTTCACTGAGTGTGAAAAAAACCTCTAAACTGAGTTTATCATACGCTGAAATATTTGACAAAATATTGAGATCGAGATTACCCAAATATGCAACAAATACTGCTAAAAGAATAAGCAAAATAGAAAGTTTATATGATAAGAAATTTTAAGAGCTACATAAAATTCAATTAGGAATATGAAGATAGAAGATGATGTGAAAAAAACCTGCTGCAACAGGAGAGATTATTCTTGAGTATATAATGTCTCAGGACACTTTTCTCAATTCCCATGATTCTTAAACAAAACCAGACTTATGGGAAAGATAACACCTCCAGCTCAAGACATCTTAGAGGTGCCATGGACCTTGTCATACTTTGCATTTGTCGTGTCTGCACCAAGTATTTTACATCACAGAATTATTCTGTACATCAACAACAAGTCTGACACTTTGAATTTACTGTATGTGAACAGCTTGTCTAACCTATCTGGCTCCAAATGACTACAAACTGGAAGTGAAACCTGGGCCCTATGCCTTCATGCTTTCAGATGTTTCAGGTTTTTTTTAGGAGAGGATTAAAAAAAGTGGATTTTCTGCCTCAAATTTCAAAGCAGTTCTTATTACAGTAGCCAATAGGCCAGACAGAATGATAAAATCTAGGCTGACAAGAGAAGAAAATGACTGAATGAGAAGTGAAGAATAAAACCTATGAGACTATCCTGAGAGCCCAGAAAAAAGAACAATTCAACATTCAACTCAGAACTGGGGATGTATAGGTTGCATTAATGATACAACCAGGTTGTTCCCCGTTTAGAGGAGGGGAAAAAAAACCAAACAATAACTGAACACCTACTTCAGAAATGTAATAAATATTTATATAATACAATTGCCTCTTCCTGTTCAAATTTCTCATTCAGTCTTACATCTGCTCTGCTACTAACATCAAATGGCACCAAATGTTCCTTAAAGTACATTTACATATATATATATATATATATATATGCACACACCTTCACAGATGCTCTTTGTGTTCATAAGAGACAATCTTCCCAGGTGAGCTTCCTTTCTCCTGTGCTCTCATTGGTCTTAGCAGAAGAAACAATCAAAAGTTTTCCCTGAAAAAGTGAGGCTATTGAAAACCCTGCAACATTTTTCAGAAAAAAAAAAGAAATTTATTGCAGAAATTTATAAGCAATGAACTGTCTCTCGAATGTTGCATGACTGGCCTAAAACCAGATAGTTTCATCCGAGGAAAATGTCCCTTTAATTACACTGTATAAAATTTTATTGGTTAAATATATTCATCCACATTTTGATTAGGATTTTCTTCTTAGTCAAGAAATTTCATATATACTATCACAGTGTAAAAATCATCCCTTGGTGCCCTTGTGGGGACACCACTCCTAAAAAAAAAAAAAAAATTATAAAAACCTTTTCACTATAAAGCTGCAGAATCTTACTGAGTCACAAAACATTATAAAGAATATCAGAAATTGTTTGAAAAAATTCTTACAGAACAGTAAGCCGGTTCAAGTCATTCATTAGAGGCTGAAGTTACTCCTCCTTCTCATGAGCTAAGAACACGTGCTTACAGAATTAACGTGACAGAGTTAGTGCAGTAAATTGTTAAAACCTGTTAACTGGATTAAGAGGCCGTTCCACTAGTTACAATGATTGTACAAGAGGAATATTTGATTTCTGTACAGTACATAGGGCCTTTTAGAGTACAAGTGTGTCTTATAATGAAGAGCCCAAAGACCTTTCAGGATGTACTTCTTCTAGAAAACTTCCTTGAAAGTACGGGTATCTTCCTATAAGATGTACGAATATGCTATTTTTCTAAAGTTTCTAATTATACAGTGAGGAACCCAAAATAATGTATCATAGTTTTGCAGAAGTATAAACTATCTCCTCTTGTACCAGCACGGTCTGAGAGATTTTGTTTTTGTAGTTATATCCACAAGTAAAATAAGCATCACTGTAAAATGCAAAACAGCAAATGCCCCAGAGATTTATACACTCTTGTCTTGACAAAAAAATGTTTCACACAATGCTTTTTTAAGTAAATTGTTTTGTTTTTTTTAAAGAAAGTTAAAATTATTTCTTCCAAACAAGCTAAAAGTTATTGTCTGAATAAATCTTTATTTCTTCTACCTTTATTTGAAACAGTGAAATAAGGGGTAACACAGAGACACCTCCTCAGAAGAATTATAGAAATTAGTTTGGTTACACAATTTACATTATTTCCCATATATTAATGGGAAATTAACAAGTAATTGTTCCCTAAATTGGCCAGAAAATTATCCTGGAAATGATTATTCAAATTTTACTGCTTTCTTTTTCACTTATGAGAGAAAAAATTTTTTGATTACACACAAAACTTGATCCACTGTTGTCTTTGTTACATAATAAACCTAAAGCATTTGTGACAAAGATACATAGGTCATCATTTACAATGTAAGGTGTTCATTCTTAGTTCTAATGCTATCAATAACAAAATAGCTTTTATTTGCATCTGTTATTCCATATATTGTTGCTTCCATTTCTAGGAAACAATATATTTTTTTCTCCTGAAATATTTTGGCTTAATTATGTCAGGTTCAAAGTATTGTCATGCTTTATTGCACTCATCTGAATTTCAGATTTTGCAGAACCATCCCTAATAGAACTAGTAAAATAATTTATTCTCTGTTACTGTTTTTTAAAAACAGATTATAGTTTTCTCTTTTTGACAGCCAAAGCTTCATTTCCATCTATTTCCTGCAAAATCATGTGCATACTTTTTTAAAAAAAAGTAAAACATTAAGAAATGTATGTGGATGCTTGCAAATACACCTTTATAAGAACTAATAAACAAGTACAAGAAATTTGTTTTTATAATATAAATGTGCCATTTATTTTCCAAGTCAAGATGGGGTGGATGCATAATAGTGGATGCATTTTTGCCATTGAAAAAATAGATATTTAGTAGAATTGTGCAACTTTAATTTCATGAAATATAGCTAAAATAGACTAAGAACTTGAATTCTGTGGGCTACTATCTCAACTTTCAGTGAGAAATAATGGCAAAAAGCCATCCTTTGTTTGTCTGTAAAAACTTCTTCATGGTTAGAAAAATATTTGTGTGCATCACAGGAGAAGAGAATTGAAGGTCAAGAGGTTAATTCTACTTACCACAACATATATTCTGTAACTGAATTGCAAGTCCATGATCTGCAGAACTCTCACTTAATAGGAAAGGCCTAAAGTAGAAAAAAAAGCCAAATTCTTCTTAATAATGGTTCAAACCACTAGGAAGGGAAAGCTAATATTGTGGGAAGGGACTTGCTGTATTTTCATTTTGTTCTTTGTTGTCTTTATGTTTAGAGGGAGAGGAGAGTGTTTGAAAGCATTTTTTTTCAAAACACTCAAAGGAGAAATAATGATGGGGAGGGTGAGCTTTTACCCTTTACAAAGAAAACCTACAAATGCTGCTACTCAAAACCATGAACATACAACAAGGTGAAAAGCAATACAATCCACTTATATATAAAGAGAACTGTGGAAATAACAACTCTCCAACTACAAGTGTCAATGCAAAAAAAGAATGTGGGCATGGGCCATTAAATGTACTATAATCTATTCAGTGAATTTAATGTAAGAGTCATTATGAATTTAGTGCTTTTTCAATGATTTATAATGCAATGACATCTAGAAGTCACTCCTGGGGTAGACACACCAATGTGCTATGTTGCTTCTGCATACTGATTAAGTAAAAAAGACTCAAACCAGAGAAAAATTTGCTAATCTAAAGAATCTAGAACTCTCTTATGATAATTTTACAAAAGATAGCAGACTGTTCTTTTGCATTTCCAAATTAAAAACATGTACAAAACACACTACAGATCCCTTTTATTCTTAGTCATCTTTCCCATGACTTTGAAAATACCCAAGATAATAGTTAAATATTTCACAGAATGGGGTGAATGCAAGATTCAGATCATATGCCTATTACTGCAGTATATGGAACATTACTTTTCTTATACTTTACACAGATTTAGATTAACAGAGCATAGCAGCATTTGCACATCATGCTGAGAAGACATTCAGAAGCTCCAGCAGGGTCATATATTTGTGCATATATGTGTTTCATACTATGCTTGACAGACACTTAAACAGAGAAGCCTTGTGTAGACCTCCCACTACCAGAACTGATAGTCTAATATTAATATAACTGGGACAACCAAATACTTTTTCTCTTCTTCCTTGTTATTGACATGTGATGAGATTGGATTATATATATNATCAGAAATGGGCCTTTCAGGTCACTCAAAGGACCACCAGCAAAGGTATCAGCAAAAGCAGGTTTAATACAAAATTGAAAGTGGACATAAGTTGTTGGCAAGTCTATTACTATTGATCCCTCTACTTCTTATTAAATTGTTACAGCTCACAGAGAAAAAAATCAGATTAAAATCAACCCAAAATTATCTACATGAAGGCTAGAGATGGAAAAGGGTGAAGATGGGAAAGGGTAACAATAAAAAGGAATAAGGCAGACTCTCCTGTTGATTCATAGGTTCAGAGTGGACCCCTCTCCAAACTTACCCCTAGGCTTGACCAGTGGTTTCAGCCAAAGATTTAAAATAAGTTAAACACAAGAGCACTCAGTCAATAGCCTTAACAAAAATTCTACAGAATTTACTATAAGCACAATAGTAACTCACTTTTAAACCTAATTTACTTACAAATCTAACACACTTAAAAAATCTAACACAGCAACATTCATAATACATTTGCTGTAGCATATTCACATGCACATGCAGAGATCTAAAGACCCAAGCTGGACATATGCCTGGGAAATCTTGCTTTGCCTTTTTGCAATAGGTGAAGGATTGAGCCTCAAGGAGTGGAGATAGCCCAAGCTCCATCATTTGCTTTCAGTGGTGGTCTTCAAGTATAGCCAACTTGAGAGTTCACTGGCTCTGAGAAGTGTCCCAGTAAGAGGGACTTTTCTGGTCACAGCCTATGCTGTCCAGGAGAGCTCAAAGAGTCTCATTAAGTACTACTGTTTATAGGGTCACAAGGGAGTTTGGTTCAAGGCATAGTAATTTTCCATCCTGGATGCAATTTGGGTCAATAACTTTCCTTGAAATTTCAATAACAGAAGTGTTGTTCCACTTGAGTTGTTATTCAGGTAAGAAAAATAAATTTCCACACCTGTTTGCTAAAAGAAAGGAGCCCATTGGACAACAGAAGTTCTGGAGAACAGACAATGTTTCTGATAAGTTCAAGAGGAGCTTAGTCTGGGTGGTGTTTGTCAAGGCCAAGGCCTGACGAGCATTTCTAAGATCATGGTGCAGCCTGGAGGTGAAGTTAGGGCAACAGCTGTACCCCCACACCCTGTTGTGTCAAATGCCCCTGCTAGCAGGGGAGCAAACACTTCAGGAATTATGGTAGCTGTATGTCATGGTTATAAACAGGAAAAAGTGAAATGGAAGCAACATGTCTGTTTTACTGAGCATTGGCTTCTATTGCATTGCGTCTGGTAGACTCTCACACTTATGAAGAGACATCAAGAAGAAAGGAGAACATACTAGAGAAGAAAATATTTCTATGGGGCACCAGTGAATGACTGACTGGGAGGTGATGCTTCCCTGACACGTGATCTTTGCTCTCTCCTGGGCACACACCATAATATGGAAGGTCAATACCTCATACACTAACATCTGGAAAATAATTATTTGTTTTCTTTTCATATTTCAAACTTCTGTGATTTCCTTACTTTTCTCAATACATTTCATTGTCTTCTGTGTGAAGGTCTGCCACTCATTAGTGTCTGCTGTCTGGCACTGATCCTGTTGAACTTGGCAGACACGAGGACAAGAGATAGCTTACAGCACTTACCTTCAATAAAACAGACATGTTCTGCCTTGATTTATATTCTAGCTTTGGTGCTTTTGTTTTTACAGTTTCAGTTTTGACATTGACAAGACAATGTGGGGCAAGGTGGTCTGAAAATACTAACTGAAGAACAGAAAGGTCATCCATAGCTGTGAAAATGTCAAATGGATAGAGAGGACCTTTATTCTCCCCGTAGTATCTGTCTCTATATTCCAGTAATAGAAATAGAAAACGTATAAAACCTTAGGTATGTCTAATCTCCGTTTTACTACATAGTTGTGGAAGAAAGTGGCTTCTTTGCACATCTCCATTCCAGTATACATTCTGGTATGAAATCTGCAAGATGGAGAACAGCCATCTCCAGAACTATCAGAATGCTATACCTGGCCTTGTGAAAAAAAGCAGCTTAAATTTCTGTGAGGTTTGGCTCAGAATGGTGCCAGAATACACCTGTAAGTTCTCTTCCATGGCTGTAAAACTATGCAAGCCCAGTAACTTCATGACTCTCAGCACCACTGTTATAAAGGTGTCCAGAGTACAGGCTGGCTGAAAATCCCATCTGTCTCCTTAATAACTAACACTGAACCTTTCAAAAGCTTTGTCTGCACAGCATGTGGAGTTGCTGAGGATAGTGGTCAAAATAAGTCATCCTATGCCTAGCCTGTTTACACTATAGAAAGATTTATGCATATACCCACAAGGAGATAGAGTACACCTGAGCTTTTCTTCCTGAAAGCCTCAGAGATTTTTTAATAAAGATGTGTAAACATCTCTCCCTCAGTTTTTTTTGTTTTAGTTAATTTTCGAAATTATATCAAATTTCTTTCCTGCTTTGTACACATGCCACAAGTAAAAAAAAATGATTCTCTGACTACCAAATGAAGATGCTTGCCTTTAAAACATTCAGGAGACATAAAAGGACAAAATTATACTTTTGTAATATATTTTTTTTTCTAAATCTTTACCAATATAGAATGCAATATTTTGTCTCTTTCTAGCTCTTCTGATGCATTTAGAGCCATACTAAGCCACACATCAATGATTTTTCTAATATAAAGGTCATTTGGAAGCTAAATTACACAATGCATTCTACTCAATATTTTGCTAATTGTCATGTGGCCATCATTGCGATCTGTAATTTAAAAGACAACAGAGAACACTTTTTCCCTTTGCTCCTGAGAATATTCACTCAACCAAGTGATCATCAGATTTAATTGGAAGGATGGATATGTCACAAAATGTTGTCTAGAAAGAGTTAAAGGATTCTAGCAGGTCAGTGAAAATGTCATTTGCATTAATGACTGTGACAGATTAAAGGCCTTTAGGCGTGTGCCCATGTAAGATCAAACACCTTTTTGGTCTGACTGGTACTAGATCAACAAAATAGCTGCTGACTATGGGATCACAGAGGAGAATAATTTCTTTTCCTTTCCACTGTGTATTATTCAGTACAATGTAGCTTGAAAAATGGCAATGACACTCCCTGTAATAATTTCTTTGTGTAGTTATCCAGATCTCTGCTGAGAGGTGTATGACAGCACCTATTGCTTATTGTTTATTTTCATTGTGCTGTAGAGAGAGACAACTGCATTCCCAGCACACTTCCAAGTACTTTAACTTGTATAGAGCTGGAAATACTTTTATTTATAAAAAAGAATGTTCAGAAAAAAAATTGTTTAATGAGTATAGTGACTTTTTCTCATGATTCACTACTCTAAAATGAGTGTTCCAGAAACAAAGACATATCAGGCTTTTGTTAATTAACTCCTCTGCACTTGAAATAGCTGTTTTCTGAGCTCATCAGTAAGGTTATCTTATTGTTACTCAAGTGTCTCTCTGACCGGTTATTGAAAATACAGCTATTTGGAACTTTGCACCAGACAAGGAACACAGTGCAGGACTGTCTGACAGAAAAAGAAAAAGGAAAAAGAAAAAGGAAAAAGAAAAAGAAAAAGAAAAAGAAAAAGAAAAAGAAAAAGAAAAAGAAAAAGAAAAAGAAAAAGAAAAAGAAAAAGAAAATCAAACAAGCTGACCTGACCATGCAGCTAAAAACATCATCATATGAACATACCAATAACATGTCTTCCATTTTCTTAGGTTGCCACAATTTCAGGTCATGAGCTCTGACTCACAGGAATCTGTTTGATAAACATCTTATTGTAACAATGCTGGTTTTATACTATTTCTTGAGGCTTTCATGATTCTAGATTTCTTTAGAGTTTTAGTATTTTCTATTTATTCTACTTTAAAAGTTTTCAGTGGTTTACCTTGAAATAGGCAATGTGAAGTATTTTCTGCATCCTTTTGAAAATCTCTTAGTTCTTTTTAACCTATGATATTTAGATCTAATTCTACTTTCCCACATCTTGTCAGTCTACTGATCTATCCAGACCCCACTGCTTCACACAGCACAACTCACCACAGATATATACTGCTCCAAGGATTAACCAGTCAATCCAAATGGTTTAGTCATCAATCCCCAGAGGAAATAAACTTTTAAGTACATTATTCTACTCATTTCAGTGACAAGTGATGAAAGAAGCTTGCAGAACAAAGTAGTTGAATAAGGGAATCAGCAGTAGAATGTGACCAATGGGTAGAGAACTGTATTTTTATTGTGACATATGTTTGCAAACTACAAACGACAAAAGTAGGAGGGAATACAGAACTCTGTTCTTCTTAGTAGGTAGAATGACCATCATGTTAGTATTCCTTGGCTCAAGATTTATTTCTGAGGAAAAAAGAAGGGAATTTATAGGGCTAAGGGTAAAGAAATATTGAATAAAATAAAATAATTAAAGTACACAAAGAGTATATAACTACAAAACCATAGAATCATAGAATGATCTAGATTGGAAGGTGTTGGATCTCAGGAATTTGGAGTTTTTGAGCTTTTTGTGCTACCAGGCACAGACCCCCTTGAAAACACTGCTCTAGACCCGAAACTTTAGAGAAGGCTTGCAAATATGAATTATGAGTTAGAAATCACAAATGTGTAGAGGGTTAGATGTGTGTGGTTTCACTAGGTGATGGGTTTTAAATTTGAGGTTTTTACAGTGTACTGGTAGTTAGGGGACAAGATGGAGAATTTTGGGTGGTGTCTTTTCTTCTCATTCATCTTCTTCTCTTCCTTCTTCTTCATGGAACTTAGGTAGCAACCTTTGGATTGGTCAGTTGAAACTAAGAGTCATGGGAATCTATTATTGAGTCAAAAGTATAAATAATATAAGTGTAAAACTTTTATTGGTGTGTTTAGCTTTAAAAGGCCTTGAAACAGGCTCAGCTGTAACCATTTTTCCTACTTCTAGCAAGGAGCTAGAACTGTTGTTTTAGTTTCTGTAATTCTCTGAGAAGATATAATAAACATCCAAGAACTAAACATGAAAACCATCTCAATTGCCTTTCTAATAATCCTGGCTCTGAACAGAAACAGACAAGACTGATGACAAACCACTAATTAGTGGTGCAAAGCCCAGCATACATTCCCACAGAAGGGACCTATTAAGGCCATCTAATCCAAAGCCCCTCCAATAAGCAGGGACATCTTCAAATAGATCAGATTGCTTAGAATCGTGTCCATGACTTTGAAATGTTTTCAGGGATGGAACATCTACCACCTCTCTGGAATAGAAACGTGTTCCAATGTTTCACTACCCTCATTGTCAAAAAGACTTATATCTAGTTTGAGAAAATTTTACCAAATCTGTAGCTGCAGCTATAAGGTCTATTTGGAAGGCTTTTGACTCTTCAGTAATATCAGGATTTAAGCCCAGCTGGTAATAAACACTGCACAGCCATTCACTCAACACCCCCTCTCCAACCTCTTCCCCCAGTGGAGTGGGGAGGACAATCAAAAATAAAACTTGTAGGTTGAGATAAGGACAGTTTAAAAATGGTAAAAAAACTAACATGTAATAATAATAAATAATAACAATAATAATAGTAATAATAAAAGAGGATAGGAAAAAAATATAGAAGTGATGCACTGACCTGCTGACCAATGCCAGACTACATTCCTAAACCTAGATTGGCCAGCCTTCTGGGAAAATCTCCCAGTTCATATACTAGGCATATCATACTATGGTGTGGAATATTCTTTTTGCAAATTCAGGTTACCTGTCCCAGTAATGCTATCTCTGGTTTTTCTTAGGTGTACCTTATCACTGGAAGTGCAGGAGCACAGCCAAAATGAAGCCCTTAACTTAGGATAAGTACAACTTAGCAAAAAACAAAAGAAACATTAATGTTATCAACATTATTCTCATTCTGTATCCAAAACAAAACACTATACCAGCTACTGAGAAGAAATTAACTCTATCCCAGATGAAACCAGGACAAATATCAAAGCTTGAAATCCTATTTCTGAAATAGCAGTAGGTTATGATGCATTTAATGAGTTTCTGTTGGAACTTTTTCTGGTTTAAACCTTGTGAGAAGCAATCTCCTCTTGGAAAACGTAAATCCACTTTCTTNTTGTTTTAGTTTCTGTAATTCTCTGAGAAGATATAATAAACATCCAAGAACTAAACATGAAAACCATCTCAATTGCCTTTCTAATAATCCTGGCTCTGAACAGAAACAGACAAGACTGATGACAAACCACTAATTAGTGGTGCAAAGCCCAGCATACATTCCCACAGAAGGGACCTATTAAGGCCATCTAATCCAAAGCCCCTCCAATAAGCAGGGACATCTTCAAATAGATCAGATTGCTTAGAATCGTGTCCATGACTTTGAAATGTTTTCAGGGATGGAACATCTACCACCTCTCTGGAATAGAAACGTGTTCCAATGTTTCACTACCCTCATTGTCAAAAAGACTTATATCTAGTTTGAGAAAATTTTACCAAATCTGTAGCTGCAGCTATAAGGTCTATTTGGAAGGCTTTTGACTCTTCAGTAATATCAGGATTTAAGCCCAGCTGGTAATAAACACTGCACAGCCATTCACTCAACACCCCCTCTCCAACCTCTTCCCACAGTGGAGTGGGGAGGACAATCAAAAATAAAACTTGTAGGTTGAGATAAGGACAGTTTAAAAATGGTAAAAAAACTAACATGTAATAATAATAAATAATAACAATAATAATAGTAATAATAAAAGAGGATAGGAAAAAAATATAGAAGTGATGCACTGACCTGCTGACCAATGCCAGACTACATTCCTAAACCTAGATTGGCCAGCCTTCTGGGAAAATCTCCCAGTTCATATACTAGGCATATCATACTATGGTGTGGAATATTCTTTTTGCAAATTCAGGTTACCTGTCCCAGTAATGCTATCTCTGGTTTTTCTTAGGTGTACCTTATCACTGGAAGTGCAGGAGCACAGCCAAAATGAAGCCCTTAACTTAGGATAAGTACAACTTAGCAAAAAACAAAAGAAACATTAATGTTATCAACATTATTCTCATTCTGTATCCAAAACAAAACACTATACCAGCTACTGAGAAGAAATTAACTCTATCCCAGATGAAACCAGGACAAATATCAAAGCTTGAAATCCTATTTCTGAAATAGCAGTAGGTTATGATGCATTTAATGAGTTTCTGTTGGAACTTTTTCTGGTTTAAACCTTGTGAGAAGCAATCTCCTCTTGGAAAACGTAAATCCACTTTCTTAAATCATGGTACTTGACACAAAGTCACCTATTTATCCAAGATATCATTGCAAGATTTTCATTCATTGTTTCTTATGTTGTTAAAATTAAGAAATTGAGGTACACTCATTCCAATGAGTACAAAAGTTTGGTAACTTTTTTAGGTCTTCTTTATTCCTCTGAGTAAATTGTTTATTTAATACAAGTGAATATGAGGTATTAAACTAGCAGCAGAAAACATCCTTTCTCACAAACATAAGGATATTTTTCTGTATACAATATTATGCAAAGTCTCTCACTCCCATTGCCGAATTTCCTTTTTTTTTTTTGGCAAGTTTGGATGTGGTACTTAGGTACCATCCATACAAGCTCAGAGCTTCAAAAATTCCCTTCCTTTCTTTCCTTCTATGATTTTCACAAAAAAAAAAAAAAAACTGAATACATCCTGCACATATTCTGATAAATTCCTGATTTCAACGTTGGAACTCAGACTGCCAGAGAGCACACACCATTACACAACTTAGTAGGAATAAAAAGACAAAATATTTCCTGAAGCTATTATTGGCTAGCCCATTAAATGAAGTCAAGCTACAGGAAAAAGAGTATGTATGCTCACACTATTTAATATCCCTTTGCATTCCACTGCTGTCTAATTGTTTCCAGGGAAGCATGAAAAGAAGGTATTCTGAAGGTGAATGAATAATTGGAAATATGAGGAAAGTGACTGGTGAGCGATATGGCATCACAGCATGAAAACTATCCAAACAGGCTGCTCATCTAAGTGAGACCTTCACCACATCTTCCTGGATGGAAACCAGAGCTATAAATGAACTTTATAGTGTGATTGTTTCCAAACTTCCACTAATATCACTTATTTGGGGCAGAAAATCAGAACACGTTTGAAAATCCTTTAGTAACTGGTGAATGACCAAAGAGATAGACCCACTGCTGCATGCTAAGTAAGGTCTTCAAAGTTAAAGTCTCTAATTTAGAAAACAATAAGTAATTAAACAATAGATACATTCTCAGTTGAACATGCTTGTCAGACAGTATAAGAAGCTGAGAGGAGGAGAAGCTGCTACATGCAGAAACTGGAATGCCAGTGAGGACAAGGACACACCCACCAGATAAGTGAGTGTCCTACTAGGCTGACTCAATAGTGCTGATTGGAACTGGACTAGAGGAACATGGGTGATTCCATACAGAAAAATATTTTCTTTCAACATTTTCTGAGAATGGAGAAAAATAATCTTATTCTAGATTCTACTTTCTAAAAAGATATGTTTATTTCAGATATATTTTCATGAGGATATACCTGATTTTTTCATTCTATATTTTTGCAAGCTAAACAGATTTAATTGATGCAATTACCAGTCCATCAATATGTCTTTTATTGTTTCCTTACAATCTCACAAGATCTGGAACATTTTAAGGAAATACATTTCACCTTTTCATTGCTATTCTAGTAGAACAAATTGAATTCCTATTTTCTATATTTTTATTTACTGATTTCCTTCTGAAATTTAGAGACAGGATTCTAGATGAGAAAAGTAATGTAAACCTTGACTTGAGGATTTGGAAGTCATGAGAGGACTGTACTGGAATGAATTTGGAAATGTTCAGCAGAATTAAGAATTCACATAGATAAAAAAAAAAACCCACCAGAAAAAAACAACAAGAAAGAAAGGAAAAGCAGATCAATAAAATTCAAGTCTATTGGAAGAATAACTGTTATAACAGTGGGTTCTGTTTCCAATATTTATCTTCCTCTTGGAAGACTGACTAGAAACTAATAGCTAAAGATTTAGACTCATCAGTGTGTAGGGAATGAGGAGGGTTATGTTTTCATATATGAATGAATATTTCAATGTAAAAAGTGATTTTCGTGAAAGTTTCAAGAAAAAAACTGCTATATTCCTATAAATCTATATAAATTTATCCATTTAACTATTTATAATCAAGAATCAGAGCTTTCCCTTAGGCTTTAATATAAGCCTCACAAGTGTTCATGGGAAGACTAAATGCTGTCCTTTAGTATGCAAGCCCTAGAAATTGGGTTATATTGCCTTGGGAGATTTCCTCTGCACTAAATATATCTTTTTTTTTCTTTTCTTTTTTTTTTAAATATATCTTTTTTATCTTTTTCATCAAAAAGAGAAGTCATACAAGCAAGTGACACTCCAAAGCAATGTGTTACTCCATAGTTTTTAAGGTTTGAGAGCTAGCAATAATTAAATATTTCTGGCAGTGCAATCATCTATCAACTTTAAATCTCCAAACAATACAACAATATTTGGAGCATATGTTATGTGGTTTGCATGTAAAGGAGTGGAATTCCAGAAATTGTTTACGTTGATATGCAGTGCTATATCTTCTGCCTGACACTCAAATTCAGCTAGAATATGCAGGTTGAGAAAGGACATAATAATATACTTTGCAAGGTTGACTTTTAAAGGATAATACTTTACACTAGGCCACTCCCTAGTGACATCTCAAATTACAGGATTCCACTTACCTGTTACTGCACTTATGAACATTTTTGAACAGGAAATAAGAATTTGAAACTATTATCATTCAATAGTTATATGTCATAGAAGGTAAAATTTAACTTGGGAGCAGAATAGAACTCTTAAAAATTTACCAAGAATATAATATTCTCTTCAGATTTGTGAATTAAAACAAAACAAACAAAAACAAAAAAAAAAAAACATAGTAAAGAAAACCATTTCTCTACAGCATCAGTCTTTCTTCCTAGGGATATACTAGTTACAGTCATTATTTTCTGAGCTGTAGCATGAAGCTTTCCAATGTAAACTTTAACGTAGATATTTTCCCTCATGTTACATAGAGATATTATAACTTTAAGCGTAGAGTGATATCCTTCCCCATTTGCAAGGAAGCTATTGAGGCATCTCATTCTTTCTGCAGCCAAGAATTGATTATTACCACAAAGACAATAACTGAGCCTTCTTCGTGATGCTTTTTACACCATCACATCAAATACTTGTTAATATTCACCTGTTCTTTCATATGCTTGTGGAAGTAAGATTATGAATGAAAAATTATTAGATATGATATAATATGATATGATGCTTACACAAAATAATTACATTCTATGTAAAGCTACTGTGTGTACCCAAAAGACAACCAGTTATTAAGTATCTGTATGTTTTTGTACTGTCAATATAGACTTCAACTCACCAGTATCTTCTTATTCATCAAAACATTTAGACATCTGCTTAATTAACTTAACAGGAATTTAATAAGATTTAACCAGAGATTTGAATATTTTTTTAAATTAAAGCTTCAGAATTACATGTTTAGAGACAGGGGCAACTAAATTAAATGTTTTTTTTTTCTATTTGTATGCCTGATGGAATGAATCTTGTAGCAATCAATTAAGCAAACTGCACTCTACAGTGATCTTAATCTTTTATGTTGCCTTTTGATCTATATGCAGGAGGACAATAATAAAGATTATGTAGTGCTGTGCATATACCAGCATCATTTGGAAAAGTTAAATTAATTTTAAAAACATATCTAAATGAGATACAGAAAATAATTGCTTCTTAAAATCACATATTAAATTCTACTACAATGATGTTTAATTAATAAAATATAAGAAAATAATGAAATTACATTAAGCAACTTGCTACAATTTTTAATAAAGGATATTTGTTGAGCTCATATAGCAGTAGTGTTCATAGGCTGAACACCACATGATCTACTGGGTTGCAATTTTTCTCATTTAAAGTAAATGACAAAACTGATTGATTTTACCAAAGCTGAGAAAAGATTTTCATCGAATTCATTTTTTAACCCTCACCTCAGAGTTTTAAGAAAAATACATGTTTTTATGATCATTTATTGTCCCTGAGATTAGCTCACTTTTTTAGAGCACAGTGTTAATAACATCAAGGCTGTGACCTTGATCCTTCTGTGGGCCATTCACTTAAGAGCTCGACTCCTTGATCCTTGTGGGTCCCTTCCAACTCATAATATTCTGTGATCTGCTATGATTTATTTTGCTGAGCAAGGAAACAACAAAAGATCGTCTTACTTTCACATTTACTGACATCCTCTAGTAATTTCATATCTATTCCATGATTTCATTTTATTTTTTTCTCTTCAGCAAACTTACCACTCTCCTTCTTCTACCATGCTAAAACCTGTCTGCAAATATTGGTTTGATGTTTAATATCATACTTCCCTGAGGCTTCTTAAAATCTCTGCTCGGCTTAACCCAATGCTGTCAATCAGTGAGCTGTTGCCTATCTGGTGTGTTAGTAGCACCATGGTGTTTAGGAAGTGTGAGCATAAGGTGGATCAGAATATCATGACAGACAAAAGCAGCCCAATCCTCCAGCAGCCACTGTGTTTGTGACGTAGTGTTGAGCAAGACTTACCTGATGTTTCAGTGACTATTGTGAAGATTCTTTGAAGCACCCATCCTTAAATAATAAAAGATATGCATCCTCTGATAATAAAAACAGGGGTTTGTATCACAAAAACAGATCAAAAACATAAAATCACAAGGCCAGATTTGCTGGTGGATATACAAATTTTGTTATTTAATTTTTAATTTTTTTTATTTTTTTTTTTATTTTTAATATTGTACAACAATCAACTCTAAAAATAGAATTTTCATAACCAAGGCATTGCCCACAGTTTATGTTTACCATAGTTGTGGTTGCAGGATAGCAAAAAGCATTTGTGAAGATATATTTGCTGTTTTGGAGGCACTGCAGGGAAGAATTTTGGATTCTGAGAACAAATTATTTTAGTATTTTTTCCCCCCATCCTCATCTTTCTACTAGTATTCATGATCCAAGAGACTTCTAGTAGAAATTGAACACAGTTCTTGGTTCAGTAGTCTTTACAGTTACTAAGTTACAGTAGTTATTAATAAGTATGTATGCATGTTTTTGAATATTTGGAGAGGGGAATGTGGAGGCTGAAGGAATGTACATGAGAAAAAAATAGCCCTTTTTTCATTTAACATCTAGAGAAGAAAATTAATTTTTCAACTGGCAATTGAACTCACTGGCAAAACTCACATCAGTTGCCATAGTGCATGAGTATGACATGTAATAACAAAAAAGGTTTGTTGGTTGTGTGACCATTTTCTTTCCAGGAAGTTACAGATAAAAGAGAAAAAACATCATATTCTTGTGTGGATTACAAGGATAAAGTAGTTATTAGTTCCATTATATTGATTTGATCTACTATACCTAGATAATGCTGTCTACTAGCTGTATTCTTGCTTTATTTTCCATAAATGAATTGTCATGTTGAAGAAAAGCTGAATATCTCCACAGGTATTTTCTATAAGAATCAGAAATCCGTTTAAAAATTAATTGTAATGAAAAAGAAAACATCTCCCTACTAACTTTCTCTTTCCATTTCTGTGGGGAAGCTGTCATGCAGTATTCAAATTTTAGCTGAGACCTGCCAACAATGAAGACTGATAGGAAAATGATAAAAGTAGATTCACACAGAACCCAGGACTAAGAAGGAAGAAAGTAATACCTTGAACACTAGGCTGTTGTCAGTGCTAGTAACTAACATGCTAACAGTTCATCATTGGAAGAAATAATGAAAAGACTTTCTCTTTTCATTTATTCCATGTTATTTATGATTTTATTAATTTCCAGGTGCTTGTTTTTCGGGCTGATTGGTACTACTTTTTTTTTGGTTGTGTATTTGAGTACTTTCTTTTTTCCTACTGCTTGGAGAGAATATCTTCTGGGGGCTCAGGAGAACAGAAGGTATTCAAGATGCTAGCATCTCAGATTTCTAATAGAGACAAGTTTATAAAGATGTTATATTCTTCTGTATGGTCTTCTCAAATTTGTTTTCTTTGCAGAACACTTAAATGAAATTTTCACCACAATACGCAATAAGGGTATAGCCAAAACTTATCCTGAACTGAATAATTACATCACTTCTACTTGACTTTTCTTCATTTTCAGGAGAGAAAATGTATACTTGAATTAGAATATAAGAGAAAATAATTGTGCAAATACTGAAGCTAATTTTTGTAAATTACACTACTGATACAAAATATACTCCTGAATTCTTAAATTTTTATTGTTCAACATATAGGGCTTACAAAAGAAAAGGTATTATCTGAATCCTTATAGAAAATCCATCCAGGACTCAACATACTTTGAAATAATCATTGCAAACAGAGCTACAGAAGAAGGTATATATGTGTGTTGAACTGCAGATGAAAAGTCCTGTAGTTATTTATACATATGAACTCAATATCATTCTGCAGAATTATTATAAGATGATAAACAAATGTATTTTAATTCTTTGTGAACAGAATTACCAAAAATATGCTTTGGTTGCTTCTTGTCAACTAAGCACAAATTTATTAAAGCAATGTTAAATTCTCATTAAACTTAAGTCTATGGATAATTTGTATCTTCAGAATAGCAACAAGAACCTAGAACTTATGGCTAGTTTATAGAGTTATTCAGCAGAGAATAGTCTTCTTTACATAACTAAGCCATCCTAGTGATCTCCAAAGATGCAGTTTTACTCATTAATATTTTATATAGTGCATCCAGAATTCCTAGTGCCAATACTAGTTTTCTAGCTCTATTCCCCAACTGAGTCTACAGCAGTATTATAAATTCCATAGTAGCAGCTCATTGGGAGAACAACTTAACATTTAAATATAATGTTAATTCTTTAATACATGGATATTATAAGGCAACTAGAAATCTTTTAAATCCAACAAGAAATAGTTTCTACATAAGTAATGCTTTTGTGATTACTTAGATACAAGAGGTAATATAGAAAATTTGTGAGTTTANACCATTTCTCTACAGCATCAGTCTTTCTTCCTAGGGATATACTAGTTACAGTCATTATTTTCTGAGCTGTAGCATGAAGCTTTCCAATGTAAACTTTAACATAGATATTTTCCCTCATGTTACATAGAGATATTATAACTTTAAGCGTAGAGTGATATCCTTCCCCATTTGCAAGGAAGCTATTGAGGCATCTCATTCTTTCTGCAGCCAAGAATTGATTATTACCACAAAGACAATAACTGAGCCTTCTTCGTGATGCTTTTTACACCATCACATCAAATACTTGTTAATATTCACCTGTTCTTTCATATGCTTGTGGAAGTAAGATTATGAATGAAAAATTATTAGATATGATATAATATGATATGATGCTTACACAAAATAATTACATTCTATGTAAAGCTACTGTGTGTACCCAAAAGACAACCAGTTATTAAGTATCTGTATGTTTTTGTACTGTCAATATAGACTTCAACTCACCAGTATCTTCTTATTCATCAAAACATTTAGACATCTGCTTAATTAACTTAACAGGAATTTAATAAGATTTAACCAGAGATTTGAATATTTTTTTAAATTAAAGCTTCAGAATTACATGTTTAGAGACAGGGGCAACTAAATTAAATGTTTTTTTTTTCTATTTGTATGCCTGATGGAATGAATCTTGTAGCAATCAATTAAGCAAACTGCACTCTACAGTGATCTTAATCTTTTATGTTGCCTTTTGATCTATATGCAGGAGGACAATAATAAAGATTATGTAGTGCTGTGCATATACCAGCATCATTTGGAAAAGTTAAATTAATTTTAAAAACATATCTAAATGAGATACAGAAAATAATTGCTTCTTAAAATCACATATTAAATTCTACTACAATGATGTTTAATTAATAAAATATAAGAAAATAATGAAATTACATTAAGCAACTTGCTACAATTTTTAATAAAGGATATTTGTTGAGCTCATATAGCAGTAGTGTTCATAGGCTGAACACCACATGATCTACTGGGTTGCAATTTTTCTCATTTAAAGTAAATGACAAAACTGATTGATTTTACCAAAGCTGAGAAAAGATTTTCATCGAATTCATTTTTTAACCCTCACCTCAGAGTTTTAAGAAAAATACATGTTTTTATGATCATTTATTGTCCCTGAGATTAGCTCACTTTTTTAGAGCACAGTGTTAATAACATCAAGGCTGTGACCTTGATCCTTCTGTGGGCCATTCACTTAAGAGCTCGACTCCTTGATCCTTGTGGGTCCCTTCCAACTCATAATATTCTGTGATCTGCTATGATTTATTTTGCTGAGCAAGGAAACAACAAAAGATCGTCTTACTTTCACATTTACTGACATCCTCTAGTAATTTCATATCTATTCCATGATTTCATTTTATTTTTTTCTCTTCAGCAAACTTACCACTCTCCTTCTTCTACCATGCTAAAACCTGTCTGCAAATATTGGTTTGATGTTTAATATCATACTTCCCTGAGGCTTCTTAAAATCTCTGCTCGGCTTAACCCAATGCTGTCAATCAGTGAGCTGTTGCCTATCTGGTGTGTTAGTAGCACCATGGTGTTTAGGAAGTGTGAGCATAAGGTGGATCAGAATATCATGACAGACAAAAGCAGCCCAATCCTCCAGCAGCCACTGTGTTTGTGACGTAGTGTTGAGCAAGACTTACCTGATGTTTCAGTGACTATTGTGAAGATTCTTTGAAGCACCCATCCTTAAATAATAAAAGATATGCATCCTCTGATAATAAAAACAGGGGTTTGTATCACAAAAACAGATCAAAAACATAAAATCACAAGGCCAGATTTGCTGGTGGATATACAAATTTTGTTATTTAATTTTTAATTTTTTTNAAAGCAGCCCAACCCTCCAGCAGCCACTGTGTTTGTGACGTAGTGTTGAGCAAGACTTACCTGATGTTTCAGTGACTATTGTGAAGATTCTTTGAAGCACCCATCCTTAAATAATAAAAGATATGCATCCTCTGATAATAAAAACAGGGGTTTGTATCACAAAAACAGATCAAAAACATAAAATCACAAGGCCAGATTTGCTGGTGGATATACAAATTTTGTTATTTAATTTTTAATTTTTTTAATTTTTTTTTTTATTTTTAATNTGTGGGGAAGCTGTCATGCAGTATTCAAATTTTAGCTGAGACCTGCCAACAATGAAGACTGATAGGAAAATGATAAAAGTAGATTCACACAGAACCCAGGACTAAGAAGGAAGAAAGTAATACCTTGAACACTAGGCTGTTGTCAGTGCTAGTAACTAACATGCTAACAGTTCATCATTGGAAGAAATAATGAAAAGACTTTCTCTTTTCATTTATTCCATGTTATTTATGATTTTATTAATTTCCAGGTGCTTGTTTTTCGGGCTGATTGGTACTACTTTTTTTTTGGTTGTGTATTTGAGTACTTTCTTTTTTCCTACTGCTTGGAGAGAATATCTTCTGGGGGCTCAGGAGAACAGAAGGTATTCAAGATGCTAGCATCTCAGATTTCTAATAGAGACAAGTTTATAAAGATGTTATATTCTTCTGTATGGTCTTCTCAAATTTGTTTTCTTTGCAGAACACTTAAATGAAATTTTCACCACAATACGCAATAAGGGTATAGCCAAAACTTATCCTGAACTGAATAATTACATCACTTCTACTTGACTTTTCTTCATTTTCAGGAGAGAAAATGTATACTTGAATTAGAATATAAGAGAAAATAATTGTGCAAATACTGAAGCTAATTTTTGTAAATTACACTACTGATACAAAATATACTCCTGAATTCTTAAATTTTTATTGTTCAACATATAGGGCTTACAAAAGAAAAGGTATTATCTGAATCCTTATAGAAAATCCATCCAGGACTCAACATACTTTGAAATAATCATTGCAAACAGAGCTACAGAAGAAGGTATATATGTGTGTTGAACTGCAGATGAAAAGTCCTGTAGTTATTTATACATATGAACTCAATATCATTCTGCAGAATTATTATAAGATGATAAACAAATGTATTTTAATTCTTTGTGAACAGAATTACCAAAAATATGCTTTGGTTGCTTCTTGTCAACTAAGCACAAATTTATTAAAGCAATGTTAAATTCTCATTAAACTTAAGTCTATGGATAATTTGTATCTTCAGAATAGCAACAAGAACCTAGAACTTATGGCTAGTTTATAGAGTTATTCAGCAGAGAATAGTCTTCTTTACATAACTAAGCCATCCTAGTGATCTCCAAAGATGCAGTTTTACTCATTAATATTTTATATAGTGCATCCAGAATTCCTAGTGCCAATACTAGTTTTCTAGCTCTATTCCCCAACTGAGTCTACAGCAGTATTATAAATTCCATAGTAGCAGCTCATTGGGAGAACAACTTAACATTTAAATATAATGTTAATTCTTTAATACATGGATATTATAAGGCAACTAGAAATCTTTTAAATCCAACAAGAAATAGTTTCTACATAAGTAATGCTTTTGTGATTACTTAGATACAAGAGGTAATATAGAAAATTTGTGAGTTTATATGACAAGAAAGCGTGTGAAAAAAATTGTCTGCAATCCATTACTCAGAGAGTCTTAGTTTTAGGCTTTCTTGTGATTCCAAATATAACAAAATATTAATAACAAAATACTTATTTTTTTAAGTGGGTTTTGGGGTGGTTAGTTGGTAGCACACTACTTAATTTTTAATTTGTTTATTCAGAACAAACAAAGAAATATGCATTGAAATTTAGTGTTTTAGTGGGAAATTCCCTGTAAAAAGCAGGGCAACTTGAATCCAAACCACAAGAAATTAGTAGGGATATTCACTTCCAAAATAATGTTCAAAAGACTGACAAAGAAACTTCTTTTATCTAGTTTAAAACTGAGATTTCTTCATATGCAAGAGCCATAGCATCTTATGTAAAAACATTTCTATACTTATGCCCATTATATTTTATATAATAAAAGCATGTTGTTCTGTTTTTATTTATCTCTTTTGTTTACTACACTTTGATATCAGAGAGGAATGAAATTATATTTTAGTGGATTGTCCCTACAAGTCTTATAAAAGCTAAATGTGCTTTCAGCTTGCATTTCTGAACAAAATATTTTGTATTATATTCGTTCACTTTTGGCTTTCACAGGTATCTGGTATTTTATTTAATGTTTTTAAAAGAATTTTTTTCCCAATATCTCTGTATCTGTTTAATTTCTTCAGACTCTGTCCTTTATGAGTTATTGCTTTCCTTCTCAAATAAATGTTTTTCTGCACCATTATGTTTTTGTAAAAGTCAGAATGTCCATAGCTAAGTTGCTAAATTTAATCATTCAGTAAACATTTAAACATTCAATGACATTCAATATAGACTTTTAAAAGTGTATATTAATTTTTAATTTATTTGTAATCACATTATGAGGCTTATTTTCCTTTATAAATGTATAATCCTGATGCTCTAATGTGCTGTAAGATTTGTTGTTACTATCAAAAATAAAAATAATTTTAAGGCATAAAGGTAAGCAGATCTTTAAGATCTTAAAGGAATAGCTTTTAAAGTATAGAATTCAGTTACAGTACAAGGGATACAAAGTAGACAGCAATTATTCATTCAAGCAGTATTTGCAAATATATAATTTGGCAATCATATACTATCAAATGAAGAGCATATGAGGAGAATATTAATACAGTGGAAGAAAAGGTTAAGAGTTTTGCTTGAGTGTTTTGACAAGAAAAGAAACTCTAACATAGACATAACTTTCCCAAGTGTGACCTCACTTATTCTACATACATTATTTTAGACATATTCAAAGTATATTCTTTCTTTCTGCAGTGCTTCTTTCAAACTATGAAGGCAGAAGGTGGGAAGTCAGAGGAGTTATTTTCTGAACCCCAGACTACAAGCTACTACAAGCTCAGTAGGTTTTGTGATTATGCCTGAGTGGCTGTATGTTTTAATTCTTTCAGCTATCTTTGGCAATGAGGACAAACAATGGATTTATAGTAACCTTACTTCCTCATGTGGAGTGAAAAATTTATGGCTTTGCCTAAAATGGATAAAAGTTTACAAAAATATGTCAGATTTATTTACCTTGCTTTAGATTTTATCTTTTTTTATGGTAGCAGTTTCAGAGAAAGTTATTGTTTTGTGTAGCAAGAGCAATATTTACTGTAGCTGCCTAGATGTACAAGAGAAAGATAGTCTTGTTGCACACCAGGTGATCAAAACACACAAACCTGCTTTGGAAAATTTAAAAATGTAGTCTTTAATCAGATGGTCCTTTTTGCACTGATGGGTGTTACATTGCTTATCAATACTTGTTCTCTGTTGAGTATACGTGCAAGTGTAAAGCACATATTCATTAGCATTCTGCCATATGTCCCATGGACAACTATCCAGGCATGAATTCTGCATATAGATTCCTTCAGTTTCCCTAATTAGGAAGAATCATTCATGACCATCTGTCAGCCTCTGTACCCAAGTCCTAGGTACGTCCAAGGACTTGGATGCCTATAAAGTCAAATTCAATCAGCAATTACTCATGCTGCCATGCCAATAAAGCTAATAGTGCTCAAGGTAAATCAACACCGTGTGTTCCCTCTATTTCTGGCTCACAGCTAAGAAGATGCTTTAGACTCAGGGGGTCTAACTCTTCCTTAGTGGCCTGTGAGGAGCACTGAATTAAAAGTTTAATGTAGTCTTTTTTGTTTAAAAAGCTTTACTCTGGGACAGTAGATACAATAAAAGACATCTGACTGTTCCCCTCCAGAGAGGGAAAACATCATACATTTTAATGTATAAAAGGAAGTTTTCAACTCTTCTTTAGAGTTTTTGATCGTGTTTTATTGGGGGAACAAATTGTTTGTTTGTTTAAAATGTAGTAATTTTGATCTTTTATTAACTCCTAGAATCAAGTTTAAACTATATTCCCACAATTCAATTAAAGCTATGGAGATGTTTTACACCTTTTCTTATAGTTGTAAATTTTTAGCAATTTTGGTGATTGTCGTGGGATCCATATCACAATTAGAAAGTCATGAAAAATATCCTTTCAAAGCTAGGTGAGATTATTACAACTTTTTGATCTGAATTAGAGTGCATCTGTTTAAACCTCCGCTCTCATTTTTAAGTAGATTATTTTTATCTCAGTTTTGTCAATTGAATCACTTTGAGGGGCAAATTCTCAGCTGATACAGATAAATAGAGTTAATTTAATTTATTTGGTGTCTTTATTTACCTTAGTATCAGGGTTTTTATCCAGTGCTCTACCTAAAAAATTTCCGCAATCAAAAGTAGGAGGGATTTCTATATACATGTATAAACAAATTTCAAGTTTTTTTCTATCTTTAAGAAAAAAATGTATCAATTTCCTTATAGAACAGCAACAGGCATGTAGATCTGAGGAAGAAATACAAAAATAATCAATGTGCAATGAATGCACCTTTGAACTCTTGTAACCCATTATTTGAGTTGCATGTTATAGAAAGTATTATAACAGGAAACATACAGTCTAGGATGAGCCTTACAAGAAACATGCAAGTGCAGTACTGACACATCATATGTTGGCTTTGGTGCACAGACTCTGCAACACCCTGTTTTTCCCACCCTGAGTGGCTATCAGAATGGATAGAACTGAAATCAGAGACTAAAGGACCTCAATGAGTACTTTATAAGCATTTTACATGAATGGCTCATAGACTAACCAAATTATGTCAGAGTATGCATCAAAGGACGAGAAGTAAAGAAATATCTAGTGAGAGTATATTGGACATGGCATATATTGTATGGAATAATTGGCTTTGGCTGGGTTTTTTTTCCTTTGCAGTGTAGCTCATATGATATTAGGTTTTTGATCTATGACCAAACCAGTGTTAACACACCGCTGTTTTAACTGTTGCTGAACAATGCTTACCCAGTGTCAAGGAAGTTTTTTGTTTTTCTCACTCAACCCAATAAGCAAGGAGTTCAGGGGTGCACAAGAACATGGAGGTGACACAACTGGGACAGCTGACCCCATCTGACCAAAAGGTCAGTCCATACCACACAGCATCAAGCTCAGCACTGAAAGATCAGGGAAAGAAGGAGAAAGAGGTGCCATTCAAGCTTAAGATATTTGTCTTCCCTAGTAACCACCAAGTATGATGGAGCCTTGTTTTCCTGGAAATAGCTAAGCATCTGCCTGCTGTGGGAAGGAGCGAATTAATTTTTTTTTTATTTGTTTTTCATTTACTTTCATGTGCAATTTTTGATTTAACTATTAAATTGTCTTTATCTCAACCCACGAGTTTTCTCACTTTTACCCTCCCCATTCTCTTCCCCATCCCACTTGTGGGGGAATAAGTGTGAAGCTATGTGGGGCTGAGCTGCCTACAAGTGTTAAACCAAAACATTTTATCAGCTACTTATGTGAAAAAAAAAAAACAACATTTTGAAACACTTACTAAATATAAAGAACAGGAACTGAAACATTAGTCCTAGAAGGAACAGGTCCTATGACAAGTAGTTGATCTCATTGGTCAGTTTCTCAGTTCTTAATGAATACTCAAACATTTCACTTACACAAAAGTCTCTAGTTTTCTGTGGGGTTATTTGTTTGTTTGTTTGGTTGGTTGGTTTGGTTTGTTTTTTGTTTGTTTGCATTATGTTCTTTTAAATTAATCATTATATTTAAAATACACCAGGAGTCAATATAGTAATATTGTAATAATCACTGAAATACAGAACAATTTCAAATTATGCATCAATTAAGGAAAACCACCTCCTTTTTCTACCTGAAAAACTCACACTTGATTAGATATGTTCTGCTTTGCTAAGCTCAATACTCTCTTTTTTTCCTTTTCCAATATAATCTACATATTATGTGAGAGAATCAACAGAAGAGTTTGAACTAAGAGCCTGAAGAGAACAATTTATAGTGAATTGAGGTAAATGGCACAGATGCTTACAGACAGTGCATATTGTTGACAGTGCTCGTCTCAAACCAACATCTCACAATAAACAGAGGTTATCTTACAGTCAAAGCAGAAAATATGGGAGCTGGTAAGAAATATGGCAGAGAAGATTTCACTGCTTGGAGGCTGCAAGCTGAGAATTTCTTATGGTTAGAGACATTATATGCAATTTGACCTTGCCTCTAGGTCCCAAAATTCTCCTGTGTCACATATGCCATTCTTTGCTCTTAACATCCAGCTTCAGTAGTGCCAATGGTCAGCTGCTGTGTTCATCTTTTTGCATTATGTTTTTCTTAAATATGTGATTGTACGACATTTGCTGATAAACAAGCTGAGCTTTCTATTCACAGATTACTCTTTCTTACTGCAACAGTTTGTCATTATCCTAAGTACTTCACAGTTTTTAATTTAGCTGCAAAGATACTAATACAAAAAAATTTCCAAGGTAATGTTCTGGTTAATAACTCTTTATACCAGGACAACAGGCACTAATTAATACAATTTTTCACTGACAAAATCTTACTTTTTTTAGGGGAGGGAATGGATTTCTCAGTGATCCTATGCATGTTCCTAGACATCTGTGGAGAAAAGAGAATAGCAGAATTTGGAGGAAGTCATAGGGGCACTAGAACAATGCTTTGTCTGTTAAAGCACTTTCTTCTTATTCATTGTTGATTTTATGGAAATTTAAAAGTCTGAGTCCAGTTGTGGCATTTTGCTACTTCTGACTATGTACTCAGTACTGTGCTGATAAATTATAACCCTTTTGAAGTGAAGTATCATTTCTCCTTTTTCATAAACCTTGAAGGTAGTTAAATTACTTGCTGGAATTCAAGTTAAATCTGTGTACATCTAGTCCACTGAATAAGACCAAATTTCTGAGGGTATTTAGGCACCCAGATTCTGTGATAACAGTGGGCATTAGAAGCCTAAGATTATTTATAAGTCTCCTTCAAAATTAAATGGAAGAATTAAGGAATAAACTTAAAAGATATGAAAGACAGTTACTGGAACATCTGTTGGATCTCAAAGGTATAATTGTGACACATGCCACATGTCACCTTCAGTGACTAAGTCCCACCAGCATTGAAAATTAAGAGAACTGGAAGGTATCCATATGTCAGCCACAAGACAACAGAGTCGGGCAATAATAAACACATACTCTGATTTTATCCACTTAGAGGAACAGTTTTTACACTTTTTATATGAGAAGATAAACTATAGTTCACATTTCATAATTTATTTTGTGCTGTTAATGAAAGATTACATTACCAAGTCCTCCAAGATCATGAATTTGTAAAAATGCGAAGTAATAGTGCCTGAATTAGGATAATTTTAAAAAAAAACTTCAAGGAGAAAAAATAGATTCATCAATACTTTGATATCTTCTAGACTATTTTCAAAGATAACAGTTTCTTAGTAAGTCCAGACTACTTCGGAGGCAGGGAGAGCTGTGCTTTATATGCAAAGTGACTCTGGGAGTGTAATACGAGCAACTATGACACAGACACATGTAGAAAGAGGGTCAATAGAAGGACTAAATACCACCAATTCCAAAGACAGATGAGACATTGTAAAACCCTCTCTTCAGACACACAAGCTAAATATTTTATAATGAAAATTAGAACTAAATATATGGAGAAAAACAAATCTGATTTACCTTAAGAAAGTAGTAAAAAACAACCTTTCTCCTACTTCCTTTGAATGAAGCATTCCAGTGCTGTGCGAATATACTTCAAAGGTATTTAGAGCTTTTTCAGCCTCCCGACACAGAATTTTACACTGTTGCCAGGGATTAGACCCTTTGTTATCATATATTTTCTTTTTGGAAGCATATATGCTACAATCTTTTCTGAGATGGCCTTTAGACACACGTAGCTGATTTTCACAAGCCTCAATCATTCATTTTGTTTGCCAGCTCTGAACTAGAGTGTTTCTGATGCTCCAAGGACAACACTGTTTTTTTCTTCTTTCAAGCTATTTCGTATATAATTTATTTTCATAGTGGAATGGATATTTCCACAAGAAATTTTTGTGTTCTACATAAGAATTTGTATTCTATATATTCATAATCTGAAAAAAATCTATGCTATTTATATGGGCATTTTTCAGGGATATTGTCTTAAACCTGGACTAGATCCCTGATGTGAAAAACTGATCAAAACTTTATTGAAGTCAGTTCAAGCAATACAGTCAGCATCACTGGAGTTTAATTTGTTCTTTTTATACTTTGCTTCAAATCAATAAACTAGGAGAATATGTCTTCTAAATACATGCACTTCTGGATCTGCCATGAATCAGCAGCAGTATATATACATACACATAAGTATTTCAGAGATATTAAAGGTAGGATTGACCACCAATTGCACAAGACTATTGTAATTATCATTATCATATATAATCAATTCAAAGAAAGGCTCTGTAGGAAAGGGAAACAAAATTACATGGTTGGTGAGTTACCAGCACAGCATCCTCATATATTATTTAAAAAAATCTATATAATTTGTCTTACTGTGATATATGTGGGATTAAAAAGAAAACAAACAAACAAAAAATATACATAAATGTCAAATTTTTCTTTGAAGAGTAGCAGATATTTGATATTTTCCTCTACCAATAAGCACTCTCTTAAGAAACATCTATTATTAAAGACTTTTTCTTAATATTCCCATTAACTGATATGTCTAAACAATTATTACCCTGGTTAGGAAACTTGTACTATGGGATTATGTCTTTTTATTCTTTTTTTTAATTACAGTTCAATTTTGAAGTGCATGACTTTTGATTCATTCAATCTGTGCAGTGATACTATTTTCAGAAACTTCAGGTATTCATTTATTCATGTTCCCCCTGGACATAGAAGCCAACAAGTCTTGCTTATTTTGATGCAGCTAATAAGAACTGATTTGATGATAGCATAGTTTATTGTGTTCCAAGTGAAACTAAGTCATTTGTTGGACAGTTTGTGAATAAAAACAACACTTCAAAAATACCATCTGGATTCTCATAATTAAGTATTACCTTCAAACAATTTAATTATTTTCAATACAAAATTGCCCTGCAATTCTTAAGTAGGTATCTTCCAATATTTAATTCCTTGTTCTATATTTTCGTACCTACTTTTTAATGCTAAAATTCTTACATCTCAGTGTTCCCTGATTTTAACATTCTAATTACAACTATTTTTTGAGATTTCAGCCTAAAGCTAACCACTTTGTTTTAAAAATTAAGTAAACTAAAAGCTTCCAGTAGGGTAGAGGAAGAGGAAAAAAATGTTAGATATATGAGAAGAAAAATAATAATAATATTGATATAAGTCCACCATACATATTTTATAATAATTTGAGAAAAGACAGAGTGGAGAAGGCTGAAGACCCATGTTATTTATACCTGTCTCTAAAGACAGCTCATAAATTACATTTTAAAATGTGAAGGACAGCTTTTCCTCAGACTACAGCAATTTGCAAATCAGCAACCTCATGAGCCAGGTAGATCTCTTTGGATTTTTCTTGCACTAATCTGTCTGGCTCCTTTCTTAAGCCACTGTAAACTTTCACCATACTCAGTATTCTGCAACAAAGAACCATGCAGTTTATACATATCTTATGTGAAAAAAAAAAGCCCTTTTTTGGTTGATTTTATTTACTTAGTAATTTCTGGTATGAAAAATGTTCGAGAACACTGGTCATCTTTACTGTCTCCTATATTTTTTTCCCCGTTCTATTTCAGCCTTTTCAACATATTGACCAGGACTGCACACAATATTCAACATACAAGCCAAAGAAGAACTTGCAGAATGGCATGATTGAGTGGTTTCTGTTTATGATCTTGCATTTTGAAGGATAGGAATTGGGGCTGTCCTTTTTGTTTTGTTTTGTTTTGTTTTCCTCCAAATCTTTAGTCACTTCAGATAAACTTTTTTCATGGATTATCTGAAATAGTGCTAGCACCTCATACTTCGAGTCATTCAGAATTCAAGATGGTTAAATCTGAAAGGAAGATTTTTTCCTATATTCATGAATTTGTATTCTACAGGAATTCTGTGGCTTTCTCAGTCAACCTTTTCCAGTTTTCCACTATCGACTCTCCTCTTTATTGTACATACAGGAGAATTGCATGTAACACAGATTCTTAAAGCACTCTAACAGTGTTCAACTCTGAGATAAAAATAATTACGACTTGCCTTGCCTTGCCTTGGAAACAGCTGCATTTCTTTCCCTTTTTTCCCCTTCTTTTGCTTTCCTTTTGCTTCCTGTCATTCCCTTTTCTCTTCTTATTCTCCTTCCCTTTTCCTTTTCACATTCAAGAACCCATCTGTCCTTAAGATGTTGCTTAGCTTTTTCAATTCACGTTGTAATGTGATGTACTGTTGCTGTTTTGGTATATAGTTAGCAATAGAATGGCAGTAATAAAATACATAGCAATGTGGTCTCCTTTCAAGTTAGGAAAGGGATGAGTTTATTGTAATACACACTCCATATAAGCACTAGATTGCAAGACCAAAAATAGAACACAGCTCATTGGTCAGAGCAAGCAACACCTCTTGCAAGATGTTCTTACTGTAAACAATACAATTTCTCACGGCACACATTCTGTAAATAATAGCAGGTGCATTTTTGCTTAAGATTCTTGCCTTTCTATTTCTCTCCAAGCTTGTGAGATAGTTTGTGCTTTTCAGGCAGTCCATGGGAAAGCTTTCCTGTTTTCACACAACTTTCCCAGTCTGTGCTTCCACACTGTAGCACGATGAAATTTTCATACTTAGAAGAGTTGTAAAGAGCAAAAATATATTTTCAAATAGCACAGAGTAGTTTGTACAGGATATAAATGTACCAATGAATCAAAATGTTTCCAAGTTGAAATTGCTGCTTCAAGGTGACTGCCCTTTGGGACATATTTATTCCTTTCTGGGCTTCAGCAAAACTTATGATACTATCTTTCACAGTATCTTTCTGGACAAAATGTCCAGCACACAGCTAATAGCCATGCCATGCAATGAGTGAGCAACTAGCTCACAGGTTGGGCACAGACTTATAGAGAATAGGGTATCACTGTCATAGAAACTGCAGGAAAAACAAAAACTCTCCATTTTTAAGTGTTAGAGAATTAAGACATTACAGGATTTTGTTTTGGCCAGGATGTGAAATAGAAATAATTTCACTTTGCCCGGATTGTGCAAAGAAAATAGTTCCATCACACTCAGCTTTTACTGGATTTTTCACATACTTATACAGTCAAAACCCAGAAAAATTCATTGATTCAATGTTCATTGGTTCCAAGTTACAGAGTGCTTAGTATTTGGTTTCCTATTTTTTATTGATCCCTCCCCTTTGATGTTAATTAGGTTCTCATTCTTCTGTTTGCTATCTTTTTCCAGACCAGGAGTCTCTGACCATACCATGGGTGATGTTTGGAGTTGATGTTGTTTAATGATCATTATCTTCTGTCTTACTCCTGGCTGAGATGTTAAGCTCATCAGGCCTTGAGAGGTGGAACAGTTCTTTGAAAAGAAACTTCAATTCCTTCCCCTCAGGCAAAGGTGAACAAAACACCTGACTAAAGGTAAATAAAAAATAGTATCATTTCCTGCAAGGTCAGACTGGTGACCTGTCTGTAGTTGGGTTTCTCAGGGCTCTACCTCTAAGCCTGATTCTCTTCTGCTTGAGTCTGAAATGGTTAATGGCTTAAATGTTGCTAAAATAATTGGATTTTGCCACTGCAGCAAACTCAGAGAAAAGCTGTCCATGCTCAACCTCCAAAGCCCACTCTTCCCCAGTATGCCCACTAACTGGAATTTGGACTGAGAGAGGAACTTGTGATAAGATAAAGAGGATGTTATTATCCAGTCATCCCAGGTCTGGAGCATCCACAAGTGATACTGGAAGAGTAACTGGAATGTTAATTGCTCAAACAATCAGAGGCTACAGATGAATGTTGAACAAAATAAAGAAAGAGGCAAATCCTTCAAAGCAGGTACTGTATCTTTGTCCTCACTCAAGTGAATTCAGCTGTGATAATTCCCTTCTGTGGGTGGTGGGTGGAGGGAAGTACTAGGACATTCATACAAAGCCTGAAACCATCTTGGCTGCTGGGCCATGATGGGCCATAACTGACTCAACTGTGTCTATGTAATAAGCAGCTATATCATCTTAGAAGGTGTCAAAGACCCATCCAATCTGCAACCACCACTTCTACAAGACTGGACCAACAGACATCCAAAGTGTAACAACCAAGTCTTGTCATGAGGCCTTCTTATCCTTTCCTTTTTTCTTTCTTTCCCTCATATATTTTCCTAAGTTGTATTTTATGTTTTCATATCTTCATTATTAGACATAATAACAACTAAAATGTCTACACACTTTTGTATATCTATAATACTGTAGATAACAGCAATGAGGATGGCTACACACCTGTTCTCCTTTACACCCAAATTGCTGTAAAATAAATCCTACATATTTATATCTACAAACACCGATCATTCACTATTGTTTCACTCTAATCCACCCCAAGGGATCTACTAACAAGAATCACCTCACAGCATTGAGTCGTAACATCTTCAGTATCTTTATTAACCACTTTAATGCAGAACTTGAAAGAATACAAAATAAGTTTGCTGATGACACTAAATTGGGATGAGCTGTCGATTCCCTCAACAGTGGTACTCTGACCAAATTAAAGTCACCTGCTCTATTTTGAAATCCAGTTTGATTAGAAAAGTGAAACGTATGTTGGCATACTATCTGGTCTAAGCAAAGTATGTTGAATAAAATATGACCTCCAGAGTAAGAAGAGAGATCATCTGTGCAATCTGCAGGTGTACAGTATGATTTGGAAAACCACAGATATGGCATACATTTATTTATTTACTTTCAGTAATTTCCGGCTAGATTAATGTAATGAAGCCTTACAAATTCTTCCAGTTCCCATACTGTGCATGTTTTTAGAAGTTTCCATATGAACACTCCTTTGAAGTGCTATAAACTTTATTGAAAATAAGCAAAACCTTAAAAAATACAAATTAGAAGATTTCCCAATCTTGCTTTGCCATGCTTTGAGCGGAAGTGGGGAGGGCAAAAGATAGAAGAGCTTCTAGATGAACTTCACTACTACTTCTCTTAAATAAAAGCCTTTATCATTCTTATAGGCATCACTTTGGACTGATGAGAAATTGTGCTGCTGTTCTGTGGTGTGGTTCTTGCTTCTCCTCTGCTACATCAATCACAACAGTATTGGGATCTGATCTTTCAAATAAGGGAATGCAGTAGATGAATGTTGGAAACAGAAGACATCAGGTAGGGGGGTGTGATGTGTAAAAACAGAACAAGATTGGGGTTCAAGTTCTAGAAAGTGATTTTGTGCAAAAATACCAAAGAAGATAGCAAGTATACTTGCAAAAGAGTCTGGATCATGTAGCATCATAATAAAGATAAAATCACATGATTAAAATAGGGGGTTAAAAGGACCTCCTTGATTAGGGGTAGAACATAATGCAAATTTACCTTACTTTGTCCTACTTTGCAGTCATTAACTTATTGCCTGTGCTTTTGTTGCCTTGAAACAGCAAGGTTTCATATTTATGGTCTCAGAAATATTCCACACATGTACTGAGAAACTTATTTTGAGGTTGTTGCTTCTATACACTTCCTTCTTACCTGTTGAAAGTAAGAATGTGGGATCCATATTCAGTCAATGCCGTGGTTCATGCAGCTTGAAGCCCATAATTTTCCAAACTCACAAGCCCAGCAATAATAAATGAAGCAGAAGAAAGGAATGTCTTCAGTGTTAAATAGCTCTGCCCTGACACACCTAAAAAGATACATACATTTCATAATTTTGCCATAGGAAAAGGTAATATTACTCACACCTGAAACTGGAAGTTTGTCTTGGCCTTGTCACTGCAAAAATCTAGCAGAGATATCAGAGTGGGGAGCTGTAAGAAAAGGATACAGAAAAACAGCAAGTCCCCTTGTCAACCCCTATACAGCCACAGGACCATCATTCCCCTTCCTCTAATATGACAAGAGTCCTGTCCCCTCACTTACAGTCATGCACATGAAGACTATAAGATGTATTTAGTTAAGAAAATAGAAAAGGAGGAGAATAGATCACTCTGAGCAATGCCTCACACAGTACCAACTGATTTTTTTCTAAGACCCAGCTGATGTTTTCTTCTTGCTCAGGATCATGTCAAAGTGTCCAAGTCTGCTAAGTCTGAGGAGAAGAAAACTCTACAACATTATCAGTAAATACACAAGATCTGAGATATATTTTTATTTTTTATTTACATCCAGAGCCACAGGACAAAAATTATTCTGAGGGAAACAAAAGGTCCATCCCAGAAAGCTTGACACTGCAAATGGGCTACCACTATACTGACATACTCAGTTTCTGATTTCCAGATGAGAAAAAGGCTTCAAGTAATTATTATGCAAAACCTAACCCACATCTTTGTGGTACAACAGGAATCTACAGTGGCACTCTGTATTGCCAGGGGTTATTTGTGGTTTTATCCTAATTCAGTATTCAGTTAAAAGTATGATAAGAGACAAATTCTATCTCTTTTTATCGAACTACAGCCTCAAAATATATCATATGAAAGTTTTTACTGGTCTAAGCACTACATATAATAGTAGAATCTATAGAAAATAATTTTCAACAATGCTTTAAGTTTTTTCTAACTGACAGGTAATTTTCTCTTTAAATATTTATGTATGTCATACAATACAAGGAGCTAAAAATCATTCTGCAATGTTTTTTCTGTCATTCTGTAAAATACGTAGCTTAAATACAAAAGCATGTTTCCTGAGTTTAAGGAAATTATTGTTAATCAGGATAAAAAATAAATGCTTTTCCACCTTTTGTAGAAGAAAATGTTGAGGAAGATATGTAGAAAAAAAAAGAAAAGAATATGATAATATTTTCAAAATTCTGATGATCTTCAATTGAATTTTATTTTTCACAGAAAGAAATAATCTTCAATCAATATATAAAGGTTTTTATGATCTAGTTTTATGATCAGAACCTAACTCTAAAGGCAACTTACACTTACACACTGTAAACCTTCTTTTTAACAGTGAATTTTGATAAGCAGGATAGCAAATATCTTATTCTGTCATGTTTTGGGAAGCAAGTCTAAGAAGAGATCTTTCCCAAACAAAGTATTCCACAGCAGATATTTGTTTTATTTATTTTCTCATAAAGACAAAGCAGTTTGAAGACAATAGATGGAATATTAGTTGGCAATTTCTGCTTTGCACTGAAATGACTGTACCTGTGTTCAGAATTTGTTTGGCAACTGCAGAGTGACATGGAAAACTTCCCTGTGCATAATGAGAAAATGGAATGAGAATGAACAGAACCAATAGAGTTTGATCTTGTAAGAGTCCTTACTGCATATAATTTAATTACCCTTGTCTTCTAACAAGGGTATAGCCAAAAGCTGGCTAATATTTGTTTAGCTGGCTGGCTAAAAAGAAATAAAAATTAAAATCACCTTTGTAATAGTTATATATTATTATATCAATGCTTGTGTTCCTGATCATATATTTGAGATAGATATGAAAGAATTTTGACCATTGTCAAACATAGAATAAGTGACCTTGACCTAAAATTGTCCTTGTTTCTTTTTTTTTAATAGTTATAAATTTTGAAGACTTTCCTTTTTAAGAATTCATCTTCAGTTTGATTCAATGAGATTAACGTAAAGATTTGTCTGCAAATGACTTTTCTCTAGATAACACCAAGAGTAGGAGGAAAAGTGGAACAAAAATCCCCAGCACTTAATAAATTAAAGTTGACATTTTTTTTCATCTTATTGGTCCTTCTGGTTCCCCAGTGATGCTTTGGTGAATCCTCTTGAGATTTGTAAAGAGTTATGTGCTGCCAACAACTACTCTGAGTAGCAGCATGTAAAACCTCATTCCCTTTCTGCATAATAGCATAGAATAACAACTCTGCTATGCCCACATGGCACTAAGCTCTGCCCCCTCTTTGGAACCTGGACACAGTTATTTCCATAGCCATGTGCAACATGAGCAAAGCATTTATGTTAACAGGAATGGAAGAGATCTGCCCATGGTCACTAGCCATAACGTCTAACTGGGAAAACCAATCTAGCCTCAATATGTTTTAATGAAAATGGTCACATTCTTAAGGTTTTCCAAGATCAGCTGCTACTTTGTATATTATTATTAATATTTGAAAATTTGGAATTTTGATTTCAGACTTTAAAGACTAATTTTTCCAAATTTTACATTCATAAGATGAAAGCAAACTGGGAATCGTAATGATGAAATGATATCCTCACAAATAACCTGTTCAGGAATTACCCTCTGCGATCCCAAGTGATCTTATCTTGCAGTTACGCCTCTGAGCTATTTGTACACAATATGCATCTGCCTGTCATTTGACAATTGTGCCAGCTCAGATAACACTTCCGAGCAGAGGTTTCATGTGTCATTCTTTGCAACATAAACTGAACTTTGTAGAGATCAGCAGCCTTCTATATGATCTCCTGCTCTTTCCTCAGGCTCTGCTGTGCCAGTAACACTCTTTATAATATCCCATGGAGATAAACGGCCTGATGTTTTCTGCAGTATATGAGAAACGTGATACCTGAATCACTGAAAAAGCAAATTTAGCACAGACAATTCCATATGTAACACCAAATGGAATGAGCTCCAAAGTTGCAATAAAATCTTAAAAAACATATGAACAGCAACAACAAAGCCTTCCTGAGACTAAAAAGTTATAATTTTTTCTATATATATTTTGCAGCAATGTCCCTTACCCAGAAAAATTAGTTAATCTATTTTTTTTTCTGTTTTGTTCTCTGCTCCATAAAAATACCACCTGCCAAGTTGCTGAGTATTTACAGATCTACCATAAATTCAGTATCTTCTTTAAATTTGCTAACAGATGTTGAATTATTCTGGAATTAACTGATTCTTTGTGGTTTCTTGTAGCAATTAAATGTGTAGCAGTTCTCTGAAGTGTTGAAGAATCTAATTTTTCATTTGCATAATTGTTTGTTCTAGTTAGACAGTAGTTTAAAATCAAATCTTACAAAAGCAAAGCAGCAGAAATGAAAGAGTAATAAATAAGTAAGTAGATATACAGCTGAAGAGATGCTGGTTAAGCTATTTATATACCACCTAAAAAATGAAGATCACAGGGATTTCAGCAGATGAAGTTTCTGGGAGTTTGAATTAGACTTATCTCCAAGTTACACATGAAGTCTAATTGGAGAAGCAAAGGCAAGGAAGCAGAGAGATCTGCATGTCTGAATCAGAAAAATAGAAAATCTAGAGATTCTTGAGGAGATCTGAATATATCTCCTCATGCTTCTCTTTCAGTCTGTTTTCAACAACATATATTTCATCCATTGGTTACATTGGTCCATTAATTCCTAGAGTATTCCTATTACCTAGAAAGAAGATGGTTATTGCCATTTCATAATGATATCTATTTCTTATAGAAAAGAAATTTCTTACTTTGAGTGTTATAAAATTCCTTATACTACTGTCCAGACTTTAAGCTTTATGGGAAAAGGGTTCCTGAAAATTCAATAACTGAATTAATAAAAAATCAAAGTGGGGATTATAAAATCACATACTTTTTATTTAGTTTTTCCAGACATACTCTCACTGTGATAAACTAAGTAAAAGGGTCTAGTCCTGGGTTAGCTAAATATTCTACTGCTTTCTACTCTTGCAAAATAGCCTTGCAACTGAGTTGAACTGGACATTTGCAGTTTGGCCTCAGGATAGAGGTAACCTTCCATAGCAAAGAGTCTTTGCAACAGATATCATAGACTGTTGGAGAATTGAACTGCAGGAAAAAGCACACTGACAGCTTATCCTCCTGCTGATCCTCAATTCTTTCACATGTTCAGAGTTTGTTGGCATATGAACTGAATAGACTTCTAATATGCAAAAATTGACACTGGAGTCAAGACAAAGGAGTCAAGTACCATGTGGGTCAGTTAGAACTACTGTACTTACCTCCTTTTTTGTTTTTTCTGATCTAACTGATGAAAAAAGTGAATACTTTGTGCACAAAGATGCCACTGCTTTACATTGCCAAAGTATTGTACAAATACCAAACAGGTAAAATTTACTACTGGCATATATGCCAGTTTCAATGTCAAAGTAAGCACTAAAATATAGATCTTTTGTCCATCTCCCTGTATATTCTGTCTCTAGCAAACCTCTTAACAAGTTTGTTATGTGCTAGAGAGAAAATTTTTTATGGAGTATAAAATAAAAAATCTGACCGATCCCGGATTTAATTACGTCCCCTTTATTGCAGAGAACTGTATTTCCTAAATTAGAACATGATCCTAATGCCATGCAACTATGACAGTTAAAGCTATACCATGTCCTCTGCAGTAATTAGGATGATGTAATTGTTCTGATAAATTGTGTATCTCAATGGTATCTTGTTTTAGCATCCTCTTGTGCCAATTGTAATAGTCGTGGGGAGTTTTTGTTTGTTTGTTTGTTTGGGGTTTTGTTTTGTTTTGTTTGTCTGTTTGGGTTTTTTTTTTTTTGGTGTTTTGTGGGGGTTTTTTTTGGGTTTTGTTTGTTTCTTTGTTTGTTTGTTTTTAATAACAAGCCCACCAGCTTTTATACCACAACAAAAATCATTACTTGTTACTCACTGTAGCATATCTAATTTTAGATTGCAAACTGCTTGGGGCAGGTGTCATGTCTCTTATATGTCGTGAAAACTGGATAGTGAACATTGTATAACCTAAAAAACAACAACATGGGGCTGGATCATACCCTCAAGTCATATGAACAGACAGCCTTCTTTATAGAGACTGTCTGTAACCCAGTCTGGGAAAAAGGGATATGTCAGCTGATTCCTCAGTGTTGCCCTATAATGATGAAACCCTGCTTGAGACAACAAAAGAATTAGCTGTAGGGTTGAATGAAAAGTGGCCAGATGACAGAAGGAAGTTTAAAAGTGCAGATAATCTATTATAACAGCTAAATTCACATTATCAATAAATTTTACTCTAAAGAGAAGCCCTGAGCAAATTCATTAGGCCACAAAATTATAACTTACAGCAGTCATTATTACTTATTTTCTAACTGTAATAATAAAAAGGAAGAAACTATATTTGATTATGTTGGGATTAGTTATCTATTTCAGTGGAGTCACTCCAGATTTATCTTGGTGTAAAGGAGACCAAAAATTGCCTTAATTCATTCTCCTGAGCTTCTCTCAATGTGACTTGGAATAATTTCTGTCTTGCCCTCAAGTTATTTTAGGGACACTACAGTACAGAGTTTTTGCTTTCCTGCCAGCCTGCCAAAACTTGGACATTTTAAACTAACTCTTCCTATTTACTAACAAGAGTATACATTTTAAACTTATGTGAAGGCCACTACAAACATTCCCACTGACAACAAATCCTCCAATCAAATTACCAGAACATATCCTGTTGCTCTAGACAAAAGTATCATCAGAGGCTTTTGGTTTTATGTGCATAGGTTATTCAATCTGCCCAAGCCTCCTTTAATATTCTTCCTTACATAATCCAAAGAAAAAAAATTATATATGCATATAATAGAAAATATACTTGAGCATCTAATCTAAACAAGAGGTAACAGAAAAAAGTTCTAGTCACTGTACAAAGCAATGACAACTTACCTGTAGATCTCTAATAGTAAAAAACATCTCAGAAAATAAAATATTTTTTAAGAGCACAGATATGCTTCATTTCCTTCTAAAAAATATCCATAAGTGTAAAAAGAGAAAGACATAAAACAATTCTTTAATAATAGACTATTTTTAAATTACATCTTCAGATCTTGAGTAGGAAGCAGAAGATTTAAATACGTTTCTTCAAAACTTCAAAAAGCAGGACTTAGGCCTGCCACTTTTGTTAATCTTCATTACATTGCTTCTGGACAGAGTTGTGCCTCATGATCTCAGTAACTCAGCTTTTCAGCATCATAAAGGTAATTGATATTAATTTTAATCTATTTTACCTTTAAACCAGTGACCCTTTCACCCACTATTTACCACTAGGTTAGAGTACAGCATTTTCAGTATTTTGATGCCTCATCAATTATCTGGAGGTACTGCTTTAGTTTTGGATACCCACAGGGTCTCAAAGTACTGCAAAATGCTTGTAATATTAGTCCAACTTCATACAATCAAGAAATATTTATTTCATGTATCTTGCAAGAATTAACCTGCAAGGATATAAATAGCAAAGCTCATATAATGTTTAAAAATATGCACTTTTGTATACACAGGTTTTTAAACTTTTCTGATATTATGCCCTGGTGTAGTATTGAATTGCAATACCTAATTTTCCAAATTCTCAGATATCCTCAGAAAAAATAGAGAAAAACAGAAAGGTAGAAAAGAATTGAACAGTTTTGCAACAAAATAAAGATTTTGACTGATTTTAAAATTAATGTTAAAAGTGTTGTAGGAAAAAAATAGGTTTTAACAGTGAATTTCACTTTTATGCCTCAGAATTCTTGTCTTATTGTTTAATCTAATCCTTGATGAGTTAAAATGAAAGATTAATAGGTCTTCTATTCTTATGAATTAGCTTTTAATCACAATGAGTCTGTTAATCATTTTATGACACCATTAATTACATTATTTTGATTCATGTCACAACAGACAGAAAAGAGCTATTTTACAGATATTTTACTATGTTACAGTAGATATCCTGAATATCAATCTGCATTTATGTAATATTTTTTAGTTCAGAATCTGTAAAAAATGTGATGAATTAAGCAAATAATAAATGATGCAAAACAGAAGAAGCTGAAGAACAGTTGCTCTTCTTTTACAATCAGGTATTGTGACTCCAAATTATTTTTCAACTGTGAGTGAAAACTTTTGTGTGATTTCTGTGGTAAGGAGAAGAAAAATTCAATCTATTCTCTTATGCCTCTTTATGTTTCTCCTTCTGGAAAAAAAAAATCCTTATTTGCCTATGTATCCATTTTTACGGACACAGTAGATTAAAGGGACCTTCACAGAAATAGGAGTGAGGCTATGGCAGATTCTTCAAAGACGAAATAAGGTAATACAACACTGAAGTAATTACGCCAACTAAACCAAATTAGGGATCAATAAATATCATCCTGCACTGCATTTTACAGGACGATACCTTCCAGATATGCCATTTGCTTCTGTTTTATGAGTTGCACGAAATTGTTCTGAAGATCTTGTCTCTAGGATGTTATATATACTTACAGCCATAATGTGCATTGTTGAATATCCAGCAGAAGCCTAAATCAGCTGAATTTCATTTTTGTGCCAATGCCTCGTAGTGATAGAATAATATTTGCCTCTTTTGTTTTAATTGAATCTTTTAGAAGCCATAGAGCTCACTGTTAAGCCACCACAGATTTCCTCTCTCTGAAACTGCTCATATAGCTAGTAATTCCCGTTTTGTATCTCAGATAGTACTATTTTTTCTTATTTGTAGAAAGCATTCATTCTGATCATTTGAGAACAGTTACTGCCTCAACCCATATGGCTTTTTAATATTTTTCTGAGTTTCCTAATGTGTTTTATTAAAAATACATGATTGCAAAAGCTTTTAATAGATATGCAAAATTATGTAGTGCAACAGTTAAGCACTTTATTGAGTCCCTTGAAGTAATAAAAGTTGGATGCAGACTGTAGCTGTCAATTACAGCTAAAGGTTTCTACTTTTCCTGTGTAGTGAAAGAACACTACCTTTTCTTTGGTTACCATATTATCAGCTAGTTTCTTATTCACAGATACTGCACTATATGACTTTCAGCAAAGATGACTGTCGGCATGCTAATAGGAGCAGGTGACACATGTCACAAAGTTGTAGTGAGAATAGTCAAATGGCATAGACCCACGACCAAGGTAACTCAAAGGTAATGAAAAGAAGGGATCTATACCATTTGTGCTGACTAAACTTACCATCTAAAGTTTACTGTACAAATAAATTGCAATGCGTCTAACTCTCAAAGTTTTCCCATTGTGAGAGTGGTTTGGAAGATTTTCATCACTCAAAAGGACCAGTGTCCTCTGTAGGGGAAAAAAAAAAAATCACAGGATTCTAGGTTAGACCCCCTTCAGGAACAATAGTCAGCAAAAAGTGGATGCCAGAAGTTACTTCCTTATGGAGAAATCTATTCATTCATTTGGCAGTAGACAGGAGTGGGCAACCCATATCCCATAAGTTACATGCAAAATTTACTCAATCACGTTAACAATGCAAGTATTAAACTCACGTTTTTATGGTTTTGGATTACACTATTATTATATCTACTTCTATTTCTGTTGTTTCACTTCGGGTTTTCTTAAAATTTTTTTGGGTTTTTTTTTTTGGTTTTTTT
>VXBI01009317.1:44579-178679 GCA_013397375.1 Toxostoma redivivum
TTTTTTTTTTTTTTTTGTATACCAATATAAGTGTTTGGAATTAAAATTTGACCCTCAGAATAATGAATAGTTTTTCTTCTATGTACTCCATCTTACTCCTTTCTGCATTAGGAAACCACCCTTTCGTTTTTTGCTTTCTTTCTTATGTTAGTATGACAAGAGATATTGTAATCAGTTCAATATGCCTCTGAATTAGACCCTATGTATGATTTTCTTAACCCTAGCTGATTTATAAACTTCTGAAAAGGAAAAACAACTTATTTCTTAAGAAAAATATAATATTCAATATTTCTTTGAATTGTGATAGAGATGAGATTATAAATGATTCAGTTATGATATAAAAAAGAATTAAAGCAAGTTCTGAAATATTCTAGAACCAGACCTTATTCCCATAAACATAATTTCTAAAGAACATGTCTTGTTTCAGCTATTAAGGATTCAGGGATTCAAGAACTGACAGTGGCATTTAAAGAACTATGTAATAATAAAATAGATATCAGCAGGGATACTAATGGAAGACTAAGAAACAGTCTGTTTTGAAAACAAGAAGCACAATTCTCAACCTCTATGAAATACAGCAACCTCATGAATCTGTAGACTGTTGTACCTGGATGTCACCCAAACAGTTTAGCTCTTCTATACTTGAAGTAGCAACATACTAAAAGCACATTGTTGCTAATGCAGCATTTACACTTAGTGAAACTTAATGAAATATTGATAGGGAGGAATATGAAGTAGAACCTTTAGACTGCATTAAAATGCACAGGAAGAGGAAGAAATTAATTACTTCTATATCATTTTTAAAGCATTACTGCTAAAGCAGCAGCCAAATGGCAGCAGTGCAAATGAGAACGCAAATATTTTTAAGTCTTCCTCAGTCACAGAACTCCAACACACATTTTTCTGAAAGAATACAATCAAATTTATTTGAGGCAACAGTTCACATGTAAATAGTCTATATGCAGAATATGTACATAATCAGCAAGAAAAGCTTTTAGCTTTTTAAGACTCCTATAAATTACTTCCTCAAACAACTGTTATGAAAGTTCTATTCAATGTTCTGAGAGTTGGACCACAGTATTTAATAATATTCCATTTCTTGTGAGTAGGTGCATTGTAAGTGCAGAGCTCAAGTAAAATTTGAGTGCTACAACATCATTTGATACCAAGAAAATGTTAGATGACTTCAGTGTTTTTATGTTCAAAAGAAAACAAGACTAGCATGTGTTATGTCCATATTCCATACAACTGCAAGAAAATAACATTCACAAATATTTTCTCTGTGTTTTTCAAAGTACCATTCAATTTAATTGTGCTTTAAGAATGTAGACAATCTGCTCCCAAAAGCTGGACAAATACCATATTTGCTACATAAATGATTATAGAGATCTTCCTGAGGTTAGGGGTAATTAGGCCTTTACATATATCTAAACACTCCAGTAAGTTTATCTAAATTAGTTGGCTATTATTTTCAAATAAACCGTGCTTTCTGCTCTCCCCCCCTTCCCTCCCCCACCAATTACATCACTGTGCAAAAAATTCATCCTTTTCCCTCATCATTCGAATGATTTGGGTTTTTATTTATTTATTTACTTACTTACTTATTTTCTGACAAGGCTTCACAGTTTTCTTTTGGATTATTCGTACCTGAGTTCTGCCAGTTAATTTCAGTGAACAGATAATTGAATCTGATCTAGGCATATCCTGCTTAAGGAGAGGGAATTTAGGCACTTAAAATCTTCCTGCTGAATAACAATTAGGTGCAAGTATACATACCTGTAAATCTACTCTGTGTATGTTCTATTCCTTGGGTGCATTCCTGATTAGTTATAATGTTGCTTGGGTGGCTAATTTTGTCAAGGCACTGTGGAATTATTCATTCTGGTACCCTGGACTTAGTGTTCTGCTGCTGTTCAATTTATAATGATAGTTGACTGAATTGCATGTCAGATCCCGCCAGAAATACAGAATTTCTGTGATATTTGTGCTACTTTTCTCTGAGTGACCAAGGTCACAACTGCTGTCTTCTCAGCAGTGTGAAGGCTTAAGCTGATGGCAGCCCTCGAACAGGTAGTGCTGAATCCCAGTCCCTCCTCCTCCATATGCTCTATCCCCTTATTCCCCCACAAAGTATTAGGGTTAGAAGGGCAAGTTCAGCACCCACAAGCCAAGCCTGGGAACAATGTACATGGTATTGTCATCTCTGGGAGCCAGGTCTGGAACAAAAAATGCTCTGCAGGTGAAGAGGCCCTTTTATTCACTAGAATGTGTTAAACGTTTGTCATCAGCTTAATTCTTCCACCTCCCACAGATAAAAACTGCACAAATTCTCCTATATGCCCCAAAGACAAAGAGAAAAACTGAAATCCTAGTAAAACCTAACATAATAGTGTATACATGGCCTTATCACTTCTGTTTGATTGACTGAATGCATTTCCTTACTCAGTGGACCATGAACTAAAAAATCAATGAGGCGATATCTCAACTTTTAATTGTTCTGGTGTTTTAACCTCAAAACTTTTACTTATGAGAAGCACTTTTATTTGCAATTGTAGTCAGCCATCAGATCAACAAAAAAATCCATTCTTTAGTACCTTTTTTCATTTAATTTCATTGTTTAATGGAATATTCCTTTCTTTCTATTAAGTTATACAAATAATAATAGGATTTGGGAACATGTTTTGCAAATTATTAGTTTTGCTGTGTATCTTTCAAGCTGATGATACTCCAAAATCAAACAGAGGGTTGCTTTTTGTCCTGCATTCTGAATGAGGTAATTTCTTAAAATCTCCTGTGATCTATATTGTCCTCTCAGAAGTAAACATTGATCCTGGCCTTGGATATATGAACACATAAAAAAATTACTTTACTGGTGTTTGGTTCTTATGACAGTAGCATCTGTATATGCATCAGTTGTATGTAGAAGCAGAGGCATTCTATGCATATGAAGAAAATGTTCTTAGATATTTTTCTGCTTTACTGCTGCATAAAAATGCTGTTCTGGCATGATTGAGAAGAATGAATATATCATCTTCTGAAGAAGTCACTACAGGAAGACCTGTGAACTATCTTACCATGCAACTCTGCACTTACAGTCAGTTTACAACTCTGAACTTTCCTCCACATTTATAGGACTAGTTGTGATTTTCTTTCCTAAATAAAAATGCTTTCAATTTTCACCTGATTTGATTTCTTGTTTGATTCTAGCTTTTGACAATTGTAATGAATTCCTTTATTCTTTGTAATGTCATTTGATTCTGGAATCTGAGTTTTTGCCCTGTAGAAATTTTAAAATTTGACACATTTTTGGCTTTCTGGTTCAGTCTGAAGAACCTAAAAGGTGAGTTTTTAACAAAAAAAAAGTATTTTCAGGAAAAAAAAGTAGTTTCAGAGAAGGCAGAATCCATGTTTTCTGTCATTTGTATGCCAGCAATCTAGGTTTGCCCAGCTAGCTTGGGGAACTGGGACCATGCCTGTTTTCCAGGCAGAGATGCAGAAAAAATACATAGTCAGCCAAGAAATGGTCTGCCCAGGAAACCGTGCAGCCTAGGTTATGCATGGAACAGTGGCACTCCTGTATAATACCAGTTGTACTATAAGTTAGCCAGAGCTCCCAGGCACTCGGGCAGCCCACACCCAGGCAGGTGGGATTTCAGGGAGCCAGGGAAAACACGTGTCAGTCATTGGACCAGTATGCAAGTAGGCAGAAAAACAAGCACTCATGCAAGCATTCCAACCTAGCCATCTGCTTTGCTTTTGTGAAATTTCTCCTAAGTCAACTAAGTCTTTAATTGCATCAGGTAAATTATTTTCAGAAAGAACTGTTTGTTGCAAAGCTTTGCTGAGTTCTGAGTGTGGATAATTCAGCAATGTAAAGGAAAAATTTTATATCATTTCACTGAGACTCCATTTAAGACCTACATGACAGACAATAAATTGAAGGATGCTGGAGTACAGCCAGAATACACTACACTACAAAAATTCCCACTCATAATAATGACTCTTAGGGATGTTTCCATATTGGCATAAAATATAGTAGTCCTAATATTATAAATTTTCTATAACTCTTTGATAGCCTCTCAAATAGAGGCATATGGGTAGTTTAAAGACAGACTTCTAGTTGCCGTGACTGGACCCGTAGCTCAAAAACGTACTTAGACTTATCCTTATAAACAATGCAAGGCAATCATTAAAATATTCTCCAGCAAAATACAAAATTCAAATAAAATTTCTTAAATGGACGTCAAATTACCTTTCAATGATAAAATGGCAAAAACTTGTTTCTGGTTATTTTTTTACTCCTCTCTCCAGTTTACAAGATAATCAGTGGACAAATAGTTTTTATGGTTTTACCACTTTGGATTGCTGCATCCTCCTCATTTTGACACATCTGGGGCATGCAATTATTCACAAAGGTCATTTTCCACACAAGAAAAGGACAGTGACCAGAAGGCAGCATTTAGGCTGTGAATACACCACGACAATTCAATCAATGAGAAAAACCCAATGTCAAGAACCATCTTATTTTTCTGTTGATAAAGACTGACATCTCATCAGTTGCTTGCAAAACTGACAAAAGACAGGTCAAAAAAGCAGCACAAAAGGACTATAAATGCTCTATTACATTAATCATAAAGGTGGAAATAATCTCATTTTAAAATGTTCATTTGATAATTAGTTTGAAGAGCAAAGTATTGTTCACAGAGTAACAGCTAACATACATTTATAGTTTATGCTCACCAAAACTAGTCTCTGTCCTTCTTCACCTGCAACCTCTAAAGATAACAACCTTCTTTTTCTGTAAATTGCAACAACAAAGAATTTAGCTGAGGTTTAGTTGACACACTACAAATACAAAAACCTCAAGCTGAAATCCTAAAGAACTCCACAATGCTGACACCTAGATATGGAAATATTTGTGATAAATGTTATGTAAGCATGCCTGAAATGTTTATAAAATACAAAATAGTTTGACTTTCAAATTTTTCATAATTCACAATTTGAGTGCTTGTGCATCTCCCTTATTAGGCCAATTGATAAAGATGTGTTGGGCTGTAGGTAATATATAAAGTATACTGAGCTCAATATATGCTGGAGGGTATAAAGATACCAGTCCATTGTTTTCTTGAGCATGCTTCGTGCTATGTATATCCACGAGACTTCAGAAGTGTAAGGGTATGGATGAAGACAACCCCAGTAGCGTCACTGCAAACAGTGTAGTTTTACACCAGCTTGTGACACATGTAAAGCTCAGGCTGATTCTCTTAAGAGAACTGTGCCTTTTCTCCAATGTGTGACCTAATTAGCACTCTGTCTAGCACATTGTAAGGTTATATTTATTGGAAAATGCAAAGCCTAACTAGACAACAATGGATAGAGACATTTAGAAGAGCAAGAGTTTCAAGTAATTTTTTCCACTGACTGTTAATTGATTTCTATTTAATAGATTTTTCAAAACTAAATTAATTAATCTAAAATATTCCTTAGCATGAATTAGATGGATTTGTTGACACAAAGGGATTTTACTGATATTCTGCACATTTTTGATGTGCCATGAGATTTAATTAACAACAACAACAAAAAAAACAGACCAGCTATTTTTTATTGACTTTAATCTCTTAATATTTTTCTTTTATTATTTTATTTTCATTCCTTGAAAATTGGTCACAGATTTTTTTCTCCATCCTGGATGTACTTCATTTTTGACATTTAATGGTGAACATGGTGGTAGTGCTAGGTTGGCTTCTGGATTTGATGGTCCTCAAGGTCATTTACAACCTCGATGATTCTGTGATCCCATAATTTGAATTAGAGAATTTCAGGGACCAGCAATGCCCAAGGAGGGTTTTATTTTTGTATGAGTCTTAGAAGATACAGCTCTTTCATGAGGACAGCAGGGTGTGGCAGTTCTGAATTTAGCAAGTCCTCAAATTTCTCCTGCTATAGTCAAAGGGATCATAAATAAAAGAAAGAAATATATACAGCTTTGTGCTTTTTCCTCTTTAGAAGGACCCCATCACAGATGTATGCTTTGCATTCTCCGTGGATTTCTGCTAAATGGATGTAACCTACAGGAAGTGGTAGTTTAGGAAAACTAAACTGCAGTGCACAAACTCAGTCAAGTTGTAAAACTGAGCTGTTTTTGGCATTGTGAAAAACACCCATAATATTGTCATTTTGCATGTTCAGTCATGCTAAATGCCTATTCTATGCAGCTTATTGAAAATGTGGAGAGATTACTTAAGAAATACAAAGAATGTGGAAAAAATTTGTTCAGTATTTATTTATTTACTAACAGCATCTACCAGTGTGCAGAAAAAGCCTTACCATTGCCAATGCTGAAAGAAGCATATGAATAGACTGAGAAATTGGATCAGCTCTTTGATCCACACTATCTAAACCTGATATTCCAAAAATGTGCATCAAAATGAAAATCTCCATCTTCTACTAAAAGAAGTATGAATTTTAATCTGGTCCATCCCCATTTTGATAAGACTTGATGATAAAAGTGGTGGCTGCAAGGATTCTAATACTAATTTTGTAGTCATAGTAAATAATTTGAATATTTACAAATGTATAGCTGTTCTTATAAAATGAACGCACAATCCAATATATTTTGCTGGCATAATGACAGTTTATGTTAATGAACTTGTGAGATTACAGATGAATAATAAGTACCATTTATATTAACAAAGGCAGAAATATGTTATCTCACACATGGGTACCTGTGTACTTTGGCATGACTGAGAGAAAAAACACTGCAAAGAGTAAGCATGAGAAAAGTAATTGTAGTTGTTTTACATAGGAATTTAAATAGCTACTTAGCTTCACAGCTACTTTTTGGTTACACTACCATAGATCTCTTCTGAGTTTTGATTGATTTATAAAAGTTTACAGGCAAATTAATTGGGACCTGAGCACAATTTCCTTAATCCCATTACTCACACAAACAGAATTGGAATTATTTTACCACTTTGCAATGAAACTTGGGACGTGATCCTCTTGAAAACCTTTAACATACTTTGCTTATTAATTTACACTGCTGAAATATCATATCCACCTTATATTTAAGCAGTTTTTTTTTTTTCAAAACTAAAGTTTACAAGAGCATAAAAATGATGATCATAGAGCATTAAAGAATTAACAATCACACTAATCAGGATAAATACTTAAGGCATGACCTGAGTGTCTGAAGAGTCACTTTCAGTACAGCTACCTGTGTGAATAAAGCCTGAGTTTCAGGCTGGGGATTAAACTCAAAGGCTGGTTTCATGCTACATCTTGTACGAAGTAACTAATAGGATGACTGGTACTTGACAGAATTTACAATACCTGAGAAGAAAGAGATTGCTAAGAATGTGTCTAAAAGAGCCTGTATGACCACAGAGTTATCTAATTTTGCTAAATCATTCTGTACTGCCCAAAAGTGGACTTAGTTGAATGAGATGTAAGATGAGAAGTGTGAGTCATCCCAGTCTCTAAATGACACTGAAAAACCTCTGTCAACCCCCAGGTAAAGTGCCTAAATTCCATAAGTACTTCATTGCTTGACTTCAAAAGTTGTCAGGGCACTCAGCTGCACGTCTGTACCCTAAAGCTTCACATCTCAGTTTGGAGCAGCTAAATGTCTCAGCACTGTCTTGCCTGACTTGGATCTAGAAATGAGGCCACGAGAGTATCGTGGAAGTCTCCTTGTCAGTGCAAGGAATAAGCACACAGTCAGACTGCTTGTGATGCACAGGTGAAGAAACCATCTGCTTTTCCTGAATTAGCTTAAATGAGTTTGGGTAAGGGAGCCTCATACATATTCACAAATATCCTATTTTCCAATTAGAGCCCTTCCAACGTGACATAAAAGGGTTTTAAATACTTGAATATGTAAAGAAAACGTGAAATGAAGTCTTCATCATATTAGATGTGTTATAGCTAGTCATCTGTGAAATAACAGCAGGTAGTACCAGCAGAACAAAAAAGTCCTTGTCCAACTAGTTTTGCCTTACAAAGGGGAAGAGAGAAGGGAAAGCATTTCAAACAAGCTTCAAGCATGCCTACTGGCTAGAAGCAAATGGGAAGGAAGATGGCCCTAATGAACTGGTGGTAAGCTGCTGTAAGCATGCTGAGCAGCAGATGAGAAAACATCTATGAAGTATCACTGATACAATATTTTATCTGGGAAGAATTCAGAATCAGAGGAAAAATGTTATAAATTTAAATGACAAATGAGTTTTAAAGCTCTGTGCCTAAAATGCTTTTCTTCTACATTTACAGAATCATAAGATTGAAAGAGACCTTCAAGATTATCGAGTGCAAACCATGTCCTAACACCTCATCTAAACCATGGCGCCCAGTACCACCTCGTCTTGTTTTAAACACATCCAGGGATGGTGATGCCACCACCTCCCCAGGCAGACCATCCCAGTATTTTATCACTTGTTCCATAAAAAGCCTTTTCCTAATAGCCAACCTATATTTTGCTTGGCACAGCTTAAGACTGTGTCCTCTCATTCTGTCAGGTGCTTCCTAGAGAAAGAGATCAATCCTCACCTAGATACAACCACCTTTCAGGAAGTTGTGCAGAATGATAAGGTTATTTTAAGCTTGCCTTTTCATTGCACCACTTTTGAAAAATAAAATAAAAAAAAAAAAACCAAAAATCACAAATCAACCAAACAAAAATAAAAACAAAAAAACCCAACCAAAAAACTAACAAAACAATAATAGCAATAAAACAAACACAAGAACAAAACAAGAAAAAATATTAAGTTAAGAGATGACATGGAAGAAGGAATACGGGCAAAAGTATTACATTCACAACTGAAGGAGGTAAAAAAGTTACCATATTTCCTTTTTTCTTTCTGTAAGGAAACAAAACCTCAGTGTTTTATCAATGCATTTTGAGGTTCAAAGAAATTATCTGACCTTCAGTTGGGATGGTCACATCTGCTTGCTCAGCCTACACACATACACAGTTGACAAGACACGTTTAGTGAAGAAACTTGAGAGAGGAGTCTTACCCTAATTCTCTCAAAACAAAATCACTTGCAATTTTAATAAGGATCGTTCTCTCAGCATTCAGAACACCTCACCATCTTATTGGTAAGGCTTCAGACTTTAATGAGTATATTGAAAATTCTTCACCATCGTAAGTTTTAATTTTTAAGACTGAAACAGTATAAAGTTAATTTCAGTATTATTTCTAGCTGTTGTTGGTTTTATACACAGGCCTAAGCTGTACACACGCCATCCTGGGTGGTGGGCTTTAGGTGATTCTGCTTGAACATGGCGACATCCAGACATCTATTCCAACCTCAACAACAGTCATCTTCAGAACTTTCCCTCTGGAGACCAGAGATATATCCTTCTCCCTTGACAGCCCTGAGAGGAGCCAAAGAAGGGCATTCTTTTAGCACTGAGGACATCACCAGGTTCCTCCACCTGCATCGCTGGGCTGCCTCTTAACAGGTTCTCGTGCACAGCAAACACTTATCACAGGATCTGATATCTGAGGTTAAAACCCATCTTCAAGGTCAGAAGAAGATACCAAACATCTTGCCAAACAGGCTCTCTCCCTTTGGGACACCTGCCTTCATGGCTGGACAAACAGCAGTGGGTGTCTCCTGGGAACTCTTGTTGCAGCAGACCTCTTGTTAGGGGTAGAAATGAGCCAAGACACAGACTCTCATTCAACAACATGAAAAAGGTCCTGGTTTATTCTCCTTTACAGCTTTGCCATCCTGACTATACAGTAAGCTCCTACTGCAGGGTCCAGCAGCAGACTCTGCTGGTTATTACCTGCTGGACTGTGACTGCAAGTATTGGTTTGCAGCCTCTGAGCACAGCTTTCACCCAACTGCAAACTCAAACAGCAGGCTCTGACTCAGACCCAGACTAACCTCACAGCAGATCTTTTAGTACAGCAACTCTCCTCCTTGTTTTATTCTTCTTTGTGTCTTTCTGGATTGCTCCTCCTTCTTCAGGGCTCCTCTTCCTGCTCAGGGTCCTCTTTCTCCAGGCCATCTGCCACAAAGAACCCTTGACCAACCAAGCCAACCCTTTTATCACACTTATCTTTATAAGTCAGAGCTGTGACCCATTAAGGACATGGCTGTTCCTCTTCTTTGGTAATTAGTGCAGCTGTGACTTATCAGGGGCAAGGTCACCTGTAAATCTCTTGTACGCCTACATCTTTTATGTCAGAGGGTAACTGGGACACTCCCCGGTCTTGTTGCTTTTCAGCAGCAGAATCTGTTCTCTTACATTTTGTCCGGGACTTCTGTGGGCACATGCAATCTGTGAAGGCCCCAGCAGAATTGTGGTCTTGATCTTCAACGCTGATGGAGAAAAGCAGCTCCAGGCACTGAGCAAAGGCAGCCTCTTCCAATACTTCTCTTCTGTCTGCCCAGTTGTGAGTAGCTTTGGGTCCCACACAGGGACTGTGGGTGTAAGGAGGGTGTGACACATGATAAACTAAATAAGGAGAGACAAGGTACAGTTCTCTTTGGTTTGTTCCTACAAGGCTTCCCGAGATATGGACAGTTGCTCAGAACCTCTAGTGACCAAGTCTGGAAGGAGCTGTTTGGTCTGATCCAGAAACAGGCCAGCTCCTTCATTCTCAGAGTCAGATGTACCAAGCAGCTATGAGGAGGGAGTCCTGGGGAAAATGCAAGCAGCAAAGGAGCACATGCTGCATATGGTGCAGGCATACAATGAGTCTGAATAGTATGGAGGTAGCCTTTCAGTGGAATGGTGCCCAAGTGAGGGCCCATGTTGGATCTCAGAAATCTGGAGTTTTTGAGCTTTCTGTGATTCCAGGCACAGACTCTCAGAAAAACACTGGACTGGACCTGAAACCTTGGAGAAGATTTGCAAATATAAATAATAAGTTAGAAATCACAAATGTGTAGTGAGTTAGATGTGTGTATTTTCACTGGGTGATGGGTTTTAAATCTGAGGTTTTTACAGTGTAGTTGTAGTTACGGGACAAGATGGAGAATTTTGGGTGGTGTCTTTCCTTCATGTTCATCTTCTTCTCTTCCTTTTCTTCACAGAACTTAAAAAGTTACATTTGGATTGGTCATTCTAAAGCCACTCTAAGGATCATGGGAATCTATTATTGGGTTAAAAGTATAAATAATATAGATGTTAAACTGTTATTGGTCTGTTTAGCTTTAAAAGGCCTTGAAACAGGCTCAGCTGGAGCTATTTTTCCTACTTCTAGCAAGCAGCTAGAAGTGCTGCTATGCTTTCTGTAATTTCTGATAAAATACAATAAACATCCAAGTCCGAACACGTGAAATCATCTCAAGTGCCTTTCTAATAATCCTGGCTCTGAACTGAAACAGATAAGACTGATGACAAGCCACTAATTAGTGGTGCAGTAAACTGTGTAAACCCAACTCAGTCTTACAGGCCCAGAGCAGATCTTTGCAGCAGGCCTACAATTTGCATGTTGAGAAGATGGAGCCAGGTTCTCCATATCAGTGCATGAGGGTAAGACGAGAAGCAGTGGGCCACACCTGAAACAGGACAAGTTTACACTGGAGAGAAAGACCAACATTTTTCCCAATGGAGACAGCCCAGAGAGGAGCAAAGTGTACAGAGAGAGTATGTTGTCTGCATCCATGGGGCTTCTCCAGAGAGAAGAGCCCTTAACCATATTGTCACACCTTCTGATGTTGCTTTAAGTGGGAGATTTCATTAGTGACCTCCTGGCATGCTCTCAAAACTGAATTTTCCCATGACTCTGTGATTTTCTTTTTCTCTTTCCACACTGCTTCCCCATCCAGATAGACCCACGCATTCTCCCATTTTTGGGTTCTCCCCCAGGCATCTTAGGATGAGTCAATCTCACATACTTCCACAAAGCCCTGAACAATATCCTTCCAAAATGTCTGAGTACCCTTAAATGCTCTTGCCCTTCATCCTGCAATGACTTCTCCAGTGACAGAGGCACTGATCCCCTTCAGCCTGCAAGGCCTTTACACAGAATTTCTGTGGGTCACACAGCTCAGTTCAGAGAATAATTAAATGGCAGACAGTTAAGCAAAGGAAAGTGCAAAGTCCTGCACCTGAGAAGTAATAGCTCAATGCATCAGCACGTGCTGGGAGCAGATTTGTCAAATGGCCTTGGAGGGAGCAAACAACAGACAGCAGGTTGGACCTGTGCCAGCTCCGTGCCCTTATGGCAAAGAAGGCCACCAGTATTCTGGAATATATGAGGAGTCTTGAGAGAAGATCAAAGGAGATGATCCTTCCCTCCTGGCAATGCTAAGGCCACCACTGGAGTACTGTGTTCAGTTCTGGGCTGAAAAACTGCTGGACTTTCATTTCTATTTCTACTTGTAAAAAACCACATAGGTGATGAAGAACCTGGAGCTTCTCCCATAGGAGGAAAGGTTGGGAGAGGTGGGACTGTTTAGACTGGAGAAGGCTCAGGACAGATCTCATCAATATATATGAATATCTGAAGCAAATCTGTAAAGAAGGCAGAGACAGACTCTTCAAAGAGGTATCTCTTGAAATGACAGGACCTGAGGCGTTGAGCACAAACCAAAACACAGAAGGTTCATGCTGAACAGAAAGAAACTTTTTTTCATGAGGTGACTAATCACTGGCACAAGTTACCTAGAGAGGCTATAGAGTCACTGTCCCTGGAGATTTTAAGATGTTGCCTGGACATGGTCCTAGGCAACTATCTCTATCTGCCTCATTTGAGCAAAGGGCCGCCTCAAGATAATTTTTCAAACCTCATCCACTCTGATTTGTTGAGCTGTATGATTTTAGAGAACAGGATGAATTCAGTTGGGGAAGTGTCTGGCTTCTTATTTTTTCCTTTTTTTTTTCTACTTTACTTGACAATTATTAATGAACCATAACCTGTTTACCTGATTATTTCTGCTTCACTTCCATTACAATGACTACACACATGCATGAACATATACACTTCCCTGAAGATATGCTGCTAACAGTCTACTGTAATAGTGTCCTTTAGTAGTATAATTTATAAAATTTTGCAAACTTCATAAGAGCATGAATATTAATAGAAATGTTTTATGTTTTATTACAGATATATTTCTATTTTTTTAGCAGATGTTTTCTCAATGGCAAGCCATTAAAACTAATATCAAAAATATTACCCAGCAGCCTACTTAAATTATAGAAATTATTATATCTGCTGGCAACTAAATAAGCAGAGGGTATATCCAGACTTCACACCTTCAGCCTTCCCCAGCCATATCATCAGACTGATGTGTTTTACAGAATGCACAGATGATCAACAAATCACAGGCGTTTTCCTTTCTCCTTCTGTTGATTTACAAATCCACCTTTAACACTAAGTTCAGCATTAAGACACTGAGTGGAGAGTATATTTTAACATGCATTTATAGCCTATGTTCAAATGCAGAAATTGTTCTTTTGCTGACTGTTATAAAACTATTATTTATATTTATGCTGGGAAAAAAAGCAAATTGGTTGATTTCAGATTTCTTGGGAAAAAAAACAAAACTTACAAAATCAAGAAAGAGAACTAGAGTAAAAATTCTGGTTCATTTTACAAATCTTTTTGTAACACCGCTGATGACCATTTGCATTTTGTTTGTTTGTTTGTTTTTGTTTTCGTTTTTTTTTGGGGGGGAGGGGGTTGGTTTTGTTTTGGGTTTTTTTTGTATTCCAGTTTGTTTTGTCAGTTCTACACAATTCCAGTAAACATAAATTTGCTCCAGCACTTCATGAATTCACAGTAAAATTTAATTGCAGATGTCAGTTCATACAAATCTCAGTATGCACAGTGATTACAACAAAAGGGGTTGATATTAAAGGTAGTGATAGGTAAGAAAATATATGAAGAATGTGAGTGTATAATTAATGACAGGTTATCCATGATAAGTTTTGAGCTACATGATAGACAGTATTTCTCTTTTCTGAGCACTATAGAGAAACACAGAGAAGGATGAAGATAGCAGGATACTGAGGTGAGAAGTAAGGAAAGTTTATAGAGATTTAGTATTGAACTGCTTCAGAATCAGCAACAGTGGGTATAAATATGCAATATGGTTTCACCTATATAAGAAACCAGACAGTGTGCTGGAAAGGAAGAAAAAAAAAACACAACAAAATAAGAGAAATAAAAATGTAAAATACAACACGGGTAGAAGAATAATATAAGCAGAGTTATGTGTTCTCAGTGTTTTCGTTATTTATTTCCAGATCTTATAAAAACTAATAAGAAGTAGCTCAGAAATATCAAAGACTAGAAAGAGGAAAACATGTAGCAAAAAGAATGAAGAAGAAGAAACTTTTGTTTTTTTTAAAGTCAATTCAGAATCTTCATACTATGTTAATTTAAAAAAGAGTTTGGAAAGCCAATCCATTCTTGACAGACATTTATTTAATCTGCTTAAAAGTACCTTCAATGACAGAAGGTTGACAGGTTTCTTAGGCAAACTTTTGATTTCTTCACTACCTTTTCCTTTCAAAAGTGTTTTCTAATATGTTTTATACTAGACAATGAGTCTTTTTTTCTTGCAATTTAAGCCCATTACTTCTTTTCTGCTACAGAGTATATACACCCTTTCTTTGAATAGTATTTTATTTTCTTTAAATCTATTAACGCATTCTTCCTAAATCTCTTCTTTATTGTGTCTTTCCTTGAAGGTTATAAAATCAAGACCTTCAATCAGTATTTTTGCTCAATTGGCTCTCTCACCAATTGGTATCTGCTCATTATAAAGCCTGGTGAAAGAAAATTTCACAGAGTATGCAAGTGTATTCATGAATGCTGAATTGAATAAAAGGATATCTGTATGATGACTCCTGTATGCCACAATAAAGGCTTTGTCACAATGTCCACTTTTTCATGTTGCTGACTCATGATCATTTGGATTCTTTTTGTTGGCTTGTGCTGAGCTTGACATGCTCTTACTTGGAGTCCTGCAGAACTTTTACCTAAACAGTTGTTCCCTAATTTGTACATGTGCAATTTATTATTTCTGCCCAAGTATCTTGTAGTTGTCTCTATTGAATTGCATTCTATTATTTCAAACATGCTTCTTATTTGTCAAGATTATTTTGAATTCTATTGCTGTCCTCCAAGACACATGCTTTCCTGTGCCTCGTATTATATATAATCTCTATTCTAGTATCCATGCTATTCTCTTACTGAAGTTTCATCATGGCATTTTCAGATTACTGAAGTGGACCTCACAAGAGAATTTAACAGAACAGCAAAAGAAGAAAAAAATCCCAAATATAATAAACAAAGCAAGCGTATCAGTAGGCAAAAAAATACAAGCAGAAAAAGAATTTAAGCAAGCCTATATATGGATTGTGCTACATGAAAATGTGTGTCTGGATTGTTCTATCATTAAACAAGATGATCCTTAGTAATACTGATCCTTTTTTTCTTCGTTTGTTTGTTTTCATAGCTAGTACATATGTAAAATCATCTACAGATATCTTTAAGCAAAACAGCTTTCTCCTTGTCCTGAGGATTTTAGAATATTTGAGTATTTATAGACTCTTGCAAGTGAAAATCATGTGCTCCAAAATTTTGTATAAATAAAAAGGACAGTTCAGCGACTGACACAGAAATCTATGTTCCTCTTTAATTAGTGTGATGGATCATCTGATTCTGCTTGTCTTTTGCTAATTTAACCTCCACAATGAAGAGATGTAAAGATGTTCCTTCCTCTAGCTATAACAGCAACAAGAAGAAATATGGTAGTGCTTCTTCTCTGTTTTCATTTTCATTCTAATCTTCTTCCTTTCCAAATTTCAGGTTATTAATATAGTTGTAATATGGGATGATTGCACTGTCAGTGTATTCAAGAAAGAATAAACACAAATTTGCTATGGTACAGATCAGTACTCAAACTCTCCCATGCACAGGATGTAGATCCATGAACCCCCTCAGCTGGAGAATAAGTAATCAGTCTTTAGGTACACTTACTTTTCTTCTCCAAGCAATTATCACAGATGACTTACTTCATATTAACATTATATTGTGATTATATCAGTGAGAGGTATAGCCACAAGGTGTTTATAGGAGTGTACCCAAATGCTTTTAACTGCATGTCTCGTGCTTAGTGCAGTCACTTAATGCTGGCTACTGTGTCTTTGATATAGACCATTTTTTAACAAGAAAGTTTGACTGAATATCATTGGCCAGATTAAAGAATCGTTAATCATCCTATCTTTATATATTTGACTGTCATGTACACATCTGCTCTAGAGCCTGTATCTTCTACTACTTTTGGGCTAATTTAACCTCTTGCCTTAGCACCATGAAATTTAAGGTAACCTGAATTTATTGTGTTTCTTTCAATTGAGTATTGTGCTTTTCTGAATTAAAAACATACACAAAAATGCACCTCCCCCCCAAAAAACAACCACAAAAAACAACAAAAACAAATAATAAAAACAAGAAAACAGCTGTTAAGATGATGTTGGTAACAATGCAGTCATTGCTATGTGCTAAGGTAGCCATGATATTGCAGTAGTGGGAACTAAGAAAGTGTATTCTTTGTGGCAGACTAAAAGGATTGTGTCCTCATACTCATACCATTGGATTACCATAGTAGATACTACACTTATGTAGATTATGAAAGATTCGGGTTAAAAAAAATAATAAGTGTCTTTTATTTATTGTCATTTATGTCAGATAAAATTCAATAATCAGGAGAAAATTCTCTCAGTTGTAAACTGAGATGAACTTTTCTTTATGACCATCTATCACTTTGTCTACTAAGTATTCTAAAAATTATGTATTTTTGCTCCATACAATTTGCTCCACGATGTATTTAATATAAAAAATCTAATTAATAGAATTTTAATTCTGGTAGAACAAATCTTACACATTGTTAATTATGATTAATGCACATGGGATACAAATTCTAGTCATACTGAATGTAGTAAAGACTATCAAATATATACCAGATGTAAGCACTTTGTTAAGGCTACTTCAAAAAATGTCAGCATTTTGACTTGAAAGGACAAAGCTTTAACATCTGTTATTTTTGTTCATTACTTCTCTCTATCCAAGACTGTATGTGCAGTTGTGTTTGTGCCAATAGGCCTTTGTGCAATGGTGTGTGCATATGCACGCACATCAGCTTGGCTGAACCAAAATAGTACCCATTCCTCTTTAAAGAATCAACATATAAAATAATCTAATCATAATTTTGCTGCTTTTTAATGAGGTTTAGATTTGCTATTTCTGCATGCACTCTTGCTTAATCTTTGTGTTGAAGCATTGCATTTCATTGTGTGAAAGAAAATGTATGAAATATAGTAAAGTTCAAAAGTGTGCAAAAGGTTAATTATTTATAATTATAGCCTATTTCTTTGTGTATCTGAACCACTAACTCCAGAAAAAAGGTTTAATTTTTAGGAAATATTGTTTTAAAATAGTGGCTATGAAATCTATTTTTCATCTGTAAAAACTGTGATGTTCAAAAAGGTCATGACCTAATACTATTGTTAAAATAGTTCCTATTAGAATGAATAAATGTAATTTCTATGTGTATTTGACTGATAACTTAGGAGAAAGTTACCTAATTTTGCTAAGTCATTCTGTACTGCCCAAAAGTGGACTTAGTTGAATGAGATGTAAGATAAGAAGTGTGAGTCATCCCAGTCTCTAAATGACACTGAAAAACCTCTGTCAACCCCCAGGTAAAGTGCCTAAATTCCATAAGTACTTCATTGCTTGACTTCAAAAGTTGTCAGGGCACTCAGCTGCACGTCTGTACCCTAAAGCTTCACATCTCAGTTTGGAGCAGCTAAATGTCTCAGCACTGTCTTGCCTGACTTGGATCTAGAAATGAGGCCACGAGAGTATCGTGGAAGTCTCCTTGTCAGTGCAAGGAATAAGCACACAGTCAGACTGCTTGTGATGCACAGGTGAAGAAACCATCTGCTTTTCCTGAAATAGCTTAAATGAGTTTGGGTAAGGGAGCCTCATACATATTCACAAATATCCTATTTTCCAGTTAGAGTATTTCCAAAGTGACAAAAAAGAAAAGGGTTTTAAATACTTGAATATGTAAAGAAAATGTGAGATGAAGTCTTCATCATCGCATCGTCATCATGTGCGGATCCGAGGCCTTTGATTTGCCATAGTTTCATAGAAAAAAATTGAAGGTTTGAAACTTCAAATAAAGTGGAGGACAAATCCAAAAACCAGGTAACATTTATACTATGGTTTTATTCCTGCTTAACAACTTTTCTTATTAGTAGTTTTACTTGCTTTAGTTGATTTTTTCCTACTAGAGTTTAAAATAGTAAAAACATCAGTCATCTTAAAATTTTCTTCTTTCATTAAATTTATTTTCATTTATGGCATCAATTTTCTAAAACAAAGTAAGTTTTTCTACATGTGGTTGTAATTCTAATCTTCATTTTTATTAATATAAACAAAGATTTCCTGTGTTTTTCTCCATCCTTAGTCTTTCTTTGCTATTGTATGGAAAATATATGAGTAATTTCTGATTTGACTATGTCGTTTCAGAAGGTAATTTAGATATCATAAGAGCCTACAATTCTTCCTATTTTTCTTCTGAAATATTTTATTGTCCTCTCTTTGTTTCTAATTTCAGATTTTAATTGTATTTTAATTATTCTGACTGGCTTCTTATAATACTTTGTCACTCCTGTTTTGATGCCCTCTGTATTTTCCTTCATATGTCCATTTAATCTTGAATAATTAATGAAAATAATCATAGCTCTCTAGACACTGATTTTGGCATGTAGTCTTATTGTTAGCTGTCAGCTTACAAAATGTAATGCTCCTATGAGGGCATTTTCAAAAAGTCACAGAATTCAATTATTCACTTCCACAGAGCAAGAATCACAACGTGTTAATACTTTCCTACAGTGGATTTTATATTTTGGCATTAGATCACAGTAAGGCTTCAGCTTTTCAAAATCTGGCAAAGAAAAGAAGAGTCACCAGATGGAGTCCTCAGGTAACATACTGAAATCAATGTAGTTTATTCACACAGAAGGGTTTGGGTAGGCTGTGTATTAATCTCAACCTTCAAAAGCAAACCTACAATGGCTTGTCAGATTTTGGAGTTCACAGAAAAAGAGACCCTGTTAAATGATGAAGTTATTTCACATATTTGCCTAGATTTATTTTAAAGGATCTTTGGAAGGTTTATCTACCATGTGCTACTCTATTCCTCTGTCTTCCCAGCCAAATAGATAGATTTCAGCCTTCCCATTTAAAAGGAGTCCAGGCCGAATAATTATATACTCCAATTGTTCTCCATCTGCTGCCTGCTTGATCCACAAATGCCTTTTCTTGTACTAGGAAGCAAACAGCAGAAACTCAGCTGTTCAGAATTTCCATCTGGGAAACCTCAAGTTGCTATGATCCAGTCCTTAGAAGAACAAACTATTTCTGCATATAGTTAAGTATAGATTAAAACCTATAGGAAGAGTAAATTATTTAAAAATTAAAATGATCTCATTTATAGTGGATTGGTACTAATGGGTAGGCAGAAAAAAATCAAGTAGGAAATAAACTGCCTATGGTGCCTTTTTCTAAGCTAGAGCTCTGCAAGTTAGAACACATGCTGCACCGTTGGAGCTGCAAATGATAGCTGTGTCTAAATGATACCTGTGAATTCCAGAAAACATTTATTAGGATCAGGTTCATATTTTTTCTGGATTCATGTGCCTCCAAGCTTTTTATATGGAGCGTAGTTATTAAAATCACTATTCCTAAATTTTGTAGATTAGAAAAATAGAAAATATTTTTCTCCCTAAAGCTTGGTATAAAGTGATACAAATTTGATTTCTTTTAAATGCACAAAACAAATATCTACCAGCAAAATTATAACTTACTTTCTATGTATTTTGCAAAAGTATGATGAAGTTGTAAAATTAACATTTAAAATTTATTTTTATAATTTCTTCTTTTTTTTTGTTTTAATTTTTTATAGAAACTAAATTCTCATAGTTTTCTTTCAATTAAAAGAATTAAAAGGAAGGCTATTTAGTCACTACATTGATTTCTTCTTTTGCTCTATAGACAACAACTTCTCAAAATAAATTATTTGCAGAACTAGAATTTGATCTTGTTCAAAAGAGACAATGTGTTTTAAAATATAAATCTTGTTATTTTAAGATGTTATAATTTGAAATATTTATATGATTAAAAAACATACAGAAGAAAACTCTTCTAGCAACAACTTTTCCTGGAAGACAGCAAAACCATAAATGCATGCATGATGGAAAGAGGGAGAAAAAAAAAAAAACCTTACCCCTCTTTTTCCTTAAATAAAAAAAAAAAAAAAGAAAAGTGAGAAAATCAGAGAAATAATATATATGATAGATATTAACATTTTTAGTACAATATATGTTTAATATCTGGTTAATGGGTCCAGACTGCTCCAGCTGTCCTATTGCAGTGAACATGAAGAAGGACCAGACATTCTGCTGGAAGGTAGGTCAAGTAATATGGATGCTAGAGGGCTGACAAGAAACAGCCAATTTGGCTTCACAAAGAGCAAACTGTGCACAACTAATTTTACAGTGGAGTGACTATATTGGTGGATAAGGAGCAAGCAATTTATATCATCTACCTGGACTTCTGTAAAGCATTTGTTAAGTCCCCAGATTGCATTCTTGTGGCTGTATTGGAGAGATGTGAGTTTGAAAGACAAGCCATTTGATGGATAAGGAATTGGTAGGATGGTCACATCCAAAGAGTTGTGGTCATTGGCTCTATATTGGAATCAAAATCAGAAAGAAGTGGTGTCCCTCAGGGGTCTGTACTGGGACTGTTACTGCTCAATATTTTTAATAATTACATAGACAGAGGGATCGAGTGCACCTGCAGCAGGTTTGGGGTGGCACAATTTGAGTGGTTTGGCTCATGTTTGAAGGAAGGGATGTGAAACAGTGGGATCTTGAGCAGTTTGAGAGGTGAGTCAATGAGAATCTCAGGAAGGGAGTGAGGCACTGTGACAGGTGCACAGGGAAGTTGGGGATGCCCCGATGCCCTGGAAGTGTTCAAGGCCAGGTTGGAGGGGCTTTCAGCGAGCTGAGCTAGTGAAAGATGGCCTTCCAACTCAAACAATTACCCTGCAGCCAGCTAAGAGACTGTGGTGGAGCAGATATCCAAACTGAAGCTTTGGGAAAGACCCCTGTGGAAATACTGTGAAGAGAGGAGCACATCAGAGAGAAATTGTTATGAGTTGCTACAATCTGCCCTGCACAGCTTGAGAGAGAGGTAGAGAATTTGGGAATAAATTAATTAATTTGATGTTGGGAAAAACAGTGGAGGTGGGAGAAAATGTTTTGGAGTTTAGGGACTGATTGTGTTTTTTTACTATTTGTCATAATCATACACTTATTTAAATGGCAATAAATGGAGCTTTTTTTTCCTCAAGTCAAGTCTGCTTTGCCTATGATGGTAACTAGTAACCAATCTCCTGCTTCTATCTCAAGATTAAAAATTATTTTTAAAGAGTTTTAAGCTTTTTAAGACATATTTAATATTAAAAACTATTTTTTTAAAAAAAATGAGCAAGGATTTGGTCTACATGGATTATTTGCTAGCAGACAGTCTCAGGTGGAATATCCTGGTAAAACAACTTCAGTGCATGAAAATTTGCCTTTAAAAGTTTTTTGTAGAAGTTGTTTTGTCCTTAAATGTTTTTAATTCAAGTACATGACATGAAGTGTTCATAAGAGCTTTTCCTACAGCTGTTTTGTCTGTGGTTTTCTCAAAGACATTCGTGCTTCATCCTTGAAGCTGTGTGTAGAGTTCTCCAAAAAATTTAAACTTGCTTCAAGTGAAAACAAGAAAAAGCAAGTGATTACGATGTTCATAAGAGGTGTAGATACGTAGTGAAAAAGATTATAATTAAAGCATTATATTAAACTTGTTCTCTATTCAGTGCCTTTCAGCTTGTCAGGAGAAATTATTACTACAGGTGTTTTCATTTTAAGAAGCAAACAAAATGATGAGGGATTAGAGAACAAAATCCTTCTGGGAATGTATCTTTTAGTTACCATACTGTTGTTACTGCTGTCTGCTATGTGATGCTGCAGATATAAATTTGCTGGCTGTAAATTCTTTTAGCAATTTATGGAAATAATCGCTACAAAAGATAGCCTTAAATTTTTGTCTTAGAATAAAATACAGATAGTAAAATCCCTGCTGAGCATTCCTCAGCAGAGATAGCAACGATAGTGCTATCTGAAACAGTGCTTCACATGTGATGTGTTAGGGAAAAAAATATTATATAAATAAGTTTTATACTATTTATGTCCATAGATACAAGAATCATCAGCACTAACTACTAAATGTAACATAATTCATTCTCAGCCATTCACACACTCTTAAGTTCAGCGTTCAGTGAGGTTGTGATGTCACAATGGGTCATGACTGAAGCACACTGTGTCTAGGAGCTCTGCATGGATAGCCATGATCACTGATTTTATTGCAACTCTCCAAGAGACATTAAGTTTCCTTTATATTCAGAACCGTATTGGCAATTAACAAGAAGTCCAGCTCCTTCTGTGAAAGAAATAAGTTGACACAATCAAATTTTGTTTCTCAGTTTGTGGTCAAGGAAGTACTGCATAATTATTTGAATCCTGTGTTGTTTATTGAAACTGTTACTTTTCTTTTAAAGATCATCACATTTAGTTTTGTGAACACTCGGTTCCAGCCTTTGCAAAAGTGTTACTAAGCAAAATTTGGCTCTTGGCATGTTTTATACTCTGAATGTTGGTCAAGCTGTGGATTTCAAAAAAGGTAGCTCTGAAACTAATTAATGTGGACTTAATAATTAAAACAGCAGTATCAGCACCCAGTAATTTCTGCTACATTAGTCAGTTCACAGAGTTTATTTACTTTATCTGAATTAATTAATTCTCCTTTCAGCACAGTCATTTATTTTCAAGGTAACAGCTATTCTGAACTATTCAGCCATGCAAGTGAAAAGAATTCAGTATGGTATTAGGGAATTGTATTGTGCCTCCCTTTTTATCTTAAGAGCCTCTAAGTGTGTTTGTGGTTGTAAAGCAAAAAGTATGATTGTTTTCCTAATAGAATGAAATTTCCTGTTGTTATGAACAGTACGTTACATTCTGTATGACAGAAGCTGTTAAAACAGGTACATTAAAAGGTTTGTCTATTTAGAAAAAAAAAAAAGTTCTAATTTCTGTATAACTCCAGATTTATAAATCCAGATCCTAAATTCCAGCAGATCTTCACCATTTTGTAACTGAATAGAATGTAAGCAGAATGAGTTCTTGGCCAGCCTTAAAGTCCTGGCTCTGTAGGACACTTAGGGTTGTGGCACTGAGCATGAACTATGACAAGATTTTAATTATTTCCACAGGAAACTCACTCCTACAAGCCTCTCGCCATTAAAAAATGTTACAAAAATAACCAATAAGCTCAGAAAAAAAGAAAATATAAATGTGCTGTTGTTATGATGTGCAATAAGTGGATATATCAGGGTTAGTTTATGATAAGATGTGGAATCTTTAAAAGGCCTTAATGGACTTAAGACAGAAAATATGTTAAAGTTTCTGTGCAGCAAGAAATCTCCATGAACAGCTTTTGAAAGGCTCAATTACAGAAAAGTCTGAAAAAAGAGACTTGTCGTTCTAACTCGCCAAAACCCATTCCATTAATCAAGAATTTCTGGCTGATGCCAAGAAGGAATAAAAAATTAAAACGAAGGATTTATTGTCTTTAGAATTTGTTTAAAGCAATTGTTCTGGTCACCAAAAATAAATTTAAAAATGGGCATCCAAATGTAAACTCACTGAAAAAAATTAAAGAGGCAAAGAATAGAAAGGAAGATGACACAGAAAAACATATAACATGAACAGTCACAATGTTCATTGCAGACCTCAAAATAAAATGTTGATCTAAATTCTTATTAGACATCTATTTAGAAGTTCAAATTACTTTCAAAATTACTAACATAATGATGCATCTTTCAAAGCAACTTTGAAAAATCTATTAATATTTTGGCAGCCAAGACTATATTATTTTTACATGTTTTTTATACTAATGTGGATGGCAAGCAAACAAGGTATTTTTCTTACTGAACTGATTGGAAAAAAAAAACACACAAAAGAGAAGAAAACCAAACTCTTGTGCAATACACTCTAGATTAGAGAAAAATAGTTATCTATTCTTTCACTTCTTTCCACTAAGCAGTTTGATGCAAAAAAAGGTTTCCTTACAAAAAAAAAAAAAAGCAAACAAAACAAAAACAAAACAAAAACAAAAACAAAAAGAAACCCAAACAAACAAACAAAAAACCCAAAAAATAAGGTCTTTTTTATAATAAATTCTAATTACTTTTTTAAATGTTTTACTTTTTTGGTTTTAGGGTTTATTTTCATAAACCATATAAATAACAGGTAAAATTATTTTGTGAGTTTGTCCTTGATTAAGCTAAAAAGTGTTTCCAACTGGAATGATTATGTTTACTTTTCTGTGTTAGAGAGGGAAAGAAATCCAAAAGAAAACAGTAAATAACTGTTTCCACGTTGGTTTAATTCTGTATAATCAGTGTTATTGAATAGTTTAAATAAATAGCAGAAGATAGTTCACATTGTCCAAATTACTTGTATTACTTGATAAGAATAATACATTTCTCTGTGAGACAGGATCTTTTTTGGTAGATGGAAGGTTAACATTATTTTTAAAATACTCTCAAAGTTTTTGTCTCACAAAATGTTTTCCTTAAGTGGTATTTTTAAAAAAATGGCACAGTTCAAACTCAAAGAAAGAACAGGATTTTAATGCTGGAGAGCGTGTGTTTTCTTATTCTGTTCTGGTTTTGTTTTAAGAATCTATGTCAATAACAAGTTCACATAACTGACCTTGAACCGCAGTGAGGAAGAATATTCTAATTTCAGACCATTGATAGAAAAGATCAATTACCTCACCAAGGTCACAGGTTTTTGTATCATCCTTACTTAATGTGGTCTTTTTATTTTTGTTCTCCTGACAAGCATGCCTACAAAGCTCCACCTATCAGGAAACATCCTATGAGTTGGAGGTTCGAATGTAATTTCCAAGGCAACCAAAAGGAGTTGACATGGAACTAAGAACCATGCACAACTCACTCAACACTAATGCTCCCAAACTTACCACCAGTCTCTTGCCCCCCGTGATGAGGAGAACTGGAAATAAAAAGCAAACCTCATGTTTTGAGATAAGAACATTTTAATAACTGGAACAAAATAAAATAATGATAATAATAAATATTAATAATATTAATAGTTGCATTGAAAAGGAGACAAAAAGAGGAATAAAGCCCAAGTGAAACAAGTCATGCACAGTGAAATTCCTCACCAGCTACTAACCAATGTTCAGCTTGTCCCCAAGCAGCTATCAATCTTTCCCAGCCAAGTGCCCCCAGTTTATAGTCTGAACATGGTGTTCTATGGGAGGGAATAAAAGGTGGATAATGTCTTGGTTTCAGCAGGGATAGAGTTATTTTTTTCTCATTAGCTAATAGGAGAATAACATTAATAACACACTGATTCTTTGATTGCTGCTTACTAATGCTTACCCTAAGTCATGGGCTTTTCAGTTCCTCATGCTCTGGCAGTGAGCAGGGGCACAAGAAGTTGTGAGGGAGCACAGCCAGGACAGCTGACATGAACTGGCACAAGAGAAAGGAGGAAATTATTTCCACAAAAGCAGCATAAGGTTATTACATAGAATAACTATCTTTGCTCCACTTTACCCCTCAGCAACTGCTAGGATCTATTCAAAACATAATATTCTTCCAAAATCATTGTTTGCTTGGGTTTGTTTGTTTGTTTGTTTGTTTGTTTGTTTTTAACTTACCTATACACTCCTGAAAAGAGAAGAGAAATTTGTCATGGAAATGTTTTCATAACTTCAGCTACCAGAACTCTTTGACTTTGTTATGTAAGAATTAAATGTGCCATCTCTGCACTCTGAAAAGCAAGAATTCCCAGAAGGGAGTTTCAAATAGATCACTACCATGTGAAAGTTCATTGGATGATGTGAGAATAGCTACTCACAAACTCTTTTAGAAAATCTTCTCCTCACTCCAAAATTTTGAAATCCTCATTTGTGTCAGCAGGTCATTGAGGGGAAACCACATTTCTTTGGGAAAAAATACAAACTAAAGTGGGTGAATATATTTTCTGAGCATAATGTAGCTTTTCATGTTATCTTTTTCACATTACAGCATTTCTGTAGATTGTGAGGGCTACAGTAATTTGTGTTAAATCACAATAAATGGATGGAGTTTGCAATATCATCACCAAGAACTCTTACTAATTTTTTCAGGAAAGAACCAGTAAAGCAATTTTTACAGTTTCATTCTTAAATGTTGTAATTGCTTGTGTACTGCAATAGAACCCAGAATTCCTACCTGAGTACTGGAATTTCTTATGCTTGGCAACATATGAGTAATGTGAGACAGTACAAAAAGTAAGCGATTTTCCCCATTATCATTTGCTCAAGCAAAAAAAAAAAAAAATCAGGAAGTTAGTTTTCACTATCTGAGGAGAAAAATGATTCTTTTTATGTGGGCACTCTGACGAAATCAGTACTAAAAAAAACATAGAAAGGGTTCTAATTAATCAGTGTCAATCTATTTAAACAGAACAGGACTTCATTTTAACTTAAATTGAATTTAAATTTTTTAAATTAAATTTAAACAGAAGTTATTTGTATGGTCACTCAAAGTGTTTAGCCAAGAGACTATCTAACAGCATTCCCAATGTACACCTGGTCATGCCTAAAATAATCACGAGGGGAAAAAAAAAATAAAAGGAAAAAAAAAATTTAAGCACAGATAGAACAGAGTCTTCTCCATCATTCAGCATTTTGAAAGCAACATTGAATTGCCCTACCTTATGGACTTTTGCTTCATCTTCATCCTGGGGATGAAAAATTCAATACTGTGTCATTGAAAATGTTGATTACAGAGAGAGGAGTTTACAAACACAAGTGGAGGGTTTTGAAGTGGTCAATAAGGAGTGAAGGGGTTGGAAAGGTCCGTGAGGTTTGTTTGAGGAACAAATGTCCTGCTTGCCAGAAATTGCTTTCTCCACAGATATTCCCCTTGCTCTGCCCTCTCCCACAATTATGTCTCTACTTAAACATTGCCACAGCTCTTTCTCAGGCACAATGGTCCAGAAGTGAGTGGTTGATCTCTTTGTCAATGTTAAGCATGAAGTTAGGCATCAGTTTTGGAACACCAGATTTAAATAGGCATTAAGAAAAATAAAATTATAGTTGGAAAATCACTTTTTTTTAAATTTTTTTTTTATTAAAGGTAATATAAACCTAATTAGACCAACCCACCATGTAAATTCATGGTGTGCACTAGAAAGATATTTAAAACAGCAAACCAAGTAAAGGATAATACTTTTTCTGTACAATTTTAATTTAATTTTAAAGTTTAGATCACATTCAAATATAATTTTTAGTTGCCTTTTTCATGACTTTATAATTCTTTTTTCTGAATGCATTTTTTGTTTTATGCATGACATGTTCCCTTTTTTCTTTCACCTTTATCCCAGCAAAATCTTTTGCTGTCTTAGAAGTCCATAGGATCTAATGTTTCTTTGTACAGAAACTGCTTCAATTCTTTCCTCAGCTCTCTCTTGTGCAGTTCTATTACATATATTGTATATATTCTGTTATATAGTCATAGAGAGAAGAATAGAAAGACATGGGGCTGCTAGATCTGCATACAATATTCAAACTTCAAGCACATTATAGCTTTATACAATGGCATATTACACTTTTGGTTATTCCCTTCTTTAATTTTTTTTTCAATATCTGTTTTACAGGACTAAAAGGAAAATTCCCTAGTGCCCCAGTTGGTAGGCTGACTGCACTTATTCCATGTAGGTGCCAGGATTCTATAAAACTTCCATGGAAGTTTCCTCTTCTTGGAATGGAATAATCTTCTGTAGTGGAAATTAATACTCCAGCTTCCAACAATTATAATAATTTTATTTATGCTGCTCTTATAGTCTTGGCTTTTCCCAGGTGCTAAGAGGGGATTATTTAGCGAAATAGCCATCTCTCATAAAACAAATATAATTTTGGATACAAGTCCACCAGAAAATAAGAGATAAAACTAAATTTCCTTAAACAGGCAATCCTTCAAAAAATTTAAAACATCTGTATAAAACTTTAAAAATCTGTATAAATAGGGAAAAAACAGATTTTTTGTCTTGGTCAGTGTCCTATGTAATTTCTTTGAGTGTGATCTGTCCTGCCTGTAAGTCATCATTGACTCTTAAAGTAGTTGCAGGCTCTTAGTGCTACCAGTCTCCCAGAACACTGTAAAAGATAAAATGCTATTCCCCTTACATGTAAAACTTTGAAGAAATTGACTTGTTTATTGTATTAATTAACCCTTCAGTAAGTCTCTTCTTGAAATTATCTTTTGTCTAAATCATTTAGGCAGGAATATAATTGGAAGAAAACAAAACCAAAATTCATCTTCAAATAAATATATATCTATATAAAAAGAATAATTACTTAGTAGTGTCTGAATAGTCTATGCCTCCAAAGTACTTGACACTGAAATTTGTAAGAGGTCAACTTGAAGTTAAGAACCATGAAAGCAGAGAAAAATTCTAATCTATGTTTTGTTTTGCAGATGTGAGGCTCCTGGGCACCAAATGTGGCACTCAGAAGGTGTTTAAGTACCAAAATTCAAGCCTATAATCGTCAAAACATTCTGAGGAGAGATTGCTGACATGTAAGATTGTTCCAGGAAATTTCTCAAGATGTATAGCATGCTGCTGCCATGAAGAGCCATGTTGCCATTTGGCATAGCTGAGTACTATGTTTGATATTTAGTCCCAGATTAGTAATCTGCATAGTCCTGCTGTCTCCACAGACTCAGCTGGAATTGAAGATACTCTTCAGTACAGTTAAAACACAGGAAAAAAATCAGGCCAGCTCAATATTTATCAGACACTGCTATTTTCATTGAAAAATGTACAAGTGAGGATTGAGAAAAAAAGAAGGATACAATTATCCTGATTGAATATAATATTTGTACTCCTTCAGAAATTGGGAGATACAGTCTCAACATCCTTGCTTACATAAAAATAATTCAAACTCAGGTATCCCATCCCAAGCTTAAAGTTGAGTTCGTTACATTCTGCTGGGGAATCCGTGTTGATGAAATGTTAAAAAATGTTATGCAGTTCACTTAATAAACAAAGCTCTTAAATTAAAAATAACAATCAGTTTTCTCTACCTGTCAGGCTGGAAGACCAAAGAAACATATTGTCAGTTCCCATAGAAATAAAAACATAATTGTCAGTATCTACAATAATTTTGACTTATCAGCATTTCCCCTCTTTTTCTCCTTAAACCTTGATAGTTTTATAGTCTTTCTCTAATTGCTTAAAGTAGCAAGAAAACATATGATTTTCCAATTCTGAACAGGAATCTTGCACAGCCCATATGCAGACCTTTTTTATGGCCATACTGATATCGCGTGGAAAAATAAACCATTCAAAGAACTTATACAGATTGCCATATCCTGCTCCCTAGGCACCCATTGTTAAATACATTTAGTACAATGATTCTGGGCTAGAGACCTGGTATGACTGTCCTTATAGCGTCACAGGAAATACTTTTGTTGTCTCTGAAAGTATATATATTAATGCACCACAGCTCGTACCCAAAGGACAGCCTTCATAAGAACAAAAATGTAGTTTATTTTTTTCTTCTCCACATATCTAACTTGACAGCTTTGTCAAGTTTTAAATGATTAACTTATCTGGAAATTACAGGGTAGATTCTATTCAGGGGGTATAAATTTATTTATAACTCCACATCTACTGTAACTGTTTTATTTAATGCACCTTCCTCTATCAAAAAGAACTAGAACTGAAATTCTCTCTGAATGGATTCTGTCAGGATTTTCTCCACCTTTTAGTTTAATCTTTACCCAGCCCTGTCATTGCAATCCCATTTCCCCAGAAACATCAATAAAGATTTAGGCTTTGATGAGGACACATCATAGTATAACAATATTTTTCTCTTTTCTTTTCTAACCATTGATGTAATGCACTTGGCAATCAATACTTTTATATTTATAAATTTGCAGTTAGAAATTAGTTGTAGCTTGTAAGAAGCATCTGTTTTGCCTATATTTGGCATAATTGCAATTGGGATAATGTTTGCTAACTGAGAAAGACAGGATGGATTACAGCAAAGCAATTCTGAGACTATACTAGCTGTCACACTGAGTTATAAACCAGTTTTCAGTGTCATTGATCTTTACATGAAACCTCCATCACTCAGTAGAATCAGTAGGGAATGCAACTAACCCAGGAAAAATGATAGCTTTGTGCCCCTAACTTTTTTGGTTTTTTTCCCCTTCATCTGAGATGGTAGAAAAGTCACCACTCTGTATTTGCATGCACTAAAAAAAAACGAAGTTCATTTAGTATTAAGGTTCAGAATTTAGCTTACTGGTATGTGATAAATGTGTGTTAGCTACAAACATCTGGTTCATGTATACCTTGATGTTCCTTCACTTGATGATCCTTTTTATGAGAAAACTTTGAAGTCAGCATAGGTTCCTTTAAAGTTTATTTAGAAGTTAAAGCAATTTGTTGGAAATATATTTAATATATTTATCTAGTTATCAATTAATTAAGACATTGGTACATTTCCATATTTTCACAAGTGTCAGCTTATTTATGCATTTAAAAAAATATTCCTGCTATTTATTTAACTTTAGAAAATATGCAGGCATCATTGGCAGCATCCACAAACAAGCAATAATAATGATGAAAACAAGTCTTGGGCAATCATTCATTTAAAACCAAAACAAAATAAGCTAAACCAAAGGACAGCTGGAAATGATGCTGAGTAACATTAACTTTATATAAATTAAAGAATTCTATTTATTTTTCTATACATTGGGAGTACCCAAAAATGTCTGAGACATCTTTGTGGAGCTGATAGACACTAAATATCACCATCTGAAAATCTGTTTTCTTTGTCTAAGGCAAAGAAGAACAAACTAATAACATCTTGAATGGCAATAGATGTCTATTTTGATCCGCTGAACTCAGCGCTAGCTGTCTGAAATGTCTAAATATGAGCAAGATGTCTAATTTCTTATTATAGAAGTTCTCTCACCTATTATAAACTTCCACCAACTCCTTCACAAGATATGCCACAATGACTTTTCAATTAAGTATAAGGTGATTGATGTCACCAAGCACAAAGAAAAGGGTGGGAAGTAAGTAATGGAACCATATGTCATGCAGGTAGACTAGGGACAAATTAATCACTAGTTACATCAGCACTGCCAAAAGAAATTATGCATTTAAGAAAAGGTCCAAACCAGAAATTGATATCCCTATTACCCTAAAAGTGTATTTGTAGCTGAGCAGGTAGTATTTACAATTTTATACTGATATCCCAATCTGACTAAAATGCTATCTCATGTGTAGAGACATGATAATTAAATCTTACAGGGATGATTTCACAGACAGCTAGCTAGTCGATTTGAGATTGGCCACTCCAGACCCATCAAATCCGTGGTCACTGATTAGCTAATTTCAGTGTTCACAGTACAGACAGGACTGTAACAAGAACTATAATAAAGAGGAAAATTCATAAAAAGTACTGGATTGTCCCACAGTCCTACAAGGGCTAAATCTCAGTATAGATTCAGTTCAGAAGGCATTTCAGACATATCCACTGGACTTCCCACTTTAGTCAGCTTCCTACATCTTAGCACAAGTCTAAATACAGATACTGACAGGTCTTTTTGTCACATTCATCTGCATGTGGATCTGCATGTGGGTTGGAAAAGGCAAAAAGTAAATAGGGAGCCCTCACATTCTGTAGCTAAACCAATGAAGAAAAAGATAGGAACAGCATATCTTACAGATGCCAGATGTCAATTCTAGTCCTAAATGAGCTATTTATAATAACTATAGATTCACACCTTTGAGTCATAATAGAACAAAACCAGATAATTTTTCACCACATGACTTCAGATTGCATAATGAAATTTGGGCCTTCTATTTATACCTTATAGCGTGCAGCCACATCTGCACATTTATACTACTAACAGTATCTGAAAGTCACTCTACTAGGAACTGTGCCAAGCTATTTTATGGAAAACTGCTAAGTGAAATAGGCCATTTCTTCCCAGAAGTTTGATAATGATTGAGCTAATGATTTGAGCCTGCCTAATGCAGCCTCCTTGATTACTTGTCCCAGTTACATACTAGTAAGCCCAGCTGTAGCTGGTAACTCAGCCATGGAAATGTAAAGAAACCTTTATTTGTGATAAAGAAAATACCATTGAAACTAGTGGCCATAATCAATGTCTTTTAATACTCCAGAAAAAATAATGCTTTTCTGAAACTCAAATATCCTTATAAGGCAAAAATTCATTCTCAAGAAAGGTACATGAAATCTGCTTAAGAATATGATCTAAGTGGAATGAGAATAGCAGTGACAATTTCCAAGTTTACCTGTAGGTCCATAAGTCAAAGTTTCAGCAGAGAAATAATAATGGATAGGTGCAGAAGCCAAGTAGTAGCAGTAGAATTCAGCGCAGGGTGAAGGCTTTTGGGGAATGATTTACCTATTAGTAGAAAAGATACAGGAAATAGAAGGGATATCCCTTTTGTTTTGAGCCATCCTGGAATCGTGAATAAAAAGAAAAAAACTTTTGTATCTCTTTTATAAACAACAGACATTTGTGATTCAAATTAATCAGTTTCTTCTCCTACTGAAAACAAAGCACTGAAACCTGAAATTTTGACAATATTCTCAGGCCAAAAGAATGGGATTATATTATAGACTACTTCCAAATAATAGTTTTAAAAGTCTAGATAGCTAAAAGGAAGACAAAGTATGAGTAGCAAAAGTTTAAAGTGTTCTGCTGTGAAATAATGCAGCTTATTAATTTTAATTTTATTTGAAATATAATTATTACTGTAGTGTATTACCTATATGTGATAATTTCAATAGGGAAAATAGTTTCTAACAAGTTGTTGAATCTTACAGTACAAGTGAAAGGACTTGAGAGAATTGTATTTTCTCTCCCACTGTACAGATCAGCAGCAAAATTATTCTGTCCAAGGCACAGGAAACAAATAACGTTAAGTATACTACTATTCCTGTTACGATCCCTCCACAGCTCTCAAGGACTGTCACGTTTCTGACACCAATTTCTTTATATGTTGCTCTTTGTAACAAGTCTTTGTGTTCATCTGCATTCACAGCTAGGCACTTTCAAGACTGGAGGGACGCTCAAGGACAGTAGTTCTTCCTGAAGGTCTAGTGCTGCACTAAAGATAAATATAAACTACTTAAATTCCTAAGATTGTTGAGTCTACTTGCACACTAGGGCTAGACAATGAAAATGAATGTTTTACTGTGTTTGACTTATTGTCAGTAAAAATGAAAATATCTGAATTATTCATTAATAAACTCTTATATTTGCCTATACGCTCATCTTGTGTTTTATACAAAAAAACCCCTATCATTTGGAAATCTAAGGAGAAGGGAATGATTTTCCCCACTTGGTAAATATTAGTACTAGTAGAAAATATAGCTGTATCATTGTTACTGCAATTTTTTATAGAAAATGGTAGTGTATATTATGCTTTACAAAGACAGAAACAATCTGAGCTGTCAAACTTATTTAATCTAAGCAAAAGACAAAACAAATTACTGAAAACCAAGGCAAAGGACAGTTCTCATAACCCATACAGATAGATACTAGGTTAATTATATCTGTACAGATGCAGTGTTAACAGTTGATGATTCCTACCTCCAGTTTTACTTGTTTTCAATTGATCTCAACTCATTTTAGGCAACAAATATCTATGTATGAAATTGTCTTATTTAGTCTATCAAAACATATTTATAGCTATCTCCAAATGGGAAACAGATTTCAAAAAAATCCAGAAAAAATATGCATATATATTAGTAAGCACATGATATACTTTGGTCTGTATGGCAAAATAAGTGCTTAACTTGGTTTGTTTTTGCCTAAAAGAGGGCTATGGAGCAATCTAGACTGCAAGTTCCTATTGTCTGTGTGTTACTACTTTGTCCAGAGGATTGCATTTTGAGCATTGCACTTGCATTGCAGTACAACCTCCATATAATGAAAGATTATCCCTGGTTTCCCTCTCTAATAATATTGTTACTATTTGTACATTAGTTGATCCAATAAACTATTGACAAAAGATTTAGTCTCCTCTTTGTAGTGGAATGGAAATTTTTTTCTCACCCTGAAACAAACTTATTTGTGATCTGTTTCCTCACAAAGCTATATGATGAATATTCTACAACAGTGTGGGTATATTAAGACAACATTTTGGCAACTACAATAAAAGGGAGTTTACTGAATTTCTGGATATCTTCCACATTCACCATCAAGTGCATTAAAAGATGCTAATTTACTAACCAATAAAAAATTACCAAAATTTTAAAGGAGTTGGAAATTCTGGCACATAATTTTGTATATATAATTAATATTTAAAGTCAACTTTATATTAGATTTATTATAGCTAATAGTGCAGAAAGAACTTAATCAGGGTTGACTCTCCCATTAGAAATTTTATGGGCCTAATTAATATCATGTAAGACAACTAGTTCTGGATTTTACTATATATGATTTTAATATACTGAACAGCCAGGACACAATAAATCATTAGTGAGAGCATTTTAAAAGATTTATGCAAGTCTGGTGAGTTGCAAGATGTTAGCCGGTAGCCAGTTTGGTCATCAAAAAATGTGGTATTTTGCTACTTCTTGCAGTAGTAAAATGTTTCAAGAGTTTTTTTTTCCTTCTTTGCTCTACATCCTCCCTCACACATCAACAGACACTACACATAGTCCCACACAGATGGCATTGCAAGGATAGTTATAAATCACCACATTGAAACTAATGAGTGAACATATATTTTTAAAAATTAGAAAAAAAAATCCTATATTTTTTATTCACAGGTAAGTTTCTGAACAACAAGGACTACATTATAAATACTTTTACATAAATAAATACTTTTATAGTATTTTGAGATTTTCTTGAAAATAATTTTTTACTTTATGTTATCATGCATGCATCCTGAAACAGGTGAGAGAAATCTTATTATGTGATGCACACATCATAAATATTAACTAAAACTAATAACTTTTCATATAGGAATAATGTATGTCATCCCAAATGTTTCAAGGGTGTCAACAGCAATGCAGAAACACATGCTCAAAGGACTTTTATAAACTCATTCTCTACAACCAGTGAAGGTCTTCTATTATTTCACACTTTTTTCCATTTTTTTATTATAAATTCCACCATAATCACAACTTTTCTCTTTATAAAAATGAAGAAGGTATAGTTATACACATATATATGTAAAAAGTTTCAGATTCACTTGACATATGCTCCAAGCAAGGTGGTCGTGAACCAGATTCACTTTAGAAGGCCTTCAGCCCCATCAGCCCAGCATGGAGATGCAGCAGAGTCCAGACAACCTTTCCCGCATTCACACACTTCCATTCAACAGTGCCTTCAGACATTTATATGTCATAATGCACCTAGCAGGGAAGAGCGATGACTGTGATGTATCTGAAGTTATACCCATGTATATGCTGCCACTGAGTAAGTGGAATTGGTCAAATTTCACCAGCCATAATCCCCTACTGGAATCAGACATGACAATATTTTCCTTGAGAGACTGAAGGTTCAAGACCATTATGATATACAAGAAATCCACAGAAGCTATTGAAAAGCAGGGAGACATTGGAACAGATTACCTGGAGAAGTTGTAAATGTGTCATCCCTGAAAATATGGAAGGTCAGACTGGAAGGACTCTGAGCAACCTGATCTAGTTAGTGGAAAGTACCCTGCCCATGGCAGGGGACTTGGAACCAGATAATCTTTAGTGTGGATTCCAACCTAAGCCTTTCTGTGACTCTGTGATGCAGCTACAGGTGAAGCAAAGTTCATGGGTGATCTAAAATGACTCCTGCTTGCCCGCACAAAGAATTAACAGATCTCTGAAATAAAGCCTTATGGCTCCAAAGTAGTTTTAATATTTTGCCTTTGGGATCTATCCAGTTTCCTAAATCTGCTTGTTTGGTGCTATTTAAAATGGCCAAGGACACTAAGGAAGTCTAAACAGGATGAAAAATATTCAGAGGACTTAGAGAAGGTACTCTTTAAAGCATTTTAAAAGACACGAGATGCTATCAATCAGGCAAATAAAGTGTGTCCTGAGAGAAACACCTAAGATCGGTTCCAAAGAAATTCTTATGGCACCTATGAGTTTCATAGTGCTCAGTCTGGAGCTGGGTTAACTGATAAGTCCGTGATTCATTTGATCTTAATGCTTTTTTAAAAGCAGATACTTGCAATTTTCATCCTGATTTTACTGTAATTAATGATCCCTTTGAACTTCTCTGTAGCTTATGTAGGATCCATAATCAGTTCACAAACTGCCTAGTGGAAAATTCCATGGCAACTGTCCAGTGAGTCCATAATGTTATTTCATGCTTTTCTGGCAAAGAGCCCGCCAGAATGCTTCTTAATATAAAGATGGCCATGTTTGTAGGTATGTTATCAATTGCCCAAGCATAATAGGTGCCAACATACTTAAAACTCTAAACTTACGAAAGTATAGTTCTCTAAGTCAACATTTTTATAACAAGCTAAATGTGGGAGTTTTTTTTGTTTTACCTAGAGCTGTTTCCCAGGCAAGGCAGGAAACTCATATTCTGAGACTTATGACAGTTCTGAGAGAAATTCTGTACAACCCTCTTTATAAAGCAAGAGAAAGACAAAGCAAAACAACCCCAAAACTTAAGTAGAGTTTTCTGAACTGAGGCATTGCTCCTCAAAGCTTGATAAGAACAATGTTTAAAGAACCCTGCTTTTGCATTTGATGTAAAGAAAGAAATAATAGCAAAAAAAAATAATATAGAAAAAGAATATAGAACACAGCAGATGCTTCATGTTTCAGCAACTATAAATTGCACTTTCTTTTTAGCATTGGGAATTCATTTGAAGATTGGCAGTCTTCCTGAGTGCTCAGATGCCATGAAAATTGCTACTGTAACTTAAATATGATATCATGGCAGTTTACATAACTTCAAATACTAACTAATGATTTTGATTTAAATAGCCAACTTTCTATGCCTATATGTAGATATCAAAGGTAGTTTTGAAGCATTTGTCATTGTGGTTATAAGAATTCATAATTACCAGTAGAATTATTAATGTTAATTTTAAAAAGTTAAATAATCAAAATATGTCATAGACATCATCTACTGAGAATAAATTTGCAGCACAGTAACATTTGCAGAATGAAATTGCACTGATAAGGGGCACCTGAAAGATTCATATGGTCTAACTGCCTGTGGCACAAAGTAATTCTTTTTCAGGCTTATACTTGTATAGTAAGCTTAGTCAAAAAGAAAGAAGGATGCAGAACCTGAGCCAGTTGCCTAAACAGAAGCTTCAAGAGTCATTTGAGTTCCTCTGAGATATCCACGGTATAAGAAAATGGCAGATACAACGCAAACCATGGGAGTCCTGTGATGTAGCAGCTAGTGACTGTTGAGGATACTTTCAGCCATTCAAAATGCTAATTTGTTTGTTTAAGGAAATAAACCTTCCTTGCCTGCTGCTCATCCTATTTGTACAATTTGCCTTTATTTGGGGAACTGGAAGATGAAGCACTGCTGTCAGCTGAACTGTAGGAGTTATGCCTTAGATATGTTTCAAGAGAATCTGATATTTCATCTGCTTGTGTCAAGTATTCTTGTAATTCTCTTTTGCAATTGTACAAGGAGAATGTTGTGAATATCACTTTTTATCTGGATTCAAAGAAAAGGAGTATTTGTGAAAATTTGCATATGAAAAAGCGGTGAACTGCACTAGATTTCAAACACAAAACAACACAATTTGATTTATTTTAAGGTAAAAATAAACTACTAATTTTTTGATCCATGAGAATCACCACGAGTTGGGGCTGTGGGAAGCAAATAAGTAAATTTCATCAGAAATACAAATACCATCTGGTAAACAATAATTCAGTTTCTCGTAAGAAAATGGTCAAAATGTCAAAATTTATTTTCATTTTCCACCAGCAAAAATCTGAAATTTATCACTAAGAAAGTACTTGCTTCAAAGACACTGAGGCATGAGAGTACTTGCTTGACTTCAGGAAGAGCCAAACTTAATTCTTGCTTTAAATAACTTAGTGCAGACATTAAAATTTTGCTCACTCCTGAGATGATTAACTGAACCACTAAGCCCATGGTCTATTCTTTGTTGTGGTCTTCTGTAATTAATAATTTCACCCTAATGTCTAGAAAGTTTTACTATAACACATATTTTCCATAAAAGCATTTTACTTCAAGAAACAAATCTTGGTAAAACAAAAATAAAATTCTTAACAAGCAAAAGCAGAAAAAGGTTAGAAAAAAGGTGAAAGAAATCTCTGACAACAGCTATTAGCAAGCAAGTAGAAATGACTAGATGAGCAAAGCATAAAAACCTTTTCCTGAGCGATACTTCTGTGCAGCCTGGTACAATTTGACTCTTAGTGCAATACAGCTGTATTAGTCCCACTGGCTAACAAACTGCATAAGAATGACACCGACTGTGACCAAGCTGAGGCACCTCAATTATCACAGTTCTACATGACTAGGCTAAAGATACTCACCACCCCCTCCAGAAGGACAGATGATGTTTCTGTGATGTTTTTATCAGATGGTGCCTGATGAAAGTGCTTCCTTGGTGTGCTGCTTCTGTGTAAGGACTGTATTTAGAATTGTACAGATAATGGATACTTCATGAAGCTTAGATGTTGTTTTATGGAAATGAAGAGCTGGCCATTGCTGAGCATGCAGAACACAGAAACCTGCTGAGAAAATTTAATAAGTATGGCAAGACAAAATCTTGCAACTGATTTGGATGGTACTGTTTCTGCTGGACACCAAAAGACTTATTTTCTCAGAGAAAATATAATAATAATAATATTTTCACAGAAAATCTCGGAGCTTGGAGCTTTTCTGTGTTTGTATATACAATGAACAGACAGCAGCAGGAGGAGGAAGGCAAAACTGACAATGAAAATAAACTTACATTACTGCATTCTCACTCATTTGGAACCTGAATGTGCCAAGAGTGCTAAAGATGAGTCTCACTTGAAAACATACCTAAGCATGCACAAATACATTGGCTTGGGTTATTAGTTTTGGATTTTCAAAATTCTGTGCATTATTTCCAGCTCCTTTTTCTGTTCTGTAGTTTGTTTGGTCTCTTTCCTATTTTTTTAGGGATATTATGCTAGAAATGAAAAACATTGTTTTTCATGCCCATGAACATGTTACATGGGTATGTGCTATGCATATTTATAATTTAGAGACCATTATTTTCTCCCACTTCACTGATGAAGACTACATTTTATAGTGTCTGTTAAGTGTTACTCAGATGTTAGTATTTTAACCAGGTTTCTCATCGCTGAAGCAGATTCCTTGGTCTTTAATTCAACCAACCCTTTTACCCAGGAAAGCTTCTTGTTCAATATAGCTATCAATATTAGCTAGATTGCCTGAAATAGAACTAATGTACATGATTTCCAGCCTAATGCAAAGCAACTTTAAACTAGATAGATGTAGAAAACTAAGTAAAAGCTGTGATAAAAACCATGTAAAATCATTAATAAATTAGACCTTCAATTTTGTAAAATTACAAAAAGAAATGTTCAACTCATAATTTTTTAACTTACTGGAATGTTTCATCAAAATCTTTTTTGGAATAAATGTACTAATTCAAGCTGCAAAATTAATTTGCAGATAAATAGTGAGAAAAGAAATTAATCAATCTGAGGCTGTTTGGGATGTAATTAAGAGATTATTAATGAAATAACCTGTTATGATATTAGGCCTTTTCACTAAGTGTAATGCAAGTTTAATTAATACTTTTGACTTGAAAATGAGTAGAAACATCAGTTTCATGGATGATAACAGTGTTGAAAGGACATGTTTAAAATTAATGACAAATGAAAGTTTCATCCCACAAGACCTCCAAATAGCATTTATTCAAATTTACTAAATTCTCAGTATGCTAAAATCCTAAAGAGTATATCTGTGGTCAAAAATAGGAACGACATCATGTATCCTTATTGATTCTGGCAAGTTACTCTATAGTAGCTCTAAACACAGAGCTGAAGGGGTGAAACCTAATCAGAATCACAGTCAAATTGAGGAAAATCATGATTGTAAGCAAGGAAATATGTCCATTGATTCCTCCAGATAAAAGACCTAATGTTTTGTGAATTCTGAAAACTCATAAGAAAATACTTGTGTCTTTCATCACAATACCTAGAAAAACTTGAATTAAGAAGCCAATTAGTCAGGTCAACCTTTCTACCAAAATATTAAGGGGTTTTACTTTTAGTATGACTTCACTCTTTTTTTGTCAAGTTCCTGCTACTAGCAATCTGTGGCCGATTACAGGTAAGAATAACAAATGGATTTTATGAATGATAACTATATTCTTATCTCTTCTTTCTACTCAACTGGCCTTGATGCTTTTTTCAAAGGAAATTAATTGAGCTCACAGACTGGTATTGGTAGTTTTGTTGCTCTGTAAAACCTAATCAGCTATCTTTGAACTACTGACTGGAATTTTCTCTTTTTCACCTATTTATGCAAGAACAGAAAGAACTTGAAATTCTGTAACCTTTGAAATCAACAGGATAAATGTTCTAGCCTTCCAGGTCTGGGCTAATGAGCATCTATGGGAATTAAATTAAAATTTTGGGGTATACAACACTTTCCTTCTTTAAGTGAAAAAAAGATGTACTTACTAGTCTTCTCTTTCCTTACATAAAAAAAAAGTAGAATTGGGGAATGTATCTGAAAGAAGGAAAGAGCACAAACAGAAAGAATTTCAAAGAAAATAAAACGTGGCCTACGTATCTCCTCAAAAGCAGTACTGATATTGTGTTCAACAGTTAAATTAAGTGATATTTTGAGGAAAAAAGTAGTCAGTCTTTCTAGTCACTGAAATTAAATTTTCATTTATACATCAGACTAGAAAAGGAAAAAAAAATAATACTAAAATGAGTATTCAGATTATAGGTAATACCTGTGTAACAACATTCAATGGGATTTTGCCAAGTAGCAGGTCTGAACAACTATTTTATTTTTTAACAGGTTTGTGACAGATTCTCATAAGAAAGTGTTAAAGCTTTTGATCCAATTTTCAAATTGCCTCATATACTTAGAAAATAATTTACTTGTAAAATCTAACTATATTTAAAATCTCAAGCAGCAAATCCTGGTTTTAAACAGTATAATTTTAGGGAGTATATGATGTACTACAGATGTAACAAGTGCATTTGTTCCTTAAGTGTAAAACTCTCCTTCATTGTGAAGCAACTGCCAATGTCCTCCTGTTCTCTTTACTTCCTTTGTTTCATTGATCAGGAATGGACACAGGGGGAGGGGTAGAAGAAGATGAAATACAGTGCATTGATTTGCATTTAGAAAACCTTATATTACTATATCTAGAAACTCACTATTCTCATTTCTGAACAAATCCACGTAGGAAAATAAAGAGCATTCATACCACATATGTAAACTGCAGTGCCATCCACATTTCACTGAGAGTGTCCAGTAAAGGATGCTGAGAGATCAAGAAATAGACAACATTTAGAATTTTGATTCCCTGGAAGATTCCCCTCTTCAGGCTAGAAAAGAAAAGAAAAAATCCTTTTATTTTGAATGCTCTCTTAATTGATATCTTAGTAATATTTAATTTTATAGCCTTCCTCACACCCTCCAGTCTCTCTTTTTCAGTTACTTGTAAGAAGTATATGGGTGGTAAATTGACCCAACATAGGCACTTAATTTTATGCAGAGTTAAGTTTCTTCTAATCACATTTAAACATCCCACTCCTACTCCCACAAGCCTTCACCCTTTCTTTTCACCAGTCAGCTGTCATCTAAGGAAAATATAATTAACAGAAAGATATGAAAACAGTGCACACTAGAGAGTAAAAGACTCAAGTCTAACCTGGAATTGTGCCATATCTGATATTTAGCCCACATATACAGAGTTTGTGTTACTGGGTTACCTATATGGTAGAGTGATAAAGTTATTTCTTTCATAACCTGGAGAGGGACAAGGTGGGGGTGCAGGGGAGGGAAGAATAAGAAAAAATCATTCTGTTCTTCTAGGGGTGTTCCTGGCTTGATACATTATTTTAAGACTGACAAAGATATTCTCAACTACAATAACCAAAATGGAAAATACTGCCATTAATGCCCTCTTCCTTGCTTGAAATAATAAAAGGAATTAAATAGTAGTGTATATCATGATTCAGAATATATATCATGAACAAATAACGAGTTATTACCTTACCTTAGTTATTACCTGTGATGAGAAATATTCATCACATGTTGTCTTGGATAATGCATCTTACAATGAGAAAGGAAAGAAAATACTTGATAATATTTGCATAACTACTTAAAAAAGAAGGAACTTTCAAAGTTTTCCATGAGACGTCACCAAAGTCTTTACAGAAAGTTTCCATAACAGGCAGAAGACATAAAATCTGTGTGATGTACTTTGTTTATTACGAAAACACTTTGTGTCAAAGTACGGATGTTTGATGTTTAGCTGATCTAGAAAGCCAGACTTCTTAAAGGGACCACTGGTATCATGTTTATACTCTGAATAACATGGATTAATTTAGTCACTGGAAAGGTGGTTTTTGATGTGCATAATCTGTACGTACATTTCAATTAGCAAAACTCTATGACATATATGTGCTGTAAATATCTCCTGTACAGCTGTATAGAATAGAAATATGTCGCCAAAGACTTTTTTCATTAGTTGAAGAAAAGAAGGATGCAAAGAAAGGCCTTTGAAAACTCACAGATGAGGGCGTGATTTGGGCCAAATAACAGGGGAAGAGTAGCCTGTGAAAAATAAAAGCTTATTCCTCTATGCTATGAACATATTACAATATTTGGTGCATCTCTTACCTAACTGAAGGAGTTTAATGCCATTTTAGGTGTTCTTATCTTAAAATTATGTTCTAATATAAAAATTAGGTTTGCCTACCTCCACATTACTGGCATTAAATCTGAATGAATCGATAGAAGTTATTCTCATTTCTCTACTCCTTTTCAGAAATTGTCAGTAAGCTTCAGCATAGTCTTAATGATACTCATTGCTATCACATCAAGTGATTAACAAATGGTTTCTATAAAAGCAGGATATTAAAGAGAAGCTTTTACCTCAGCATGTAGAAACATCACAACAAATAAAACATACTGGATTAAATACAAAAGGTATTTAGGCATCCATTTAAGGTGTGTAATGGAATTCATTCAAGTTCAGACACTAAGTCTCCACACTTTTGATTAGCTGTTGCAGTGATTGTCTGTGTATGTAAGTGTACTTAAATAACCTAAAAAGCACAATAATTCATCACCTCTTTTAGGTGATTTTTTAAAACAAAGAATTTTATTTTTAAGTAGAAATATGTTACTCCACATAGAAATATGTTAATCCTGAAAAGTCTCCAATCTCTTTACTCCTTCAGAAAAACAAGCTCTTGTTTTAAATATGAACATGGAAATTTTCAAGTATCTGTCACTTTATCCATCTGTTCAAAAAGAACCCTGATCTATCTTATGCACAACTTCTTGTGTATCCCATTTTAATGCTTTCTTTCTTTCTTTCTTTCTTTCTTTCTTTCTTTCTTTTTTTTTTTTTTTTTTTTTTTTTTTTTTTTTTTTTTTTTTTTTTTTTTTTTTTTAGTGTTTATTGTGTGTTTTTGCTTCTTTCTTATTTTTCCTTTCTTCTGGATCAATCTTGATCCAGGACGTCAACAGAAATCTTCCTCTTAACTACTAAAGTTACAGTGGAAATATCATATCTGAGCACACAAAGCACAGAGCCCCTTGGGAATGCAAATAGATTCTTAGTTTCTCATTATCTCTCTTTTTTCCTGCTTGACTGATTTTGTCCATGCATGCATGGTAGTAAAAAATGAGAAAGATCTTTCAGAGTTTGTTCAATGCTTTATTCAATATACAGAAAACTTACACACAAAATCACTTTGACAGAGCTAAGAATTACTTAACCAACAGGTTATACGATTCTTTGAAACATTTTTTAAAGATTCTATGCTGTTTGTGCATCTATCCAGTACTGTATTTATTATGAATAAAAAATTCTACCATGAAGAAAGGTGTTCACACCATTTATTACATTATAAATAAAAATGAACAGTGTAAGAAAGTTTAAGGATGTAGTTATTCTTAGAAAATAGTTTTTCCAACTCTAGTAACCAGTACACTTCAACAAATGTTAAGTTATCTTTCAGGATAAAATTCAGGACAAGACCATTAAAATAATCTAAATCTGAACTTCTACACCAAAGGCGTAGGAAACTGGGGAAAGGGACGTGGCAGGGAGATCAGGAGGGTATAGTATGAACCCTCAGTCTGATAGTATCAAAGACAGAAATGTTTCTGAGGGAGCCCACAGATGCATGCTCTCTCTCTGTATGTGCTATTAAATTGTATTTTGTAGAGTATCCTGTGAAGGAAGGGACCCATTAGGATCATTGAGTCCAACTCTTGGCCCTGCACAGGACATCCCCAAAAATCACGCCATGTGCCTGAGAGCCTTGTCCAAATGCGTCTTGAACTCTGTCAGGCTTGGTGCTGTGACCCCTGCCCTGGAGCCTGTTCCAGTGCCAACCACCGTCTGGGTGAAGAACGTTTTCCTAACATCCACAATAAAGCTCCCCTGAAACAGCTTCATGCCATTCCCTTGGGGCCTGCCAGTGAGCACCAGGGAGATCGGTGTCTGCCTCTTCATTTCCCCTCATGAGGAATCTGTAGACAGCAGTCAAGCCGTCCTCTCTTTTTGCACATCATAATCTGAAATAAATAGAATTTCAATACATCAAAAGCAACTGAATAAAGATTTTAAAATCAACGTATAAAAATGTGTCTTAAGTAGCTCTTTTCCATACAAACTTTGTATTACTCCATCTGTCTCTGAGAGTTCAGGTAAGCTCCTCTTCATACACAGAGATTCTCTCATAGTCTCTTAGATGTGTTCAGGTTTTCCAACTCTTTTTACCTCTTGAAAATATTATTATCCCCCATATGTGCATGTTTCCAGACCTATTTCTCCCATGTACTGATGATGACTCCTCAGAGAACCCTCCATTTCTCCCTATTTCATTTTCTTCAATTGTTACATTTTCACTGTTGCAGAGGTTTCAAGGTGCATTTACAATGTGGAACAACTCTTAATTTACAGCCCTTTGTGTAATTCCCCTGCCATTTTGCGATAATATTCTCAAACTCTGAATTTTCCTGAAGCAGCTATTGTACAAAGGTTCATAAGGATGTGGAAAAGTAAATGCAAGAATAGAATACAAGATGGTTTCCTGAGAAGGAAAATACCTGACTGCCATGTAGAAAATATAGCAATGTGTAGATTTGTAGATTTATAGATTTCAGTGATGATTCTGTCTATAATATTACCTGGCACAGTTTACATTGTAGAGGGAGAACAGGGAATATGTATCTCATGACACAGTATTAGAAAAGTATTTTTGAACTATAGAAATTCTAGGCAATTCTTGGAATGGGGAGGAATAAGAAAATATTGTTGTCATGAGAATTCAATAGCATTCTTTGATAGTTCAGGCAGAAAGGACTTCAGGAAGTCCCTGGCTGAAAACAGTCAGCTATGATATCAGATTACTTACTCGGGGTTTTATCCACTCTGAATAGTCACTTGCGGTGGTGCGCTATTTTAACAGCCCCTGTGATCAAATAGAGTAATTCCCAACTGGATCTAGATAAATGATGTTTTTCACCAGATGAAGTTATAGAAAAACATAATTTGTAAAGTTTAATACTTAATTACAAAATAGGTATAAACTAGTCTTGGGCATAAACTGAAATACTAGTAGTGTGTATTGGAGCTATTCAACTATCAGAAACACCCCGTGAATAGTATTTATTTAATTTAGTTCTGTAGAGACTCAATCTTATATCTTGCACAGCCATAGAGAAATGGTTTGTAATAAGTGGCTGAGCTGTCCCAGTCCTTTTGTGTTTTAAAGATTGGTGCTTTATTGCTTTTTTTTTTGCATGTTATTCTCTTTTTCTCTGAGGTGTCAGTGCAGCTGAGAAATAAATCAATTCAAACTGAAAACCATTTACTACATCTATAATAGGCTGCTTTTCATCTGTAAACAGGAAAATATGTAATTTATTGTGTTGCTACTTTTGAAATATCTTTGGTTTTTCTGATGTCTTAAATACACTTCTCTGGTCAAAAATCTAAGGGTTCACAAAAATGTTATGAAAAGTTTGGATCAGAAAAAAAATCAGACTGCGTTCTTTAGGTGTTTAATGTCCAAAATATACTAATGAATGTAATTAGTGGTCTACTCTCAAAATACAATTAATCAAAACTCATCCTTTGTGTTTCAACATATATATAAATATATATGATATATATGAGATCCAGTGACTGTACACTGGAAGATAGAAAAGTTTTCTTCAATTTTTCTTTTTTTTTTTTTTTCACTTTTAATAGTATTTTCATCACCATCACTCGATTATTTCTAAACATATTATCTGGCATGCTACATTGTTAACACTCATTAAAGTAGTTTTTGAAAGCTGCACTTTTGTATAAAACTTGTTGCTGCTCAGAAATTAACTAGAACATAGATTAGGTGTTCATTTTATGTTATCTAACATCGAAGCTCCTGAAAATAAGCACCTCAGACTGAGAAAAAAAATGGTTGTCAATAGAGGAAACGATGCACTTCCAAGGCACAAGTGATCCCATCTGAAGTTCTAGTATGGAATGTGTGTGCTTCTTTCCATCTGTTGTATTGGAGGCATAGTCTTTCAGGTGTCTCATATTAGGACAGATAAATCAAGGGTAAGTGACTTGCTCTGAATAGCATATCAGGTTTAGGCAGTTGTATCTCCAACTCATTTCACTGTCTACTTGCTTGTGACTGTTTATAACACAGATTCTTCCCTCATCAAGGAGGGTGACCACGCTATTTAGAAGGCCAGCAGTCTGCCTTACATAGGGTTTGAGTTTAGGTGGCTCCCACCGGATCAATTGTCCATGCAGGATAATACTGATGTTTCTTTTAACGAATCCTCATTCATAAATCACAGTCCAGCTGTTTCCCACAGTAGAATGCCATATGACTGAAGAGCTGTTACCAGGCTGGCACCTGCCCTTGTACATCTTACAAAGTCATTTTGATTACAGTTATTTTCATTTACTACGAAGTAGTTTACAGGTAGAAATGATATACAGATGACCAGAAAGGTCTTCAGAATACACAAATGAGTTCAAGATTTATTACATAGGTCAGGAAATTATATATATATATATGTAAAGGTCTTCAAATTCTCAGAAGTCTTTTTTTTTTTTTTTAATTACAGCAAATAATCATTAAAACAGAACAAGAAAGTTAAATGGATTAATTGGTCAGAAAGGTCATTAATATAAGCATTCATATATTACTAGTAATTGATAAACAGCTGGTTCACCTCACCATAGCAGTTTTATCATCTTGAGTATCTTACATTCTTAATTTTTTTTAAGTGCATATTTTCAAAAAAATAAAGATTTTTTTTTCTCATGTCTTCCCATCTAAAGAGTTTACATAGAATAAAAACAATCTGGGGAGTTTTCTGACTGCTAACAATTTTCCTTATCATTCATCACATGGTTGTTTTCATGTACACACACAAAATACCAAACTCAGCCCAAATAATATTAGAAAATCAACTTTTACATTTCTTGTGCATCCAATGGAGAGAGACATAGGGCATGTCTAGTTGATTCAGAACTTCAGAACACTAAATAACTCTCTGGATTTACATCAGCTAGAAAAGAACACTTACTTGGTTCTCAACATTAGACAAATTGAACTTGAGCCTAAATGTTTGCAAACCTGCATCTAGGCTGCAGGACATGTGAGATTCATTCTCCTAATGTGAGATTTGTTCTCTCAACTCAGGCAGATCAGATCAGACCAGACACCATTTGGATTCCTGAATGGCTGAGCACCAAGCATCTCAGAGAGGAAGGAGGAAGCTGCAAACTTGAGTCAACATTCGGTCAGGTTATAATATCCTGTCAGTATAGGACACACACATTTAAAGAAATGGACTGAACTATTTGTAAAACCAACTTTGTCACAAATAAGAAGCAAGATCATGTTATTTTTCTATAAATCCTTGAAAATAAGCAGGTTTTTTTGAGAAATTATGTGCACAGTGGGAATTCCAAAAAGAAGAATCCTAAAATTCTTGCAGCCTATTTTCATAAATAGTGTAAACACTTTAAATTGCTTAGTTGTATGGTGGAATGGTCTCAATCAGTAGAGTTTTGTTTAACTTCACAGTAGCAAGAAATTGCAGGATGACTTTTTTATTATTATTTTGTGTAATTTAGACAACAATTGCACTAACTCATTTCCAAATGTTATTTTCTTTCAGTTTAGAAGGAAAATAGTTTGACCTAGAATACAGATTCTCTTGGTATTTTGTCAAATTTATTTTATGCCAGCAGCAGTCACTGATTTTAATTGAATGGAAACAACAGCTCTCATCCTACGTGTCACATTGCTGGATTTTATATCATTGAATTTCAATCTGGTTTCACTGGGACCTGCCAAGTGTGTCTTACGCCAACCTCTGAGTCTCCTTGCTATACTCCTTTCCAGGACAGCATTGTTTGCCTTTTGTCTGTTCTCTGATTAAATTGACACCATTTTACCTTTTGTGACTTCTGTGTCATTTTCTGTTGACAGCATCTAGCAATGGTAACAAACCAGTGTCCTTGTGGAAGGGGCAGAAACCATTGATTGTCTGGGTGTATTAATGCAGACCCTTTAAAAGTCATGCAGACATGGCTTTGTGCTAACTGGCAGCTGAATGGGGGCTAGCAAAAGACGCTATTAACCACAGATAACAGTCAGCACCTTCTATTCAACAGCAATGTCACTTTGTACCATTTGAGGGACAGCTGGTAGTGAAATTTGTTAAAGCAATTCTCCCCCTCCCTGTACACATCCTGGACTGATACTATTTAAGGCAGAAGAGTGGAAATAGTTTTCTGATTAGATGTTGGTAAGATGCTCATATAATTTCCAGGGAGCTGAAACACTTAATTCAATCCATCTTCACTTCACAGCTAAAATCTCTTTAGAACAACAAGATAGGCCCTGCTGACATGAGAGGTTAAATGTTTACCATGGATAGGGAATTTATAATTGCCTTTTTAGAAATGAATGATTAAAAGTGGTTACAGGAAGTACCTGGCTATACAAGTCTTACCCATGAAACACGGGGGAGAGGTAATAATTATGTCAAGTCCTTCCACAATGTTCTTTTAAAATGGGATAGGAAAATGAAAATACCAAAATCTTGAAACTGTGAACTTTACAAAACATCTGCATTTAGAAATAAAATGCCTGAGAAGTGCAGAATGGTCCTTTTTCAAGCTTACATGATGAATATGAAACGCTTAATCAGCCCCCCTTCTATTCAACAACAAAATCAGACACACTTTTGTCATACTTGCAAACAATTTCAATGTGTTTTCTAGCTAAGGGAATTCTCTAAGTGTTAAACTAGAAACTAGGGTGGGAACTTTGTCTTCCTTCTGCTTAGTTTATGTTATCATGAACAGCATAAATCAACCAATGTATTTTGAATTTTTATCAACATGATGAAAACATAACTGTCCTCATATTTCCTTCAGAAACCATACATTTCCTCCTGATTCTAGGTGACTGTGAACAAATTAAAGTATTGATGGCGCATAAACATTTTTGATCCAAAGTTACACTATGTAGTAGGATATACTTGCTCATGCACAGTGCCACATCAAAGTGACTGGCCTCCCCACCACAGCTAAGCACTACTGGAATAAATTCAACCTGTCTGCATTCACCCATTTAAACATTTCCTAATTGCTGCAAGATATCGTGGAAGCTGAAGGGAGTGCAAATCCCCACTGATTCTTGGAATAAAGTAGGAGCCAAGTATACATAAGCAGAACCTATAAATATGTACTGTCATGTACAAGATGGTATGCATTGTATATTATTTTGAGGATAATGAGAATAACATTATACATTACTATCCCATAAACTCACTATAATGATATTTACCTTATTGAATGCTTTCCTTCACAACAGTTATTGTTTTGTTCCACTGTGGCAATATGCTGCAATTCTGCATACATGACCATAGATTATTACTGGGATGCTATTGCAGTAAAGCTCTTCAGTTGAGATGCACCATCTCAGCAGTGGAGATGCTCTAAGGAGAATTCAGTGAGGTGTGTTTTTCCACATATGCACCAAGAAGCAAGTACTCAGAACATAATTTTAAGTAAACTCAAATATTAATTAGGCCTTTGCATATGCATAATTTTTGCTGCTGTACTTGAAATACACCACTGGATATTTAAAAATAGACATCCTTCCAGTAGTAAGGATATTGATCTTTTTTTTTTTTTTTTTTGGATGACATAAATGAAATAACATCTTGCTGCAATCATAACTGATATAGATCTGTTAAACTAGTTCCTGATGGATATTTTTGTTGCTGGTTATCCAGCTCTGAGAGAACAGTGATGCCTATGACACTCAAAGGTTGCTGTAATTAAACTCTCAATCCATCTGTGCATAGGATTTGATAATATTTTCAAGAATAGAATGTTTTCAGTTATTGTGCATGTTTATTTTGGCTTGTTAGGGACACATTATTCTGTGCAACATTCAAGAACAGTTTATGAGGAAGTTTCCTTCAATATGTTTCGCTGCAACAGAAGGCAGCAACTATCTAAAGTATTTAAAGGTTAACTTAGATATTTTTCCTCTACAGATTATAAGATGCTTCTTTTGTAACAGTTAGTGACAATACCAGAACATAAATTAAGACAGAAAGTGTTTGTAGTTTTTTTTTTCCTTTTCTTCTCTGACATTAAATATTTTATAGCTGTACGCAGTCTAGGCAGCGAAACTACACTAGGACCAGAGGCCCAACAGTTGTAAAGGTAGAGAAGATATACAAGGGAAAAAGAAATCCTAACTCTGTAGATTTTAAGGATTTTTTTTTGTATGAGTAACCATTTCAGGAATGTTTTATTACTGATTTCAACACCTGTAGCAAAAGATACTTTGCAATCATGAGCTCATGAGTTGGCTGATATATATAAAGTACTCAGAATGATTGAAAACACTTCTAGAACTTAAATAGGAGTGTATGTATTCAATAAGAGTTTCAATGGGCCTCTAAAGGAAAAGTAAAAAATTGAGACTTGGAAATTAACATCAAAATGGCACCAGAAAGTGGCTCTGATTAGACAACTTCAGTTTCATCTTCCTAGAAACTTTTAAAAAGCCAAACCAAATCAAACCAAAACACAAAAAATCAAACCAATATAAAAACAAAGAAAAAAAAAAGAAAAAAAAGAAAAAGAAAAAGAAAAAGAAAAAGAAAAAGAAAAATGAAAAAGAAACCAACCAAATATTTCTGTCAGAAAATGAAATGCACAGAATTCTAGCATCAGTATTTAACACTATCAGTATAAGATACTGTTTTAAAATACCTGCCCGAACTTCCTGTCTACATAATTGAGTTCAACCCCTTGTACCATCTCAGCTCTGCTTTCACCATTCCAGATCCATTTGAGTCACACAGAGTACAGATGTAATGCTAGTTTTTGTCATTACTGAAAAGAGGGATGTTCTTGGCTTTGAAACTGTCAGATTTCTGACAGGTATTTCTGGTTCAGAAATATATCTCATCAAATATAGTCTAAATTCTTCCATTAATGGAGGAATAATTAAATGTAGTATGCTCCTTTTCTTGTAGCATAATAGATTCAGGGAAAACAGGCAAAAATATTTTTATTTTAATTCAAAAGTAACAGTTAAAAAATGTGAGAACAAGAGTAAAAAAATGATGGTCAGTGATTTTTTTTATACAAAAAATCACAAATAAATCTATTTCACCAATTCTAAACACTTTGACAAGTAAATAATGCATCCTGAAAATAAATGTTTACAATTCATTATTATATAGTCCTTGTAGTTATGAATTGTTGAGGCCCATGAATGTGTTTCCTTATCTCACTAGCCCAACTGTCCTCACTTCTGTGTGCTCCATGCCACTTCAGACTTTGGCTGCTGCTTATTGTTGCAGCTGGTTTTGAGTTCCTTATAAGCTGCAGTTCTGCACAGGTGTTGGTGTCATTATTTGTCTGACACAAATTCTTGCACGTTTAGCTGCAGTGTAGCCAGTGTAGCTGGCCAGTTCTATGATAAGATTCAAAAAAAGGAAAGAGGAAGTAAATGGGAAAAAAAAAATCATTATCTGAAGACCGGGAACTGCAGCCATTGTTGATTTTTCATTCTGTATTTTATCTACATAGCAAAAAAAAAAAAAAACATGCAGCTAATGAGATACCAGAATTTATGGTGCAATATGCTGCATCACGTACCAGGTGGAAAATATGTCCCTAATATTTAAATATATAATTAAAAATAAGGGGCTTAGGGGGAAAAAAATGTTCATAAGCAGTCCAAAGCAAGAATTTTCAACATCTATTTCCACCAACTATTTTCAACTTCTATTTTTTCAAGTTTATTACATTGTAGTAAATCAGTAGAAACTAAGAGGAAGGTGTAAAAACAAAAAAGAAACCAAGTAATGGAAACCAGTTTCAGTTTGGACCTCAGGATATTTTTGATTTATTAAACTGCATCTCAACATGCCTAGAGGTGAGAGGGTAAGTTAAAAGAATAGCACAGATGACAAAAGGAATAGGGGAACAAAAAAACATTTAAGCTACCTATGGTATTCATAAAAATATAAGCTGACACTTTGCAAAAGGCCACTGTACTTCATAAATCATAAGTTTAGAAGGGACCCTGAAAGGTAAGATATTCCATCAAGTCGATACACTCACTGCTAACACATTTTGCCTGCTCTTCAGATAAACAGTTCCCATTTTCTGAATGCTTTCCTCTTTTGTTCGAGATCATGCAGTTTAGCATAACACTTCATAACACTTAATATTTTCCTCCACAGGACTCACAGTGTCCAGCAAATCTTTTAATACAAATTCCTATTTCTCTTGAAGTTTGCATTCCTGCTTTGGTTCTACTGTATTTCTGCTATCCAATTTTGAAGATTATAAATGTAGGCATTTCATACTTAGTCTTTCTAGGTAGGTTCCACATCCATATTCCAAATCAGTCCTCAATAAAATAGAATAAATCTGTTAATTAGAATCACATCCTCAAGATGTTTTCTACATCTTCTGTACAACTAAATTTTTATTAATGCCTTCCAAGAAATTGTGGATCAGTATGGCCGGGGGATTCATTTTACCCAGCTGTTGAAATCAAAGATGCAGATGAAGAAATCTGACTGTCATTCAAAGATTCAATTATAGTCAGTGGAGAAATGAAGTACTTGGAGTATACCATTCACCAACTGCATACCAAGAGAGGGCTGCTGTTACTCACCAATCATGTCCATCAACTGAGAAAGTAGTGTTGATCAAGGGAATAGTTTTGGTCCACTCACCAGTTGGACCTTATAAGTACTACAGCTGCTCTCATCATAGAATGTGTGAAATTGCTCTTGGCTACACAAGGAATCACAGAATATTCTGAGCTGGGAGGGACCCACAAGAGTCACCATGTCCAGCTCTTAAATAAATGACTCTTACAGGGATCAAACCTATAACCTTGACACTATTAGCACAATGCTCTAATCAGCTGAGCTAAATATCTATCTAATGCTCACTGGAAAGCAGTGAAACAATTTAGGGTTTTCATCCTTCTGTATCACATAATAGCTTTAACTTACTTGATATTTGTGTAGGTGTCATTGTACTGAAACAGTGATAACAAACAACATATTTTATATTTACGCTTCCATCTAAAATTTTAAAACTGATGGTTACTGTTATTGTTCTGATTCTCTTCTATGTTGCATGTGAAAGTAAAAGATATTTTAGTTATACAAGTTTGGGAAATGGTTTACATGGTGTGTAAACATCTCAACATTTCTGTTGTCTTAAAAGCCTATGTTGGAAAAGTATACTTCATTTTAATTTGAGAAAATGCCAACTGTGAAAGCAAGCAACATGAGCAATTAACGAAGTGGGTTTGCCTTTTATTTTTAACTACTTGTCAATGAATTTACCACCCACAGCCTTCTCTGTGGGTGTATGCACATGCACAGGGTATCTTTCAGGGCTGCTCAAATTCTACTATAAAGATAGGATAGGAATTGTTTTTAATTTGCTTATTCTTTTATTCTCCTGATCTACGCACTAGAGATTCTTAACACAAACACTCTATGCTGAGATTAGAAATTCCAAAATGATATGGTAACTGAGCTACTGCTTTTATTAAATGAAGACTTATGCAGACTGCAGTTGGGGACATCTTATTTTAATAGTATCAGAAATTATGTGTAACTTTGGCAGATCTTCTGTCAAAAGCAGTGGATCTGCACTCCTTAGCCTTTACAGATTTGCAGTATATATTTGATCTATTAGAAAATATTCCCATCTCTTATCTCACTGTACTACATAATATAATCTTTTAAAATAATGAGTTATAGCAGCTAAACGTGACTCCAGTATTTCAAGTTCCACAGTAATGTAAAAAGTGCTTGTACTTTTACAGAATGACATTTTTAATGGTAGGTTAAATCAGGCACTGGCATCTGGATTGGTGGGAATGAGGTAAAAAATTGCTTTCTTTTTTGCTTCTCATTTTACCAAGAGACTACAAGAAAGAGTAGGGATGCAAGCAATATATAGGCAACTATCTACATGACATCAAGAAATTAATCACTCAAGAATAATAGAGAGACAGTGACACATGAGCTTTAAAGGAACAATTTCAGATATTTTCAAATCCCACCAGCTAATATTTATTTTTAATTAATGTAAAAGCTAGCCTGTAAACACGATAGCAAGGAGTAGATCTAAATCAGAAAAAAAAAACAAAGACAGGATTTCTAGGCTAATGACAAATTGCAGAAGTCACTGAATAAGATAATATTGCTCATGTTACACAGAGTTCAGGCTAAATGACCATAATATTTTCTGAATCTACAAAAGTAGGTATGCATGCCTTAGCAGAATACAACTGGATCTTCCTAAAAATACTTCTTTTATTCTACAGTTGGGGTCTGAGGTTGCACTGAAAAATTATTTTCTTCAGACCTTGAGAAAATGATTGATACTTTTCTTTCTTACACTTTCTATCTTTGTATATACCATTACTTTTAAACAAGAGAAAGGCAGTGTGCAAATTCTCACACTGGGCTACTGATCAGTCCATCATGGTGGACTGATCTTGGCCACCTTCCTGACCCTTGCTCAGCTGCTCTCTTCCTCTCTGCTCCATAGCATGACAAGGGAAGAAAATAAGCTGAAAAATCTCATGGGTTGAGATAAGGAAAGGAACATGACTTGTCAGTTGCTCTAATAGGACTCAAGGAATATTAATTTCATTTATTTTTAATTTGAAACAGATTAGAATGGTGAAACAAAACAAAAAAAAATATATAAATCACCTTCTCCCACACACACATTCTTCCCCAGGTTCAGATTCATTTGTTTAATTACTGAATCCTCTAGCCTTCTGAGTGACACAGAAGAGATGGGGAGTGTGGGGCTGTGGGTAACAGGTTCTCTCTGCTTTTCTTGCTCTTAACACTTTTGCTCTGCTCCAGCATAGGTTTATCCTACAGGCTGCATCTTCTTTCTTCTGTTCATCTGCTGCAGTGTGGGGTCACTCATGGGCTACAGTGGGGATATCTGCTTCCAGCTGTTCTTCATGGTCTGCAAGGGAATCACTGCCTTGCTGTCTGGAGCATCTGTTCTCTCCCACCATCTTCTTGTGTCACCTTGCTATCTGCTGTCTGTACTGTTTACACTTTTCACTCATCATTGCCTGTTTTTCTTAAATGTTATCACTGAGATGCCACCACCTTATGGGCTTATGGGTGGAGCCATCCCCTACAGCATGCAGGGCAGTCCAAGCCTCTCTTCAGAGAACCCATACCTGAAGTTCCCCGCTGACAAAACACTGCCAACTACACTCAGACAGTAAAGTTTTCCTTGGACGATTTTTATTATTTTATTGTTTTTTGTTTTGTTTGGTTTGGTTTGGTTTGGGTTTTGTTTCTTAGAATGTCCCAGCTGTAAAGAGAGACGACACTGGGGATGCTCCTTGTACTCAGAGACACAATTCTTTGATCTTTTTTATTTAGCAGCGTTGCCAAATATCATTCTTCCAGTGTCATAGCTTTTTCCACTTTGTTCTTGTAGCCAATGGCGGGAGGACCTTTGTTGTCCTTGTATACTATCTTTGTTTTTACATAATTTAAGTAAATGGAAATTAACTGCGATGGACTGCCTAATACAGGATTATAGTACCTTTATTCATTCTGAAACATAGCCATAATTTGAAATAGAAATCACTAGGAACAGGTAATAATGCTAGCATCTCAGAAACATGTTGCAAGTAGAGAAGCATCAATAAACAAGCTTCATGAATTTTAGTTTTTACACAACAACTTCACATTTTTCCATTTAGCAGTTTGAAGATTTTTGGACTTGTAGCAAAATTAACTAAAAAATTAGAGCAATCTGTGTCTCTGTATAAAAAAAAAAAAAAAAAAAAAAGTTAAAGTCTAAACCCAGGGAAATCTATGTAAATTAATCTAGAGAATTAATCTCCTCTGAAAAATAAATGGTTCGTTTTCTCTTATCAAATGAGTCTAAAACTAAACAGAAATTTACCTTTTCTTTTCTTTTTTCTTTTCTTTCCTTTTCTTTTCTCATCTTTTCCTTTTTCTTTCTCAAATTTAGTAATATAAACAACATTGACATAATTTTGAAGCAAGTATTTAACCTATCCAAGTATGAATTCTGAGGTGAATGTCTCCCAATGTGACACAACTCAATTATGCATCAGTTTTACTTGTAATTCCTACATTACTTGTAGTTCCTAATTTTCCACTTTACTTGTAATTACTAAGTTTCTGTTTCAATATACCTACAAGCTAGAAAATATTTTTCCTCTTCTGTCTGAAAAAGTACATAGTTTATACCCATGAGCTTTTTTTCTTTTAAACTGCATTATTTTTTTCATTGTATACCAGGATTTGGAGAATGTCACACCCCCAACACCCCAGCAAGTGGTAGTGGATGCAACTATTTCACTAGGAGATTCCACACTAGCATCCAGAGAAAATGCAGTTGCAATCCAAGTTGTTGTTACAGCTAAAGCATGAGGGTAATACTTCAGAGGAAGAGAATTTTTTATCAAACTATGAAGCTTGCTTATTAAACAAGATGTCAGCTGGCTCACTCTTCTAGGGCACAGGGTTTGTCAATATATTCTTGTAGGAGAAAGAATGTGTAATATTTTAGGCAAGAAAGTCGTTCATTAGTACAGCCATCATAATTTTCATCACGGGGTCACCACTCTTAAACACTAAGACCTTTCTTCTAGTCTTCTAGTACATGGATATTCCCTAGAATTCCACAAGATTTTGTATTTTAAGTATTAAAACCAATAAAATAAAACTTGATTGAACTGAATATGTGACGATACATTTAAACCTTTCATTTTCCTTTTTACAATTAAGAAGGAAAAGCAATCCTGCAGGCTGAAAATCTTGTCTGACTCCAGCCATGTAACACTGAAGTGTCTAGGATAAAATAACCAACTTAAATGTAGATGCTAAGCATTAGAGGACAGTTCTACAGATCATACCTTCAAATGACAGCATTTTTCCTACTGGAAGAAGAATGTACTAATAAAAATAGTATAAGATAAATACTTTAACTTTAGACTGGAATTTGAAGCTAAAAATATAATTTGCTGTCTTAAAAGGCCCACAGTAGCAAGATAAGCTTGTTTACTACTGACTCAAAAACATTCTGCAACTGAGTTGTTACAGCCATTACCTGCCAAGACTTTTTCCTGGGTTCTCTGAAATTCATAGCCGTGGGTTTTCAGATTTAGAGAATATATTTTTACCAGGTGGTCCAGTCTTCCAGATACTTCCTGGTCTTCCCTATCCATTACTAATATTGTTTTTTTAATAATATACTTGGATTTATTTATTTATTTATTTTTAATTTTCCCAATTGGATTGAAAAGAAAAATATTACCAGAGAGTTAGAGTGTGGCTTTGTTGTTTAGCTTTTTTCTCTATATCAGTGAGCTTTGCCACTATACTATAACCTTTAGCAATCTGTCCATCTTTTACTTTGCTTTTCCCTTCCATTTTCTTTCATGCCTCTGGAAATCAGATTGTAGCTCATAGTACTTTGAACAGTACTATAATTCTTTGATCTGGTGCTTATCCAGTGAATTTGCACTGCATGGTGAACTGAAGCAAACTGCAACAATCTCCTTAAGAAAGTAAAATCCCAGGTGTAAAAATGAACTCTATTCTCCTGTTAGGTTGAACTTGTTTTTTAATGGGAAAACAACATCGATTTTATAACTACTTTAGGAAGTTTAATAAGATGCTCACTATAAAAAAAATAGTTCTGAAAGTATGAACATATCTGAACTGAAAGGACTTGTCAGAAACTGATTCTTATTTTCTGTGTGGAGCTTGTATTTCTTTCAGTGTTTCTCTCTATTACGGACCCCTCATGGAATTTCTACTTTTCTTGGATCATAAATCCATATGATTGCACAGATCATCTGGGTGCCTTGGCAAATGTGATACTGCAAAAATTGGGTTAGCCTGCATTACTTAGGCTGTTATGAAATGTATGTGAAATCTACAGATGCCTTTTAGGAGATAGCTGTGAGCAGTTCCAATATCATAATCTTACAATCAAACAAGTTACTCAGTTTAGGGTTACTTTTAAAGGTCCTTTGGATACACTTTTTGTTGATAGACTTTTTCATATTTTTCTATATCAGCTTGTCAGTAGTTCACACTAAAATATGATGGTTTGAAAATGCAGTCCCTGAACTCAGATATAAGATTATTACTTTGAGATTGAAAGCAAAACATAGCATTTTCTTTGATAACAAACAAGAAGTGATACATTATTGGAAGAGTCTTGTCACCATGTTCTGTGTTAAACAGGAATTCAGAAATATTTTTTTTTAATTTTTGTAGGGCATCGTCCATATGCTGAAATTGTAGCTATTGAAGCACTTATTTTTTCAATTACAATCACAGCCAGTTTTATTTACTATTTATAAACGTGGCTAGGATTACCCACTGAAATTAAATTAAAACAAAGCATTACTCTTATGAAGCTCTGTATGTGCTTCTGTACAAAGTGTAATAGACCTAATTACTTAAAAGAGAGGACTGTGAAACCATCTCACTATGTTTCCAGCATACTAAAGGACATCTTAATAATTCTAGTCCTTATGTGCTTCCATGGACACTCAATACTCCTAAGCATATATTCATTTCATTTTCAGACAGGTTATCCCATAGATGGATAATATAAAAAGGACATTATCAAAATTTCTGTACTACAGTAAACTACTTAGGAGATACAGAAGAAACATATAAAGGTCCAAAACTAAAGAATTTGTGAAAAATCTCTGAAAAGCAGGAGAACTAAAAAGCTTACATTATTATCTTCTGGACTGTTTGTCATTTTACTGTGTGTTCACTGTCATTTGTTCCAATATTCTACAGAGATAGACTGAATTGTCTTTCCATCTTAGGTTTTGCTCAAGAATTTCAGGTTAGTTTATATAAACAACTCAGGTAACAAAAATCAATATATTTTTCTGTCTTTAAATTGTATTTTTGTTTCTCATAGGTATCTGTATTTCATTTTAGGTTAAAATTACATGCAGTGTTTGCACATGCATGATTTTTTTTATATGCAAACTAGACCTTGTCTTTTAAAGAGAGTACTCAGATTTAATGCTATCAAAATGCAATTCAATTCTCAAGTTTGATTTCTCTGCTACAGTCACCTTTAATGGTTCCTGAGACTTTATACACCAAGTTATGGCATAATGTTCTACAGGCAAAATGACAGGATTAAAATAAGACAAAGCAATGGCTTGTGGGCAGAAGCACAAAGTCCCTTTAGCTGAATAGGCATCTAACAGAACAAGCCAAAGCAAAGTAAACCAGAATGCATTTGGACCCTGCGCAAATTTTGAACGAAGTTGCTTGTTCTACTTGAGGAAAAGGAAAAAAAAAAAAGAAAAGAAAAAAAAGCCACCAAAACAAAACAAAACAAAAACCAAAAACAAACAAAAAAACAAAAAAAACCAAACACAAAACAAACAAACAAAAAAAAAAACAGCAGAGGTTGGGGAGAATGCTACAAGAATCATCCTTCAAACTAAGAAATCTGGCTTAAATACAGGGCTGAGAGTGAGAGGTACCTCAGATGCTAGAGAGAATATGCTAGCTCTCTGAACTACATACCAATGTAGGAAATTTGAGACACAGAATAAATCCAGATTCCTCAAAAATTTGTTCAAGCCTAAACAGTGAAAATATTCTGGGAAAACTATGCTTCACCAACCATATTATTTTCTAGAAAACATAGGAGTAATGTACTGAAAAGTTCTCCTCTGAAGTAATTTTCTCTCACTTCCACTTGCTCTGAACAGTCAATTAAATTAAAACCTACCTCTGCATACTTCTTAAAAGTGAACAACTTACAAGCAGCCTCAGAGATGTTAATTTAGAAACACATCCGANTGCTTCCTTTTGCTGTTCCATTCTGTCTAAACACACCTGCTTCAAAATATAGAGCTTATGTTTAAAATTATCCTTTCTTTCAGAATTATTGAATATCTTGTCATTCCTTCATTGTGTGATATACCATCAAGACTAATGAACCGTCATAGTTTTTTTATGTCAGCCATCACCTCCACTTTATTTTTGATTAATTATTTAATGACAGTACCTTTAAAAATCCGATCCTCTTTTTTTTTAAAGTTAAAATTTTTATTGTCACTTTTTTTTTTTAATTAAAAATACATTCACAAGCCAAAGCTATTTAAATATAAGGAATTAGAATACTATTCCACTCTTAGCAAACTTGAAGGCAGTAAGTATAGAAAAACAATTTAAGTTAAAAATACAAAATTTTTGTTTCACATACATGAGAAAATTGAAGTGTGTAAAATTTTTAGAATCAAGTAAAAGCACAACTGAAATCAGTATGCACTACTCAGGTAAAAAGAGGGAAGTGGCAACAAACATTGGATTAAGTGATAGGACTAGTACAAGGTCTCCAGAATGTTGGTTTTAGGTGACTAAATTTAATTTCAGCTTAGTTAAGTACTTGGATTCTTCTGTGGTTCTAGGGATGCATAAAATTATTTTAAAATACAATTATTTATTTAATTATAATGCAAATCTTTTGCAGAGTAAATCACAAATGAGTTGTAAATGGCAGCATTACAATATTGGTTAATATAAAAACAGAACTAGAATTCTGTACCTTTCTTTCATGTGTTCTCTGATTTCCAGCAGTGACCCCCTGAAGGCACAAAAATTCAAGTTATTAGCTTTCAAAAACATTTCTCTGTAAAGAGCAATTTTTTCTTCTTCCAGTGTATCCAAGCCATCATTTTAGTGTTCTAAGTGAGTTTGGGATCATCTTTAGCAGAAATGTGAAGGCAGAGAGGCTTGTGCATGTAGCAGATGGAAGATTTACGGTCTTGTAAACTACACCTGGTATCCCTGTTAGTGGTATCATTTCAAAAACTTTTTGGAGGCTTTTACTATTTTATTGCATAGTAAATCAAGTGAAAAAAATGATTTGTTATTGCTGCAAAGCATTATTTGAAAAATAACAAGAAAAGGGATTGCTCAAATAATGCTATTCTGTAGACTTTCAAATAGGTTGATTGATAAGCATTATTTGACCTTTCTATGCTTCTTGCCTTATATTGCTAAACATGAAGCACAGTTTATTCTTGTTACATAAGGCTCACAGTACATAATTACACCTATATTAGCAAAAAACACATCAATACAGTATTCACTAGGGTCATTCTCTATTTAGTCTTCTCTATATACTTCATCATTGTACATGGAGGTGGAATTCATATTCACCTACATTATGCAGGACTTAGTTCATCTGCCTACACACAGAATACTAATACCATTTTTGGTGTAGGATTTTTTTTGTCTATCCTACAGTTTTTGTTTCACAGCTATAAAGACCTGAAAGCATTGTGGTCTAACTACCATACCAGTAAGACGGTTTGCATATTCTAGGGCAAGCAAATTTGCAGTTGGTGCCTACATTTAAGTAAACTGATAAAATTTATGATCAATACACTGACTGAGACTCAAATAATTTGCTTAAATGTGTTAATCTCATGCTATTTTCCAAATACTCCAGCTGCCACTCAGGGTGACATAGTTCTGCTTTATATCTCATCTGTCACTTTTGTGTGTGTATCTTGAATATGCTAACATATCATAATTGTCTCCAGGACCCTATATTTGGGGCAAATGAACTAAGCCTATGCAGGCTTAAAAGTTGTTCAGCTGACTAAATCTGCAAGTCTCTTAAAGGCTGAACTAATTCCCTTAGATTTCCTCAATTCCACTTTGATACAGATTTGATTCATGTTTTCAAAATAGGTGCACAACCCCTTTGAAATGCTTTTTCATGTCATGTTAGATCTCAAGTGCCAGTACAGGACTATAAAGGTCTCCCATGCAGGTCTTTTGTTGTTTCTGCTAGCTGCACATAGATACTTCATTAAAGAGATCACTGGTAAAGATCACACACACACTAAATACACATAGCGGCAAGTAAACAAATTTCCAGATCCCCACAGACTATAATGGCACCATAGACAGATCACAGGTCAATGTGTGCATGTGGACTACTTAAATATTATAGTAAGTTGCCTAAGAGGAAGAACAACTGTTTTTTGGCTTCTTTGGCTGAGACAAATATTGGAGGGCATCTAACATAACTGAGTCTAAGATTTTCCTCTGTAAAATATTTGGGTCCAAAAGGATATTTAAAAACGTGATTATGGAAATTCTTGATGCTATGGAGATGCAGCCCAGTACTCGCCAGAAACACAGCATAGTGCAACATCAACAGAATAGGTGCATACAGCAGTTCTTTATGATCTATGCCTCAGAATTTTCAGTAAGACTAAAGCTGGTATTAAACCATGCAGTTAAAACTAATATTGTGTAGGACTTCTGAATCTGTTCCATTTTTAGCTGTGGTACACTGTGTCCTTTCGGGATCCTTTACCTGAAATTCTCATCGTTTCAATTAAAAGAAAACAATGTACAGGTATTGGTCCTGCTGACTAAAATTTACTTTCCTATTTGATATACTGCTTGAGCCTGAATACCTTAACATTCACATTTTCTGCTAACCACGTCATTATAATTTGATGTTTGATCTCTGGAGCAAGTAATTCTTACGGCAGGAAGAGTAGTGAAGTAAGAGTTATTGAGTATTTTATTATGAATAGCAACATAATCTAACAATGCTCAAAACATGGACATAGCTTAGGAAAATAAGAAATTACTTTAAGTACAGTTGCTCACATTTATGAGTTCACACTTCATTGTCTAGGCATATTCACTAATACATGCTCAGAATATGATATTTCAACACAAATTCCAGAGGGTAGATTCATCAATGGAATATTAATGTGCAAGAAATAAAGAAGAATACATTTTTTCTAATTTCAAGCCACTTTTTTATTCAAGATTATCTGAAGTATTTGTTTAGGTTTAGTGTTCTGTGGGGTTTTTTTATTTGTTTGTTTGTTTGGGTTTTTTTTGTTTGCTTGGTTTGGTTTTTTTGGTTTTTTTTGTTTTTTCCCTAGCAGCAAAGATACCATGTGCATAGTCTACTGGTTCTTCACATCCAGTGCATTTTTTCTGTAAATTTTAGGGCCAGTTCTAATCCATCTTCTATTATTACAAAAGCCTTTTGAGATGTGTCAGTTTTTAAGAGTTCCAGCAATTCTTCAATTAACTATCTCTCATTCATAAATACCTGAGAAAGAGCTTTTATTTTCTGAATTGGTTTGAAGCTTAACTGGATCATCAATACTGCATACTGCATTTATCATAACAATTTTCTGTTTCATGTAGATTTAGACAACTTTCCATGATTTTTAAGTATATATGGGCTGATCAGTATAAATAATTGAGTTTCCCAGAAGTTTTGGGGATGCACCAAAGATATACTAAGGAAATGCTATGGGGATTTGGCATAAGAGCATGGATGAGTCACAGACATTCACTTCCAAATTTCAGATATCTAAACACAGGAATTTTAGCTCTCTGAGATATCATGTCTCATGCCAGCTTAACTTTTTTTCCTGTCACGTTATCCTACACTACTCAATGTCTGCATCTTTTTAACATTAAGCTGTTGTGCAGCTTTTACATGGATCCAAATTATCTAAACTTTGGGTTCCCAGTTATTCTAAAAAGTGTGAAGGTGTCGCTGCCCACCGTTGACCACCACACTCACTGTCCACCCAGCTAGCTCACACGGTGGGCTAGGCGGCAGGAGTGGCTTGTCTTCGGGATTCCCAGAATCCCTAAGTCCAAGTAAGGCCGATGCCTTCGTGACCGGCGACGCGACGGTGAAAGACAAAGGGCTGGGAGAGACCTTTGGCAACTTCCAAGGGCAAGGTTTATTCAAGGAGCAAACGAGGGGAAGGAACGCAACTAAGGGAGGGAAGCGACCAAAGGCCGGGAGGACAGTTAAGCATGAACTTAAATAGGGGCCCTCCCCCCAGGGGAGGGTGCAAACAGTAACCAATCGGGGGAACCCAAGGGAGGAGCACAAGGTGGGGTGATTTTACCAAGATCCAATAGGATACACGGTGGGAGGGGTACAATTCGAATAAACCAACAAGAACTGGGGAAACACAGAACTATCTAGAACAAAGGGCGTGGCCACGGGTGATTGATAACTAGGAGGGGATAGGGCTTAGGAGATTGGCAGGGAAGATTCGGGAAGGATAGGAGGGGCTTAGGGGAGTAAACAAGCCTAACGGCGGGAAAAAGGGGACCTGGAGTGGACCAACTGGGAGAATAACAGAGGGGGATAACTGGGAAAAACCATCTGTACAAAGAACATTTAAACAAATACAACTTAAGGAAAAACCATGAAAATAACTAAACCGCAACATGAAGGCTTTTAGAAATTGGTGGGGAAAGGCAATATGCCTTTGATGGATCCCAGAAACAGGGTTGTCCTCCTAAGTTTAATTTGAGTGGATGGGATTTTCTTTCTCTGAATCTGCAAACAAACCACGTTTTTATTTTGTTGGGTGCATATCCACTGCATGACACATTCACGGCATGACAATGCACACAAAAAGCTTCTAAAATTCTATGAAATTGTCACAGGGTGGCTGCCATGGGATTACTATATGTGCCCTTGAGTACTGCATCAGGGTGGAAAGAGCTACAGAGGGGCTGGGCAGAGGCAGTGAAACTTGTGACTGCCCTCAGGCCCTGTCAAGTGCAGCCCAATCTATGCCAATTTTTGACAACACATACAGAAAATACACCAGTGTGATATTCATTCCAAATTGATCTCATCAGTTTAAAATGAAGGCTTAACAAAAGGGATCTTCTTAAGAAAAAGAAAAAGTTTAAAAATATGTAAATGAAGGTATGTGTTTGGCATATGAAGAAGTTATTCCTAATAGGAGGTAAATAAGAAAAGAAAAATTGTCAAACAAGCTAGATGTTTCTGTCTTTGAGATTGATTTCCCACATCTTAACTCTGGAAATAAAACCTATGACTCATGCATATGAAAGATTCTGTAAATCCATGTACCAGTTAATCTGATTTTACACGTGGCATAATGCAGTTTTACTTCCGTTCTTTGGAGTACTTCCTTTATCGGGTCATTTCTCAAGAAATACCCCAAATGGCACAATGAATATCAGTGTCACAGTGAGTATCAATAGCACAAGTGACTATCAATGGCACAATGAAGCCAATCTACCTGTCTGCATCCTGAGGACAAAGCCTCTCTTGTTCTTTTCCTGCAAACAATATTTATGTCTTCTATATCCAACCCAGAGTTTTAATAAATTTTTAGTACACAGGTTGCTTGTAAAATTCTGTAGCACAGTATGAAGCTCAATCCAAATGCATTTTAAGACTTTAAAAAATTTTCTGACAAAAAAAAACAAAAAGAAAACAAACAAACAAACAAAAACCAAACAACAACAACAACAACAACAAAAAAAAACATTAAAAATGTAGTGGCCAGTACCATTATATAATTATATTTCTCAAGATTCTTAAACTAAAGAAAGAATGATCTTGGAGGCATATGGCATTTGGAATATGCAACCACATCTAAAAGAAATGCTTCACCAACTATTTTTTACTGTTTTAAAAATAACAATTTCTTTCTTTATTCTTAAAATATCTCAGAAATATTACAGAAATAATGAAATATTGAAACAGCTGCAGGTTTCAGAAGACTTTGGGGGCAACTCTACCTAAATTTTTTGTATTTCCATTGTAGTAGTGTAATTAGGCATATGAAGCTAAAGAACTAAAACTAAATGCAACATGCATTTGATACTAAGCTGTAAAGCTGCCAGGAATAAAGGAGTGCCTATGTTTATTAATCAAACTTCTGACAAGTGAAGAGTGAAATTGGTCTTAAAAATATGAGAGCTATTTTAGGTAGCAGTAACTATCTATGATCTGATAAAGAACATATTCACTAACAGCAAATCATCCTACTTCACATCTGCCCAACACTGCTGTCCTAGAAAAGGTAAGAGAACTAATGTGGATTTCATCCAGTGTTCAATCTACCAGAAGATCAATATAACTCTTGCTTAACATTAGAATTCTCATAGAACTTCAGAGAAAAAAAAAAAAAAAAAGCCTTGGAATATTAACTGTTACTATTAGTCTTTTTCCAATGTCACGAAAGGTCAATTAAGTCTTTTAAAAGAGAGAAAACAGAAACTTAAATGTTAAGATCATGGTACACATGTTTTGAAAACATAATATTTCATTGGATAAATATATAAACTGAATATATAAACCCATATTGATCAGGGAGATGTCCGCTTGGGAAAAAATTAATTGCCTAAGTAGTGGGGTTTTTTTTGTGTTTGTTTTTTTTTTTGTTATTTTTGTGTTGTTTTTGGTTTAGGTTTTGTTTTTGGGTTTTTTTGTTTGTTTTGTTTTATTTTGTTTTTGTAGTTTTTTTCACTGTGGGGAATGTTTAGTAGATTTTTGTTTTAATAACAAAGAAAATGATGAATGTTGGGACAAGGGATTTCAGGGTGATGGTTTTATAGAAGTCCTTCCTTTTTCTTTCACTGGACAGTGTTAGTGTGCAAGGACTAGAAATCAGTCAGCTAGATCTTAAAACACTGAGCTGTCCAGGGCACAAGACCAAACTATTCAACAGTTAGTATAGATTTTATCCAGAACAAGTAGTGCTTTCTTGTTAAAACCCCAGGTATTCCTATGACTAAGCACAAGAATACACTGTTGCTAAAATTATTGCTCCTATCTCTTTCAACAGAACAAACCTATTTATCAGAGGGAGGGATTATAACTGTATGGATTAAATAATTTCCCCGTTCTTTGTCCTCAGGACCAATGAACCATTTTCTTCTTAATTTTCTAGGATAGATAGTAGACCTCAACCTTCCAAAGTCATAAACCACCAAACTTGTCTCTAGCTTTTTTTAAATCTGGTGCTCAATATTTTGCAGAGAGATATATGTCAGCACATGAGTAGGATGCTCTCACTAATCAGCAGAGAACTGATTCTGCTGAGTAACTAATTCTAGTATATAAAAACATAAGAGATGCAATTTTACCTTGTTTTCTATATTGTCTTGTTGCATGCATTATTCCTATATACAATGTGACTTGCAATTATGAATACAGTGTTGCAGCTGCTTTCACAAATAAAAGTCTGTCTCAGGAAAACAATAATAAAAAATTGGCATCTGAATAATATAACAAGTAATGATATATGGAGAATTTAGATAAATGTTGACATTTTAGATAAGTGTTGAAAAATACAGATGTGTAACAAAAGTCTTACCGAAAATATCTGCCTGCTAGGCCAAATCTTCCATCTCTGTATAATTAAGCTCTGCAGACAATTGTAGACAAAATGTATATTCAATAAAAATGAAAATTCAATATGATACCAGACTGCTCAATTTTTAGTCATATGTACTCTTGTCAACTATGCCTTAAACTTAACTGTAGGCCTAAAAGTGAATGTCAAGTAGTCCCTCTCATTGCATGTTAAGGAGCTCAAAAATGCTTCCCAACTTCATTCTCTTTTCCTGCTTCCACTCCTCAGTGGAAAGAGTTTTCCAACACACTAGACTCCTCTGCACCACATATATGCATAGTTTTCTCCAAACTGCTGGATAAACTGACGTTAAAGAGACCCATGGCACCCAAATATTGGCAGTACTTCCGGATGTCATCCCGAGCAACGCTGTGGCACAGCTCAGGAACCATGGACATGACCTGTGGATGCTATGATTGGACAGAACATCAAATGTCTGTGAGTAGAGAGAAAACTAACTCTTGTGAGCTTCAAAGCTCTCTCCTTTTGCTGTCAGACTACAAGTATCACAGAGCATTTCCTTAAGGAGCACCTGTGGAGTCATGATTCCTGCCAAATTTAGAGCTAGTAGTAGTGTTTTATTTAAATAAAATAGTTTCTATCAATATGTATTTGATCTTTCAAAAAAGAGTTTGCAGGAAGTTTGATTGCAAAGTATACCTATTTGACAAATTTAGGAATCTACCAGTCTATTATACTTACACCTCTTTCTACACAGTTTATCACTTAAAGTTAGTAAAAGGAAGAATAAATCATTCTATAATTTAATTTGAATTTATCTTAATTGCAGTAGAATTAATTGTCCTTTTAATTGAAGTATCTAGAGTCTGCAAAAAATTAGTTCTTTAAAGTTTATGGTGAACATGTATCTGTTGTTATGCTCAGATGGCCTTTTCTAGATTATTAAAAATAGTGTTTTTTCTGAGGGTTTCGTTGGTTTGTTTGTTTGTTTGTTTGTTTTTTGTTTGGTTGGTTTTTTTAATCTTTTGGCACACTGTATCACACAAACTGTACAGATGACAATTTAAAATCACCTACAGAATACCAGCAAGTTAGGTAACATACAAAACCCAAAAAATTAAAGAAGGAATTGTGTCTATATTTTCAGGAAGATATGTTTGATGACTGGATAACAAAAGTAATTTTGTAATGTAATCCAAATATATTTGCACATCTTTAAATATTCATACAAAGCTAACCATAGCTGAAACACTCAACATCTTACCAAGCCCTTAAACTGTCTCATCGTCATAGTATTATTATTAAAGTTATTTCAGAATGATTTTGTAATGATTCATTCCTTTTAAGCATTAATTTCTTATTAATATCCTTTATCAATATCAGTACTTTCAAAAACATGTAGAAGGATTAATCTTTTGTGATAAACTGCCTTAAACTTCTGATATGAGAGCCTCCTCTGTTCTGTCTAACTTCAAAGTTTCCTTTTTATGCTGTGAAGCTTTTATAACATTCCCTGAAAAGCAATTTCAGTTCCTCTCTCCCCTATTAATTTGATCAAGCATAATTAAATTAGCATTATTTGTTATACATGCAATGTATAATAAATTAGTACATCAATACATAAATACATCAAATCTGTAATCATAAGTTATGAATTGCAATAACAAATATTTGTATTCCCCATTTGAGGTTAAGTAGAGCTATATTGTTTAATCTTTAACTGGCTTCTTTCATTTCCCCTTTATGTAGTAGTCATTAGACATTACTCTAATGACAGCCCTTTTATATCCCTCCATTTCCGTCATATGCATGATCCAGAGTCTTGTAGCCCATTTTATTCACTTTACAGCTGAAATTTAAACTTAATTGAAAACACACTCTGATCTCCTTTAAAACTGGAAACATACAGATTCGCATCTAAAAAAAAACAAACTTTGAATTTCCAAATATTTTCTAGGAAAAAAAAAAAAAAAATCTTTACAATTTCCCCTTCCAAAGGCACCTGGAAGACTTAATGGCATTGGCACAGATTAAAAATGGATATTTTCTCTTCTTTTGTCATGGAAGTTCAGTTATGAATTGTTAATATAACTGGTATTAGTTTACCACAGAATTTCATTGTTTGAAATGAAATGAAGCAAGTGAATAATCAGCTGGAAACAGCTGAGCACTAGATAGCTGGAAAGATACATAAATATGTCCACCTTCAGTGGAGAGTTTCCTTATATGTTTCACTCTAGTGTATTTATGTGTGTGAGTCATTGTAAACACACAAATGTGTGCAAGTCTGTGCACACACACTGCCTTTGTTCTTATATGTGTATGGAGGTGAGGGGTGGGATACAACCGAAATATCCTAGCAATTTAATTGTTCCTAGGTCATGTTTGCTAGATGTTACTCCATCTTTTTTTTTTTTTTTCGATCTGATGTGTGTAGATTTACAGATGAGATCAAAGTGTTTCTTTAGTCATATTAGCAAATGACAAGTGCACCCTTTCCTGTTTTTGTGTAATTAATTCTTTAGTAGATGTTTATGGCACACATAAAAGAGAAATGAAATAGTATTTTTTTCCCAGTATTTCTCTGTGTTCAATCCTGGCATATGAAAGAACTTATCTAAGGAAATACATAAACCACAATTATATTATTTTTTCCACCTCTTTTCATATTCTGGATAAATTCTTGAATACTTTTGTTCGCCCCTTTCCACTTTCCCTATGATGTCATCTATTTTTTTTTTTAATATTTCATCTTGCAAATTATCCAAGTTGTTTCTATACTAATATTCTTGAAACTAAATTACTACCTTACAACTTCTATTCAATTACTTTAATTTTATGTTATTCATCTATAAGAGAAACACAATCTAGAAAGTATTATTTCATAGAACATTAAATGTCTTAAAAACCTCTATAAAAGAAGAGAAAAAGAAATTATTTCACTTAATTTCATTATGCTTTGTTCTTCAAGAATTTTTTTTTTTAATGTCTATCTGAAATTTGGTGGCTTGTCATTTTCAAATTATTTTTACATCCCAGGATACATTAAAAAAAACCCCAACCTAACACTGGAAAACAAGAAACAAGAAGTCAAGTTACAAGAAACTACAATGATGTGCATTACTTCAATTATTACATCCAAACCAAAACATGCCCATCATCTTTTAAAAATACATCAAGGAGAAAAATCATTGTGGTAGCATTTCATACATCGTTATAAAGGATCTTACCTTCGACAGGCAACTTTTTTTTTTCTTTCATTTAAACAGAAATTCTTAAATAATAATAATAAAAAAACATACACTGGTCTGTTCTCTGAAGTTTATTCTCAAGGACGAATCATTTTACTCTTTTTTTCATCTTCAGAAGAAGTTTCTATATTGAATTTTTTTTGTTGGCTTTTGTTTTTTCTAATACCATCCTTGAAAATGGACAAGAGTTGTCTCTAAGAATGTAGATTTTTAAGCATGCAGAATTTGGCTCATGAAATGATTTAGGATACTGAGGTTTCGATTGGAATGATTGGGGTCTGAAAAGTGAATCTGAAGCATATCCTTTGAATGTTTCTGTCAGGAGTCACACAAAAATACAGACTGTAGAAAGAGGCAAGAGCTGTGTTAAGAGAAGAGTGCAGTTTCAGCTACTACAGATTTTTGCAGTAATTTATAGTGCTTCCTGCCTGTAGGCAGGCAAATAACCCAATAAGAGGTGAAGCACTCGTAGTAAAAGGCCAACGAACAAAACCCAGGCTACTCTATGTAATTCCCAGCAGACTTTCTTAAATCTAATACTGCAGAGACACCAAATATTCTGCTCTTCTGCCCTAAGAAAATAGTGCCCAATTATGGAATTTGAGACAAGTAATAAGTAGTTCCCTCATGTATTTCTAGTGAGTCCAAAATCTTGGTGTGAACTGGAAATGAAGGTCTAAATATCTACAAAAATGTGGGCTATATTGTCTGCTTCAATGCTCTACTGCAGGACAACAAAGGTGTGGTGGGAGACATAGTGATAGCTTTGGGAGACAATACATGAAATCTAATTCCAGTTGATCAAAGAATCACAAAGTGGCTTGAGCTTGAAGGGACTTAAAAAAAAAATCTTTATTTTAAAATTAGTTGTTTTTTGGTCTAGCAGAAGACCATATAAATCACATACTATGCTGCCTTTGTACTTTTAGGAATAAGAAATACAGAAGACAAAAGTAAAATTTGAATATTTAATGGAATTAGATTATACCTACTTCTCAAATAAGTCATTCAGTCAGTATCATTTTGGTTAACTCAAATCCTTTAAAAGTTAGAACTTTTCTAGCACAGATGATTTTGATTAAACTGTGCTAGGGAATGATTATACAAGCGGATCACAGGGCAGATCTGAGGAAGGGGTGATGTCTGGTGGGTGGAGAGTAGGAGATGGGCAGCTGCTCTTGGAACATTAGCTGCTCATTACCTCTGTTGATGTTAAACAAACCTGGATATTTTGCACTTAGTATCATACAAAATGAAAGAGAAGAAAGGAGGGAATGATAGGATATGGGTGAGCAGGATGACATTTTCAAGTACACGTTCAAGCAGTTTATTTGAGACAAAGGGACATCATACAGTGGGGTTTATTTCAAATGCATGTCAATGAAAGGTATCAGAGAAAGTATGTAGCTTGGAAAATGTTAATGACCATTTCATCCAATGATTATTCAGTGTATCAAGTGGAGTTTGGCACAACTGAAGTCTGGAGAGCAGGTTTCTCACCTGTAATTTCTTCAATCTTTGTCAAATACCTCCACACTGAGGTACCAAGTCAGGGAGAGGAGGATAGGGAAAGAGTGAGGGAAGGCAGTTACAAAATTAAGGTGCCAGTATTGTATAGCAATGTAACAATTTTTTTTCTTTCTTTTCAACATGTCAAGGGTCAATGTTTCCATACCAAACTGTTTTCATAAGAACACTTCATTATTTTCAACATAATTTTTACTCATTTCTTCACCACTGCAAACACATGTTGATGTGACTGACTTATCTTAAGTGAGAAATTAAAATATAAACCTCTAAAATATCAATAAAGCTGACATAAAATTTTTTTTGTTGTCTAGGATAGAAGGTAGAAAGACTGCGGCCCCAGGGCAATTTATTGTGCCTAAAGGCTCATGAAGTCTGCCGTCACACATTGCATTAAATATTATTACACTCTCTCTGTTGACATGATGCCCTTGGGATTTTAATACGACTTTGAGCATGATCTCTAAGATTGCTCACAATTGAGCTAGTGCATGCTAATATGCTACTGTTATAATACTCACAGGTAGGCCACAACTGAGTCTTTTCTTGCATTGGCTAGTAAGAGTGTCAAATTACCAGACTAAACCAAGTGAAAGGGAATGCAAATTAAAAGGGCAGGATGTGTTCCATTTGTTCTAATCAAAGAGTGCTTAATCCCTTCATAAGCTGGCTGGCTTTGTTGGATGAAATTCTGAACAACCTTGTTACTTTTGATAACTGTAAGCCACTGACTCATGGCCCCTTGACAGCTAGCTGAGCAAGTAATAACATTTCTCTGCATTTGGGGGCTGGCTTAGCTGGCTTTATAATATATTATCGTGGATGTTAAAGTGAAATGTTAGTCTTTCTTCAAAGTGCTGTATTCCCTGGTAATTAAGGTTATAAAAAGGGCACTGAACACAATGCAGCTTCAAGGTTGCCTGATGTCTTCAGTTAGTGTAAATAAGGTATTAACCATAGGTTTATTCTGCAGTGCTAATAACAGAAAGACTCTTCTAAAGCTCTTCTATTACCAGTACATGACAAATTCACTGAAAGCTATTTTTAAGTGCAAACAAGCACCTTTTGTTTCAATTGCAAGACCCATTAAATAGTAAGTACTTTTATAAGAAGACAGAAAAGGTGGAATACATTGAGGAAAAAAGACAAAACAAAAAAAGAAAAAAACCCCAAAACTCTCAAGTAAGCAGAACCTGCTGGACAAAACACAATCATTTAGCACTGCTCAATTGCCTCTGCAGAGGAATAGATTGCTTGGTGTAACAAGAACCTTAGTGAAATCCCAGCTCTTGGCATAATAAATCTAGAGGGACTGAAAACTAAAATTTTGTTTTAACATTCAGGGCACTGATGCTTTTTTTGTAGTGTCTGTTTTGTCATTTGTCTATTCCACTGTAAATGTAAAAGTCTGAAGAAAGGAGTTTCCTGTACATTATGTATTAATTTCGTAACAGGTAGGGGAGTAGGACAACAAGAGCTACCTAAACTAAGAATGTAAAACCTTCACAAAATAGGTTAAAAAAATGAAAATGTTTAAGAAAAAGGTGTCTGGCATTTGCGTGAAAAATGAGGGGTGGGGGATGAGAAAGGCAATATAATATCTGAATGCAGCCATTAAGAATGACCGATATAAAGGAAATCTGAGATGTCTCTGTACATGTGCATTTATTAGAAGACTATAGCTTTGTTTTTGAAGAACCAGCATTAAGTAGGTCCTTTATTGCATTGTGCCCTGCTCACGAAACTGGTGCTACCTTTCAGGTCTGCTATTTCAATGATTTGCTCGACAATACTCAAAGACAAATGTGTGAAGTTACTTAAAGAGAAGCAGTTACAAGCATACCTACACCAATGTATGATACAAGCACAATGTGAAGTGCAATGAGCACAAACTAAATCAAGTAAGGATCAGATTTGCTGAAAAGAAAATTTTTCATAAGGAAAGCAGTGAATCTATGGAGTAGTTTATCCAGAGAGACTGGAAGGGAGTCTCAAGACCTGACTGCCTAAAGTCTTGAGGACCATAATCTGTCAATATCTGACCCTGCTTTGCTTGGCTGAACAGAATTCTACTGAGGTTCCATTCAAAACATAAATATTTACTCACAGTAGAACTGCTTCTGTAAGAACGTAAGCAATTTCTAAATGTTTTATCATTGATACAAACAGTGCCTGAGTATGAAGTTTTAAACCAAGTGGGCTTACTCAAGCAACATTCAGACAAAGCACTTGACTCTCTTTTTTTCCTCTGAGTTTAAAGAGACAGAAGGAATGAAAAATTAACTATAAAAAGGAAATATATAACACTTGAACTTAGAGAAAAAGGAGTGCTGTATTAGAAAACTATTTAAATCTTAACTTTTGGAAGTTAAGAAAAAAATTGCACATATAGCAGATATATACCAGTAGATACAAAATTTGATTATAAAGACAAATAATCATGACTGTAACTTAAAAAACACACTGTCCCAACATCATGTAATCATCCAAATTATTCTGATCATGAGATATTGGAGTCTGAAAAAACAGATGTCTCTCTCAGCAAGTTCCAGTGAAGGCTGAAAAATATAGTCCTAGATACTAGTGTTTCTGTGGAGGCTCCAGGAACATAGTTTTAGACATAATAAAGCTATAGTAAGAATATTGCTTACATTTTTTAGATAGAACAAGATAGACCATACCCATAGTTTATATGTAACCTGGTGTTCTAAGAAACTAAAATTCTAATAGGGTCAGAAGAAGTGGTTCAAGTTCACGTCTTTAGCTTGTTGGGAAGTTTGTATATAAGAATCTATGCATAGGAGAGAGATTTGCTTCGCTTTGCCTTTTGCTTTTGTTCCTGCTTTCTCGCTTCTCTCCTCACCACTATCATCATTACCCAAGAAGAAGATAGGAGCCACAGCAGCAACATCAGCTTCCCCGCACCTTGACAGGAGCAGCTTCTACTTCTAATTGGGACTTCACTTCTATTTAGGACTCTATGCCAAAACTTTAGCATGGACTTTAACTCTTGTAACTCTTTGCCTTTTTGAGACTGATGTGCCTTTCCAACAAAAAACTTTATAACAACTATAAGCAGCTTGGGTCTTTAAAAATACCCCACAACCCGGCAAATGGTGCCCAGAGCATCGAAGTAAAAACCCACAATGAAAGAATGTTTAGGCATGGTAATAACATTGCATAGTATATTTATATTTAGTTACTAAGACTACTCACTTTCTCCAAAGAGAAGAAAATGCTGTCTCATTCCTGAAATGTGTGTACAAGATCTGATTCTGCTCTAAATTGCTTTGAACACACAAATTAAGCTGTAGAAAGACAAATTATTTTTATGCAGGATAGAACAGATGTAATTGCTTAGAGAATTGCTGTGAGGGCTCAAACCAGTAAGAACATAAAAAGCAAGCAACTCTTTCTGGAACACTCTGAAAGTGAAGGTACTGCAGCATATTGTGAAGCACTTAGTCTTCCTGGTAGGCAGACTGTGTCCTTCTGAGAGCCTGGAGTACACCGAATTTTAAAATTCTGTCTGAGCCTAGAAGACAGGCAAGCAAGCTGCTCTGTTGGGTACAAATGTTTTGCCAAATTATAGAAGTAGGACACAGTAGAAGATTAAACCACCTGAATTCTGGTGTCTCCATATGTGCTGACAAATGCACATATGCGTATTCTGTACTTCCCGTTCACTGCTCTATCCCAAGTATCAGAGCACTCTTCTGTTTCCTGTGACTCAGTTCAGCTAATTCAAATCCTGTGACCAGATAAAGACAGGTTGTTGCTTTCTCCACTTCTCATCATCATAAATATTCTAGTAAAATATTCAGCACATAGATACTTAAATGGTAGCCTATGAAAACTTATTGTATATTTATAAAGTGCATTAAAAAGAGAGAGAGCTACCTTTATTAATCAGTTTTCATGCATCTAGGATTTTCCATTGATTAGAACTAAGCAATGCTTTCTGAAGAGAGAACATATCAGCACAATGTGCTTTTATACGTCACCTGAAGCTACTAAACATTCCCAATTTTTCATTCATTGTATCATTCTGATTATAGTTGTGCTTTTCTGGGCTTTCTCATTGTAAACTTCATTTCCCATTTTGCACTGAAATAAAAAATTACTGGTCAGAATTGCTCACATCAGGCTATCAATGCACCAGGCTTGTAGCAATTTACAAATGCAGCATCAGGTAGGATTCCAAAGGAAATACATTTTCTGTGTTATAAGGAGCCAAGCCCTCAACTGCTATAAAAAAGATATTTCACCAATTACTTTGTTAGATGAAAATCAGTCTATACAAGCTAAGAAGTTGGCTAGAATTCTGTGAAAACAATTACCACATGTTTAATTTATGCAACTGTTGTTGTTTGTTTTGATATTATATTAAAAATATAAGGATGAAATTAAATTTACTAATAAAATAAAAACTTGATAATAGAATATTCAATCTAAGGAGTTAATGAAGAATGAAATTATTCGTATTGTACCCAAAAGTTGTCTACAGAATCTTCATATTTTATATTTATGACCCAGGTATTCATTAATCAGTTAATAAAAATTTTTCCCCCTGTGGGAAATTCATCAAGAAATAAAGAGACAAGCAGGGAAATACTAACGAAAAGTTTCAACAGATTTAAGTTTTCCTAAAGGCTAGAGTACGATAATCATTATTTTACTTACCTTTTTTACTTTACTTACCTCGGTTACTGTGAATTCATACTTAGAAGATCAGAACAACAGAAAAAGAGGTCAGGAATTAAAAAAAAAAAACAAAACACTAAACGTTTTTGAGAATTATGCTTAGCCATGCTCTTTGAGTCTTATGAAAACTTTTAGGCATATACCTGCAAACGTACATATAAAACTTTTAGGCCTACACACTTTCCTTTCTCTTTACTAGACTGAGGCCAAATACCAGCATTTTGGATGGATTAGTCTTACAAAAGTTTGTGATTTTATTCTTTCCTCTTATTTATGCATGTATTCTTTTTAGATTTATCATTGCAATTTTTTGGACTTATGTCAAAAAGAATAAAAATACTAAACATTTAGATTTTCTTTGTGATGGGACTTTACAGATGGTTCCAACAGTATTCCATTTAACTACATAATTGTAGAACGTCTGGCAACATTTTTGTTCTGCATCAAAATGTGACACAGATGGAAATGTAAAGATTATATAAACTTAATGTGGAAGGTAATACTAATAGAATAACATTTTACATCTTCTTAAACAACTTTATTCATATTTTCAGTTCCAAAAAGCAAAATACAAGCATGAAGAATCCTACATTTTCCCTCCATATTAAATTTGAGCTCTGAGCTTTAACATAGAAACTTGCTGATTACACATCATTATGCCAGTCATGACAATCTGTTAGTTCAGCTGAACTAATTAAACAAATCTGGTATCATTATATAAGAATGTGTATAAAAATATATGTAAATGTTTATATGAAACTCACATTTTCCTAGCTATTCTTTTTTAAACCAATCACCAAATTAAGCTTGACAAAGCGAATCACCTAAACAGTTCTGAGTCCTGAGAAATTATTAAGCAAAGGATGAATCCCAAGAGCACAGTTACTGTAAAGTAAAATAACACAGAGCTTCTGGCTCAACACCCAAGGAACCCATTTCTCCTCTCTGAGGGGCACAGCCTTGGTCTCTCTCAAGTTGTGCCAGTTTACACTGCCTCAGCTGACACTTCTCAGGTAAGCACAGAGCTCAGGAAAAAACCTTCTTCCCACCATTCCCACCAGGCAGTAGAAAGCAACACACCTTCAAACCAGGAAAAATGCTTGCTGCTTTCTAAGAAAGGAGGAAAGAGGTGCATTTTGTGAGTACATTTCCATTTTCATCTAAGAACTAACAGGTGATAGCAATAAGTATTCCAATTATTTTCTCAGATATGCTTGCCTTCATCTTACTATAATGCCCCTTGTTAAGGAAGTTTTTCCCATTTGATCATCCAGGACCCACTCTAGCAGTCATAACCAAACAACTTGAGTGGAACTGCAGCCCCTTCACAGTGAGCATCTCTCCAGTGAAACAGTGGTGAAGAGTTAAAAGGTGCTCCTTTTAAATCCCCACACATCCCATTCCCACAGTCTATACCATCTCCACCCTAGGTTTCCTATAGCTAAGTCTCAGGCATCTCGATACTTAAAATAATTTAGTCCTGGTACAATAGCTAAATAACAAAGCAACAGCCAGAGCTGGGTGTAGCAATGTATCTGAACAGTTTAAGCCATAGTTTATATCAGGTGCACCAGCCAAACTATATTTAGCTGTTTTACCAATTTGTTTTTAGTTTAGGCCATTGTTTATAACAGGTGCACTGCATGAGACATTTTTAGGTGTTTTTCTGCAGTTTATCAAAATCGCTGGAACTCTTCAAAGGCTACTGAAACATAAATTGTGCTAAACTGGGAGAGAAGAAGCTGGAACACAGAATACCAAGATTGGAAGAGCCAAGATAAAGGTGGGCGGTGATGCTCTGGACTGCAACCAGTCATTTCACCTGCAAGGCTCGTGCAGGGCACATGGACAAGTCAGAGGCACCAATCAAAAAATGTGTGATCATGTGAACAGTAGTTTTAGAATGTATAAGTAGGGTTACAAGTAAATAATAAATCGGTTTCTGCATAATCACATTGATTTGCTGTCCAGAAGTCCTTTGTTCCCACAGCTGGGTGCCTCTGGAAAGAGATCCTGAATTAAAGAAAAACAGGGATTTTATATTCTCCCTGTCCAAGTGTGCAAAAGTCTGTGATCCCTAGCTCCAGCTGTGTATGCAAGTGTCTGGTCACCTGGCTGCTTCAACAGGTCCCTGTGTTCTCCTGCAACCCAGAGTACAATCTTTTCTTTTCTGAAAAGCATCTGGCCTAAAGTTTATACTTACTGTTTTTATATATTCTGTATTGTCCGAGAAGACAGTGAGGTTGGTTTTCTAGAACATTAGAAATACTAGAAACTACATTAATTTTCTGGAAGGATGACATTTGTCTGTTATCTTGCCAGCCAACACCCTAAACCCTACTCTTTGCGTCTCACATTCTCTACTCCTTTCTTCCCCTCACATTCTTAATGTAACATTCTTAACTCCCAACATTCTCATTCCTCTCATTACACGTCTTTCATATTCTCCTACCTAATTTTTTTTTTTTAAATGCTAACCAGTTCCAAGGAACCGTTCTTATTCTGGTATTTCCTTCTGTCTTTTAACTGTATGGGGTACCCATTGTCACAGCTTAAAACAGAACTGATTCCCTTTCATTCTCAGAAAGCTCTTTGATTTCTCTGATATTTTGGGAAAATTATTGCCAATTACAATGTTGTGCAGCAACAAAGCCTAGAGTAACTCCATTTTGTATGACAACCTAATCCAAGAGGTGCATGCTAAATATGCCATTGTCAGAATGCTTCACAGACTGAACACTTTAGGGAGCACAGACATTTCTCCTGATATTTTCTGGAAACCAACAGAGTTTAAACATATGGCCACTCAGAATGGAGCAAATTTGGGCATGTGAAGAGGTACAAATCCAAGAACTTGCATTTGTGGTGGTTATCTATGCAGTCATCTTGCACATATATTTTTGGGAAGAAACTAAGAAACATTTGGACATTTGAAACCTTTCATTTAATATCTTTAAATGAAAAGTTTAACTCTTACATACCTCATTGAAAGCTAATATAGCAGCTGAATATTTGCTATAGCCACTCCCAAACTCTGTCTTGAATTCTCTGTCAGAATTTATTTACAGTACTGTCAATGCTGGAATCAAAATATCTTTAGAAGTAGCATGCCATTAAAATGAGAGCTTCTTTTCATATGATTTATAAATAGAGTTCTCAAGTAAAATGTCTATGTAAACACAGCACAATAATAAAGAGTCTGTGAGTGTTTCTGGCATAACCTACAGCTAAAACAGCTTGCTATCTTCAATCTTATAATATCGTTATAGTGAAGAAAGTGGAAAGGATTACTTCCTTACAGAGTAGCATAAATGAATGTAGTTATTAACATCAAAAAAGGAATGATACCCTTGAGTGAAGAAGGGGCAATCAAGTAACAAAGGATAGTTATTATATAACAATCATGTTATCATCAAATGATGACTGCTTGATCCTGATGGATTAAACAATTGCAATATTTTATTACTTTATATCCCTCCTGCAGTAACATTAGAGCAGAAATCATGTCATTTTTTCTCTTGTAAATTTGGCACCTGCTGACTTAAAGTCATTTATAGGATGTTGTTAAGTTGGTTTCTTAATGCAGGTGCTAAGTTACCATTAACACACTTAATGACCATGAGGAATATGAAATTGGATCAATTAAAAGAGGGGGTTAGACCTCCCACAGTTTCTAATCACATGTGGACAACCACTAATGAATTGGAGCTCTCTTGGGTATCTATTCTGAAAATCAAATCTTCTAGACAGTTAATCAATTGAGATAGATATCAGTTGAGCTTATGCTCCACTGAATTCTACTGCATCTCTGTTACTAAGAGAAAAAAAAAAGCAAAAGGAAGGAGGAGAGGTGGAAGAAAGTAAATTTACAGGGGTTTATCTGCGGTTATACAGAGTAAATAATTATGTTTCTTGTTATTCCTGAAATACAATGACTGTTTGAATAGAGAGACTTTTCAGACTTTGTGTCTGCTGATATTTTCCATGCAAAAATAACAACAAAAGTCTACAATCAAGCTAAATCTATTCCATTGCTTTCAGATCTTGGACACTAATACTGCTGTGAAATAGCTGTAGGCTAAACATCGTTTTCTGGCACAGACACAGTAAACATTCCTTTTTGCTTCCAAAATATCTACTACCTCATATTGTCACATGTATAGGATTTTATTAATGCCAGGACTACAGCAATTATTTGTTTATTTCCAGACTTAATCACACATCACAAAAAGGAGTATGTTCTGATTCAAGGAAAATAAGAGGAAAAACACAACCCTCCTCCATAAAATTGAAAAACTAACTGACATTAAGAATATTTTAATGTCTTAGAATGCTAGAATGCTAATTAGACTTGTCAAGCTGAAGATTTGTTATATGCTACTTTATCCACTGACCTGAAAATAAGTGTTTTGCCTCAAAAAAAGTATTTTCTAAAAGTGTGCACTTCAGCAACGTCACATGCATAGACAACTAAGAAGCAGTGACTGCTTGCACTGCATGTCCAGCCTATCTCAAATCTCAACTCTATTGCACGTTTCCACAACAGACTATGGCTCCAGTTTCATTCAGTTTATTTTTCTTATCAGTTTATATGAAATACTAACCAAAAACTCTGAAAAAGAAAAGACGATGGATTAACTGGCTATGCAGAGGTGATATATGCATACCATTCAATATGAAAAGTCACCCAATCTCTGTGGAGATTTGCCTGTGCAAATCCCCATTTTTGGAAGATTGACTCACACTGAAAATTACTTGGTGACAGGAAGCTCAAGAGTACATAAATAAGCTATCCCAAAAAGAATATATGACTTTGCTTCTTAGCCAAGAGAGTGCTGCTCAGCAAAAAGTGGGAATAGAGCTCCAGATGGCAGCTTTTCAAATTTGAACGATAAAGATATTTCTCAAACATCTTACAGGACCTGCCTACTATCTAACAGAATAGATCTTCAAGCTTTCAGCACAACTGTTTCTGGTTGATCAATGATACAATGAATTTTTAATCATTCAAGTTATTAAATAACAAAATGGATACCTTTCTGACTCATCCTAAATGCCATAAATAATTAAAGATGTTAATAAGTTCAATGGATTCTTCCTTCATTACTGAAGATAATGAAGACGTGGCCTTTGATTTCTGAGCTGTGTGCCTGGGAACAAAACATTTAGATCTAGAAGTGTCAGTGCCATCAGTCCTTGTATCTCTTACCTTTCAAAAATCTGGAATTGAATTACTCTTATTTCCTCTATATCTGAGTTAAAATTATATATAAAAATTGTAGGAAACAGCAACTCATACCCACATTTTTGCTTACTCATATTTGTGATATTGGAGGCAATACATGCATACCTATTTTCAAAAGCATATTTTAAGGCCTAAATTTTACTTTTTGAACTAGTCCAAGAAAATTAATCTGTTATCAAAATGTTTGTATTTCTCCCTTTGAATATATATAATCACTGCCATTTTTGTTTAATTACAAAGATAAGAACAACTGGGCATTCTGCTGATCTTTATTACCTGCATAGATATCTGTATGAAGAAGGGTTTTTATATTCCCATGGATAAAACCATTGATACTCTCATACTCTCGGCTAATGTGGACATGAAGGAACATAATCTTGCTGTTTAAATGTCATAATGTCTTCAATAGTTTTTTTTCAACATAGACAGAATACATTATGCATTTAATGGAAATTAATTTAACAAAGATGTCCTAAATAGGCATCTTTTCTCTCTAAGGTCAATGATAAAGAGTATATGCTATACTGACATGGTACAAATGTACATGCATTAATGCTCATGCCTTTACTAGGTAAAAAGAAAGCGGGGAATGTCATTATATTTCTAGAATAATTTTTCTTGTTTTTCCCATCCCCGGTTTCCTTGCTAAGGATTAGCATTTATTTGCTTTGTAAGTTTTTCATCTGGCTCTTTTCTATGAGAAAATATTCACAATCATTCTAGTCATGTATTTTCTCCTTCTAGTATTTGCTTAAGCTAATTGAGGTTCACAGCTAATGCACTAGCCATTGGTGACCGTGTGCTCCAATAACCTGAAGAACATCCTGCAGCCCAGCCTTATCAATGTCCAGAAAAAATCAGCTCTGTGAGGCAATCACTACTGAAAGGTAATTTTTTCCCATCATTTTACTTTGTCCATCCTTCCTAATCCCTTTTTCTGACAAGATCCTCTTATCATATCCAGATGCAGGATAGGCAGCACAGAGAGAAATCAGGCATCTAATCCTTCAGGAAGAGCTATAGCAGCGAACAGCACACAGGAAGGCAGCAGGGGAGGGGGTCAGGGGGCGGATATGGTAAGAGTAACAAATACTCTGCTGATGGCATTTCTTTACTGCCCTCCTTATCACCATTTAGAGACCTCAACGTACGTAAAACAAACATGCTAAAAGTAGAAATCATATTATCTCAATATCTCCTTCCAGAATGTTTGAAGGTCACAGATGAGATAATGAACAAGGAATGCCTAAAGAGTCAAACTAAAAAACTCTCATTAAAAACTACAATCTCCAAATTACAATATTGAGGTCTAAGGGGTTTTCCCCTTAAGCATTTAAACAGCATGAAAAAAAAGCATGATATCTTAAAATATTATAAATACCAAATCATGGTTACAAAGAACAAAGAGAATGTAAGTAGTTTAAACTTTCATTATTCAAACAGGAAAATGGCAATCTACATTCTTCAATGCAATTAGCTGTTAGTTATATCCTGCATGCAATTAGTTTCTAATATATGCAGTACTTTAAAATATACTGTTATAGTCTTTGTTATTTATATTGAAGAGCAATAGTTTGTGTAGTTCAAAATTCACAGGAACAAAATGACTGATACCCATAAAAGGTGAAAACATAATTTATATTAGAGGCAACAAACAACCATAGTCCTTGGAGTTGGGATTCAGCAGATATCACAGGTTAAATGTGTAGGCTCCTAGGCATCTGTCCTTTCAAATCAGTGCCATTTAACCTATATTAGTACTTTCCTTTTATTACTGATGCTTCCCTCACAATTTACACTGCACCTCTGTATACATCTCAGATTTATGAGCCTGGATAGATCAAAGCCTGGTATCATTCAGAACCTACAAATTGCACATCAAGACTGGACAAAATGAAGAGGATACCAGTGTCTGTTATCATCAAAACTTAGGACATGTTCCCAGTGAGCAGAATTTAATACAGGTTATATTTCCTTTCAGAGAAGGAAAGAATTGCCTTTTGGTCTCCTTTCACCAGAGCAGTTCCAAGAGGAAGTACCGTTGGCAACAACTTAGGTAGAGATACACCTCTGCCTCTATATTTGCTTTCCTGAATGTTGGTTTTTACATTCCCTTTTGAGTTTCCTGGCTGTCCTGATATTCTGCATAAGTATTTAGGAACCTAAATTAGAGATTTTGTGTCCTGCTTCTGAATAAAGTTAGATACTTCAAAACAGAACTTTCAGAATCCTCATACCCTTTATTAGATAAAGTCATCTATACATACGAGACTATATACTCATTAGACCTATTTATTAGTAGCATAAATAATAGATTGTAATTTTAATGAAAAAATCTATCTAACTACTAAGACAATTTTCATGTTATAAGTGCTGCAATTTGCAATATCAGCCATGCTAAATTTCTTCCAAATATCTTTAAATAACAACAATTAATATTCTATGACAGGAAAAAAAATAAAACAAATTGGGTTTTTTTGAAATTAAAAGTTTTATCCTCCAGTCGAGTAGAAGGTTAATAGCATGTAAAATATGATAACATAACCTAACATAGAGTGGGCTAAAAAATGAAAATATCAGGACAAATTGGGTGACATAGGAGAAAATATTTAAATATTTTGAATGCATGTCATTATCTGCTGTAAGATTTGTATATACACCAGCAGAAATAACTGCTAGATTTAGGTTTGCATTTTACCAGTAACATTCCTAAAACAATGCTTAATTGCAAGAAATTAACTTTTCTTTGAGACATACATGCCTTTTGGAATTTCAGTCTCATTCAGTGTGAGAAATGCTGTCCTGCATTCATAGACAGGGCATCTCTATCTGTATATATATAATCATATTATTTGTAACTTTTGTCTGACAGAATAATTGATTAAAGTTACAAATCAGAGCCCTACAGAATTATCCATTGTACACAACTAGAAATTTGTTAGGGTATCTCTCACTGTCCATCAAAGAATTAGTAATTTATAAAAGTTGAGGCATGAACAATAGATGGGTGGGGATGGAAAATAAAAGGAAGGGTTAATTTTTAAATTATTCAAGACTAAAAGAATTACAATAGCATAGGCAGTGCTGTACAAATTTATTCTTTCAAGGTTATTGTACACATTAATCTTTGGGCCAAACAACACAAAACATCCTAATCTATTTGGTGTCAAGATAGATAGGTGAAATCAACTGTATTTTTTTTCAAATGCATTTTAGTTCATTGTCTTGTTTAATGGAAATCTACCATCAAACATAAAGTAAAGACAATTTCCTGGTCTTTTTTACCTTAATTTTCTTTTCACCTAAGTTTTCACCTGATTCACTCTCTGGTATTGACATGCCAAAGAGTACATGGTGAGGCATTAGCAAAGTGGAATATTAATGTCATGTTCCTTTCCTAAGGAGAGATTTAAAAAACTCCCCAAGAACCAGAAGGAATAATTGTCTTAATGTATTCTCATTTCTTCTACAACCAAGCACATTGGAATTTCACCTGAAAGTTCCTGTCAAATTCACAGCTTTGCCATGAAACACAATTTTCAGTGAAAAACTCTCTTTCTTGGGTTAAAGACTTCAAGTGAGAGAGAGTCCTGCACATCCAATGATGATTAAAACTTATAATTATTAAACAACTGTATTTTAGCTCTATTCTAAATTCTAAATTTATCTAGATTTATTTCTTGATACTGAATCTTAGAAATATTTTCTTCATGTTTTCTCATGTTAGGTGTTAATGATGTGTAATCTGCCAGTCTTTTAAGGCTTAAAAACTTGGTCATCTTGATTTATTGCTTTAAATCAGTTCTTAAAATCTCAGTAATTTTTCTGCTCTTGCTTCAAATCTTTCCCTTTTTTCTTGAGAAATCATTTATTAATTAGGCTGTAGACTGGTGCAATATTATAAAATTTTTGTGACACAGTCACCTCTTTTCAGTATTCATAACTGTGGAGTTAATTGAACTGCTACTTTTGCCATGAATTTCCATACGTTTGTGGTCAAATTTTCTTTCTAGGTACAGGGATATGCCACATGCATTTCCATATCTACACCACCATAAAGCTGGCCTTCAACAGCAGACAAACATACTAAAAAAAAGATAAACATATGTAATAAAACTCCAGTATCAACAAAAAAAGAAGGCCACTAAGGAAAAAGGAAATTGTGTTATTATTATAATTGTTTCTCCTATTAATATTGTTATTATTATTATTATTATTATTATTATTCAATAATAGAAAATAAACATATAAACCTTTATGGTAATACTTTTTTTTAACCTATTTGACAAAATAATTTTAATATATGCATATGCATATCTTTAATACATATGTCTTGCTATATGGATACACACATACAAACATATATATATATTTATCATGTACCTTTATCATGCTATGAAATCTTATGCTATTATTTAACATGAACTATGCTAATAAATTTTGAAACTTGTATAGAAAGACATATCCCAAAAGTTCAATGAATCATTCAATTTCCAGATATACTGCCTCCATGTATCAGTAGATTCCTAATGTCATGCTGTCAGACTGTGGAAGGCTGTGTTAGAACTAAGCACTCCAACACATGATTTAACACAAGATGGAAAGCTTATCTAACCTGACAGTATTCTAGAAATAATTGTTCTGACTTGTCAAAGATGGTACATGCCAGGATACTTACATTATTTAGAAATGTAGAAAGTTTAAGGGAAAAAAAATGGAGGGAGAGGAGGGAAAAAGGAAATCTTATAAGGCACTATGGTCGGATTTGAACCGTGGCAAAGGAGAGAGACATAAAGCCAGGAAACAAAAGNACAGCTTTGCCATGAAACACAATTTTCAGTGAAAAACTCTCTTTCTTGGGTTAAAGACTTCAAGTGAGAGAGAGTCCTGCACATCCAATGATGATTAAAACTTATAATTATTAAACAACTGTATTTTAGCTCTATTCTAAATTCTAAATTTATCTAGATTTATTTCTTGATACTGAATCTTAGAAATATTTTCTTCATGTTTTCTCATGTTAGGTGTTAATGATGTGTAATCTGCCAGTCTTTTAAGGCTTAAAAACTTGGTCATCTTGATTTATTGCTTTAAATCAGTTCTTAAAATCTCAGTAATTTTTCTGCTCTTGCTTCAAATCTTTCCCTTTTTTCTTGAGAAATCATTTATTAATTAGGCTGTAGACTGGTGCAATATTATAAAATTTTTGTGACACAGTCACCTCTTTTCAGTATTCATAACTGTGGAGTTAATTGAACTGCTACTTTTGCCATGAATTTCCATACGTTTGTGGTCAAATTTTCTTTCTAGGTACAGGGATATGCCACATGCATTTCCATATCTACACCACCATAAAGCTGGCCTTCAACAGCAGACAAACATACTAAAAAAAAGATAAACATATGTAATAAAACTCCAGTATCAACAAAAAAAGAAGGCCACTAAGGAAAAAGGAAATTGTGTTATTATTATAATTGTTTCTCCTATTAATATTGTTATTATTATTATTATTATTATTATTATTCAATAATAGAAAATAAACATATAAACCTTTATGGTAATACTTTTTTTTAACCTATTTGACAAAATAATTTTAATATATGCATATGCATATCTTTAATACATATGTCTTGCTATATGGATACACACATACAAACATATATATATATTTATCATGTACCTTTATCATGCTATGAAATCTTATGCTATTATTTAACATGAACTATGCTAATAAATTTTGAAACTTGTATAGAAAGACATATCCCAAAAGTTCAATGAATCATTCAATTTCCAGATATACTGCCTCCATGTATCAGTAGATTCCTAATGTCATGCTGTCAGACTGTGGAAGGCTGTGTTAGAACTAAGCACTCCAACACATGATTTAACACAAGATGGAAAGCTTATCTAACCTGACAGTATTCTAGAAATAATTGTTCTGACTTGTCAAAGATGGTACATGCCAGGATACTTACATTATTTAGAAATGTAGAAAGTTTAAGGGAAAAAAAATGGAGGGAGAGGAGGGAAAAAGGAAATCTTATAAGGCACTATGGTCGGATTTGAACCGTGGCAAAGGAGAGAGACATAAAGCCAGGAAACAAAAGAATGCATAGAATCTCATAATATACATAATTTATTATTCATAATCTAGCTTTAACCCTTAGCTACCTCCAGAATACTATTCAGATTAAAGGATTTAACTGGAAAGAAAGATGGTACATGTCATCAATACTTTCCAGGGAGAAGCACTTTATCATCCATTAATTGGTGGTATCTGCTTTTGCAGGAACAGCCTACAGTTAACTATGAATATCTAAAGTGCTTTTTGAAGTTAAAAAACTTGGCTTATTTTATCATTCATAATGCGTTTAGCGAAAAATGTTGTGTCACTATTAAAACAAATATCCTCTTTTCAGTACAGCAGCAAAGCCTGGTCTAACATTCTCATAAAAGTTCAAAAAAGTAAACCAAATCTAAACCAAACCAAAACAAACTTCAATATTATTTTCTTCCAAAGACCCCTTATTGATCCCTTATTCTGACCAGTCCTTTTCTGTTTTAAAACATATGGTCAGTTTGGAACAAACAGGGCCACAGCTGTGCCAGAGATACATAGATTCTCTTAGATGAGAATCTAATTCTTTTAGATGGGAGGCAACTTTAAACCATTTAGCTCTTTTGCAAGATTCTGCTTGTTCTCCAAACAGCAAAAAACTTTGGCGTGCACTAGGTGTGTATGCAACCATGTTGACTATTATGGGCCATTGTGCTTTATCAAGTGCTTCAGTTTGCTGGATATTTTTTTAATTCTAAGTCATCTAGATGACAAACCTCTTCTGAATTTAGCTAATCTTAGCTAAACATAACCTGAGTCAGAACCGTGAATCCTTGAACCAATTTTTCTTAAGCACTGACAACTTCACAGTATCCTGTCTTGTGCTCTTTAAAATTAAAATTGCAAAATGTACATTTAATTCTTTTAAACTATATGAAATATATATACATATAGATTGATTCAGATGCCTTAAAATGGTCATTGAGTGGCTTTTGAGACATGCCAGAGTACACAAACAGCCACATAGGGCTCTGGTATTTGGCACAGGATCTGCAAGAGAGATGTGCCCTTCTGAAACAGCAAATAAACACACACAAATAATTTAGAACTTCCAAAATAATGGCAGACAATTAAATTAAAGCATTTGAATGGCTGCATTCAGATGATACTGCTTTTTAAGCTTTGTTAACTGTGTTGGCTGACTATAACAGAAACTTAGATATATCTATGTTATATGAGGGTCCCTCTACTGTAGATGCCTGCATTTGTGCCTCTGAAGCAGTCTCCCTATCTGTTAGAAAATTGTTGGATTTTCTCTACACTTATATATATACATACAATTTATTTCAGTATTTTACGTCCTTTCACTCTTCCTGACTACTTCAGAACAGAAAGCTTTTTCATGGGCCACACTCCTGCTCAGAAACCCAACCACTTTCTTCTTAGAGAGAATACCTAAATGTCATGTACTCTCTTACAACCCTACAATTGCATTCTCCCTTTTCTCCACTATGGGAGATAGACTGGTGCCCAGTGTGGCTCCAAGCTTGCCTTTGTGTAGTTTCAATTTTTGGGAAAAGGTCAAAGAAAGGCCTAGAAAGTATAGATGTCCCTGGAAAAATTCAGTATGATTTGTATTCAGTCTAAAACAGTGTTAATATACACCAAAGAAATATATGTATTCATATACCACAAAAAAATCCAAAAAAACAAAACAAAAAAAAAAAACAACAGAGGAAGAGAAGGTGGAGTGACAAATGTCAAAACCATTAGACAGGAGAAATAAGAATCAGTACTGAAGGCAGGTAGGACAAGACCCCTGACTGGACAAATGAAAATGGTCTTGTCTGATAAATAGTGATTGAGGACAAGAAAATGGAGAAGAAAGAAGGCCTTGACCTAACAACAGGTAGAAAAAAGGCAATAAAAAGTAATCTTTGCTTGTTTGAAATATGTGATAAGTCCAGTTAATGTGGACCCATATTAGTTCACTCAGTGCTATGCTGTGCTGTTCTGCATCGACTCAAGACTCTGACAATAAACTGCAATGGCTTTTCATCCTCTGTATGAACCTTAAAGTAGTGCGTAACTTGCATGTGCAACATCAAAACCAAGATTCTTTTTGGTGGAAATGAAGACAAGGTGAACAGTGATTCACTCCAGTGTTTTTCTGGATATACAAGGGTAGTTTTAAGCCTGTTGGGTGTCTTGTTTGGGGTTTTTTAAATATACTTCTCACAAATTGCTTTAAATGTGGCGTGCAAAAATCATGAAAAAGTGTGTTGCAATCTGAAAATTGGTGTCAGATGTAGATATGCCATTTATAGTGCTTAGGATATGACGGTCAGAACTAAAGATTAGGATTGTCCTTAAAAATATTAAATTTCTTTTCTTTTAAAGAATATCATTATACATCAGAGATGTTATCTTCAGCATTTTAAACATCTGGAATGAGTCACAGAGAATTATCAGTGGTTTTTAAGTCTACTAAATTGCATAAAAATTTTCCAGATGAGTACAGTCAAGCTAATACTTGCAAATTTGGCTCTTACCTCTGTTTACAGCTTGTTCATTAAGGATTCATAATTTTATTATTTGTCTAATGGTTTTTTGCATATATAATGTGCCTAATTTCTGAGAATGTCTCTTTATGAGAGAAATTTTGGTGTTAAATTCAAAACAAAACATGAAAAGAAATTCTGAATGGTTTAACAAAAATAATTCAATAATTATTTGCTCTGTATGATGACCCATGGCAAACCCTGCTAATTCTGCAAGGTCTGAGAAGGTCTGTTTCTAGATCTCATTCAGATCTTGTGTCCTTTGGGACTTCATTTTGAAACTTCTTTCTGCAATAGCAGTAAAAAAAAAAAGGCCCATTAATTGTTTAGCCTGACCACTGTGGGTGCAGTATCACACACTTGACAAAAATAAAGAGGCACGTAGGTCAAAACCAGCATTACAAAGTAGACAAGGCTGAGAATGTCTGTAATTGAAATAAGTAGAGAACAGGAAAAAATATTCTTTCCACCCACTCTCAGATAAAAGATATTTTTCTGCTCCCAATTATTAAGAATAAAATATTTTTGCTATTGTATCATTGTTATGTCAGGGCATCGGTATTCTTTATCATGCCACTTTATTCTAAAGGAGCCTTGTTTTGGAAGTGTTAAATTTTCTACACTTATTAAAAGATTAATCCTTAAAATGGAACCAGATTAGTTAAATTATTCCTCTCTGACTCTTAACATAGTCTGAGTAACACCATTTCTAATCAAGGGGAACTGACATAGATCCTCTTCATATTTTAGTGCCTCAGTGCAGAGATACTGCATAGGAGACACAAAGCTGTTCCTCTCACACTGGCAATGATCCAGCAATATGTGCCTAATGCCATTTCCAATGTCAGGTCTGGTCCTCAGGTGCTGATCCAGAATGATTTAGGTTTTGCATAGGCTCATGTCTAATTTCCAGTTAGCTGTTGAGGTTTTAGAAAACTAAAGGCATTTAAACTGGCACCTGAAGAGCTGCATTTACACCAACTTTGGTAAATCCTTTGGATTATCCAGTTATATTTTTCATTTTTTTTTCTGTGTTATTAAGCACTTAATCAACCTTAATCAAACCAGTTTCTCTTTATCTATTGTCTAAATCAAAGTCACTACATTAAACAGAGAAAATTCCCATGACATCAGGCCACTCTGAATGAAGGCAGCACTGCAGGATAGAACCTAGTATTCCAGTTAGGTTAGCCTTCATCACTTGCTCTCTTTGTAACACATTGGAAAAGAAGTGGATAAAAAAGGCAAAAAATTAAGAAAAAAATAGATATAGGATAATCTTCTTTTAATTTAATAATCTTTAGTTTAAGAGATCAACACAGTAACGTTGGCATCTGCACTAAGAATGCACAGTAGTTCAAATTTCGGCCCTCAGGGAAGGTTTTGACAGAAATCTTACTCACCTAGGACATACCAGTCACCTGTGAAGTCTGGGTAGGTAGCATTTATAGATTGCAGTCCTGAATTTAGGCTTAGAAATAATGTTTCAGGTTGAGTAAATCATCTGCTATTAGAATTAAAATGCTGTTATAGAGTTATGAATTCATCTAAGTCCTAGCAAGTACAAACTTAAGCACATTAAAACTCCCACTTCAGAAGCTGTGTTTCTGGACCACAAAGTTTATAATGATTATACAGAGGCATGTGCTCCAAAATGTAGTTAATTTGGACTTAAAAATCTCATCCTGTAATTATGTTATCATGTGTCCAGAATAAGGAGCCAGCAGTACAGCACTCAGAGTCTGTTCCTTTCAAAAATCCTGCCACGATAAGATGTGGTAGTGTCCAGATTTTCCAAAAAGACCTTCCAACTAGTTATATTTAACTTACACAATATTTGTTTCACGTCTTTGTTCCAACAGTGTTTCCAAATACTTCCAGAGTCTGGGACATTTTGTATAGCTGTAGTGTGTTGGGACACAGAACCAAATTGAAATAAACACAAAAATATATAATGATAAGAGGGAAAAAACATCTCTAAAGGGAATTTCAAGAAAATTTTAGTGGCAACTTGTTATTCAGTATGCCACATGAAAAGCTACTTTGGTGCTACTTTCCCATGTTTAACATACACAATGATTTTTTCTTGATATGATGACTTTTATTTCTTCCTCTTTTCTTTTGTCTTCTCTAAAGACATTTGTTTATTGTGAATTCACCCTGTGTCCCCAATAATTACATGAATGTCTGAGGGGTTCTCAAGTGTGTGTTTGAAAGGATTAAATAAAAGTGAAGCAAGACCATCCAATAAATGCTCACAGAAACAAAGAGCTGTCTTGGAATAAACTAAGATAACAAAGAAACAAACACAAAAAATTAAAGTGCAGTGTACACTGATTTACTGCTAAATCAATCTGTGTCTAACAAAAAAAGCCAGCATTTAATCATGTGACTTGGAGTACAGACCAGAAATGTTTTGACAATGCCTGTCTATGGCTGTCAATATCTTATCTGTGTGGTATTGTTATCACAGTCGCTGTTGTTGCCGGAGTGTTCCTTAACTCAATGTCATTAGAGCCAAGATCTAGTTTCTATTAGATTAATAAAATGAAATAAAATAAAATATACACCCTTGTAGAAAATTATCTAGCAAATTAGTTCCTTCAAACTCTAGTCTCAGGAGAAATATTTCACTCCAAGGCATAACTAAATAAACACCTGTTAACAAGACTGCAGCTAATGCTAATACTTTAAAATTCATTGAGATCAGTCCTAAATAGCACTCAGAGAATTGAGACGAAACACATTAAAAAAAAAGAAAAAGAATGATCACAGCTTTAGAGTTCTGTAATATGCATATTTGAAAGTTCATGTGACCATATAAGGTTACTAAATCTGCATAAGCTTCTCATCATATGAGACCTTGGTACAGAACTCAGAATGAAATAAGGTTCACTGCATTATCAACTCTTGCCCCATTACGATCTGCCTACACAATACAAGATTAACTAGCTCTCCTTTTCCTGTTTTAAGCAGGAATTTGTGCTTTCCACCTTGATAAAACTGATACTTTTTTTTTTTTAATTGCAAAACATTTTTATTATTTTAATTATTTTTCTTCATCTCCCCCCCCAGGAAATTTTTCATTGTTAATTACTCAGGGATATTTCTTTTTTCCCGAAGGACATTCATTACTCTTTGTAATTCTTATTGTGATGGCCTTTTAATAAATGATCTATTTTTCTACACCAACCCAATTATCCAAGTAATTTAAGCCTCTGTTCACTATTTTTGTTTTATGATGATAAGTAAGCTAAGGACTGGAAAGGTGAGGTTTTCCATTTTTGGACAATTTTCTTCTTATTTTCTTTCCTGTATGTTATCCTCTTTTTTTATTTTTTATTTTTTTTTCCTGGTTTATGAACTCCTATTATGTATAATTTCCGTATTTCATCATTAACTGTAACTACCACCCATAATATTTAATATAACCTTTACTAATACATAATTTTATCCCTATAAGTAGGTTTAAAATGTAATGCAATTTAATTTTAGTTAAACTGGTTTTCTGAAAGGTAAGACAGAGATTATTACTATTCAAACAAATGTATGTAACATATTGGGGGAATACAATGGTGGTGAAAGATGAAACACTGTGGTGAGTTTAGTGACCCACCTATAGAATATTTCTTAAAAGTAAAGCTATTTAAATAAAATAATGTCATAATAATACACAGAGATCCTCAAAGGAAATCTAAGAAATATAGTTTACATGTGACCTTAGCACATTAAAAATGTTCATATTTTTTATTTAAAATACAAATGAGTATGGGAAGTTTGTGTATTCATATGCTATGAAAATACTTTAAAAATATATTTCTATGTGGTGTGCAAGACAAAAATTATATAGACTGCAATTGTTTGATGCTGATAGGATTGTGGATATGTGTTAAGTGTGTGGGCAGCAATTTTTAAAAAAATCTATTAAGCATTGTCCAACCAACCGTGCTTAATTTCAAAATCTGACATTTTTCATAATGCAAATTGCTCTTTCACTTCTCTTCTATATTGTATGAATTCATGTCCAACATAAAAGCTAATTCAGTTGCAATCATACTGTCTTGAGGTGACTGTATGATGCCTGTATCCCCAAATCGTCTGTTCTGTTGGTGTTGAATATTAAATTCTGCAACTTTAAGACTGGTTCCAGGAGTGAAGCAGGGGGAAAGAAGAAGTGCAGGGTTTGTTATCAGAGACTGCACCGGCTCCCCCGCATTCCTGCTGGCACTGTGTTGTCTGCGGTGGACAGCGAGGGAGAGCTCTCTTTTGCTCTGGGTGGCTTCTACTGGCTAGCTNTCACAGGACAGTCGTAATTGAGAGCATTGTCCTTAGTTGTTATTTGATCCTTTTATTTACTTTTCCATCATTAAAAAAGGACACTTTCAGAGCCTTCTTGAGGCTATGAGAAGAAAAGAGCACACTTAGTGATATTCATTCATCCCAGCATGCGATGGAAAATGAAAAATCCAAGACCAATAATCAGAATTAAGAGATTCTGGAAAATTAACTAAAACATAGAATGATAATCAGATTACAAAAAATTCACCATATTGCATATATTACATGAAGTTACATAAGGAGGCATATATTTTATAAAGACCGGGTAATAGGAATGACAGAATTAAAGGTTATTCAACACTTTGATTCAGCACCTGAAATGCCATTTAATCAAGACTAGCTAATGAATGAGAGAATTCTGTGTGAAACCCAGCTCAAACCAAACTTGCATGATATTGTTGATACCAGTAAAATACCTGGAAATGGTTGCAGAAATTCCCATTCTCATTACTTGTGCTCTCATTTTTAAGGCTTACTGCAGATCCCATCTGCTTGTGGATAACCACATTTTAAAAGTGAGCTCTTCTTGGCTTCATGTCTGAGAGGCTGTATTTTCTTCAATTAAAGTGTCATTATGTCTGACAGAAGGGCCATACCTGACTACAATTAAGAAAGGGAAACAAGTAATATATACCAACAATCTTGCTTGCTGCATGGAACCTCTGCTTTAGGGCACATGAAAGCAGTGCTCTGGGAAGCATAGCAGAAGCTAGATTCATTCATCTATGTAAGCACTAAAATAGGAATTGTTTTTGCTGAAGGCTCCTTTTAATACAAGTGAAGACCAATTTCCTTTCAAGAGACAAGGCAGATCTCAGATAGTCCTTTTTACTCTTTGGATGTTTTTAGCTGGATATCCTTAGGCTGAGCAATACCTTGTGCTACACTGACTTCTGGTCACATGAGACACTGTAGACACCAAAACTAAATTAGAGCTAGACTCAAAACTGTGGATCAGTTAACCTCTGAAGTTAAGGCACTAAGTGAATGTCATTAGGTGGGGTGAGCCTGGGACTTCACTAATTTAAGTCTATCCATTCTCTTTAACATCTGTCTTACCTTTTCTGAGGATTTTTTTTTAATCTAAGCAGTGATTCTTCAGTACCTAGAGGTACCTGATTAAGTAAAAAGAAAGAAGAAACTGGGAAAATTGAAGAAAAAAATTTCTCAGTGCAATTGTGAAAACTGATGCCATATTTGATCTTAAGCAGAACACCAGGGGATGAATTTCTGTCTTACAAACAAACAAACAAACAAACACACACACACACACAAAAAAAAAAACACAAACAAACAAACAAACAAAAAAAGTCCCAAGCAAGAAGCAAATTGAGCATCTTAGACTTAAATAGTTTAAAGCAATTTGAGATCCTGTAGAGTATTCCCTTTGGCATCCAGTCACTGCTCTGGAAACATTTATGTATCCCACAACGACCTGTGCCATGTGTTTCAAAAACTATGCAGATGTCACAGACATTGTTAGTCATATAAAATGATCTTAGATGAGAATGGTTAGACTTTTAAATGTAACCTCTAGAGTTAATTCTAGCATAAACATCCAAGCACCCTTTATTGCCATGGATTTTTACTTTTATTAAAAATTTTTAAATCAGCATGGAATGTTGATATATTTTTAACTGTTTTCTTTAGAATGGAGCTTAAAGATTATGAGCTAGTGGTGCCAAATTCAGTGAACTACAGATTCAGCCAAAAGCACTGGGTCTTTAATGACTGAGGTTTTGCCAAGACCAGATTAATTCTTTCTTGTTTATTCAATGCGTAAGAAAATGCACAAATTTAAAAGAACACATCAAACAGTTCCTGAAGGTTGTGTGATCATCATATCAACACATTTCTTAGTTCTTGTATCTGCTTAGTCAGAAAATTTTCTTTGCCAAAGTAATGGAAAACTGATACTTTAAAATAAAAATATTCACCAGACTCAGGATTTACTGAAAATCTAATTTCTCTTAAAAATGAATGCAATAATTAAATAAAGGAAATGCTGAGGAAAATGGCTTTGCTTCTCTGATGCTAGAGAAAAGACTTTTGTAAGGTCAATGCAAGCTACTTTGTCTAATTCCATGATTGATGCATGACTGTCCTGTAATGGTTTTGCTGTTTTCAGAACAGCTCATCTTGTGAAAAATGACACGTAGCCTCCCTTATTAGGAGTCTTCAGAATCAGTTTAATGAAGGTGAAAGTATTTGTTTGTTGCAGTCAGGCAAGTTTTTTTTATATTGCTGCCAAGTAGACAGAAAAAAACTGAAAATTCTATGTCAATCTTTCAAAACAATAGTCACAGCAACAAGAAAATCAGCATCTGTTGTGTGTTTTTCCTTTGTTTCTTCTAATCGATCCAGCAAATCTTTGCCAAACATTTGCACAGTGTGCCATAGAAATGTCACTTGAGGGTGAAAAAGACTGTCACTTTATAAGTAAATGTCATTTTGCAAGTAAATATCATTGAGTAGGGAGAGAAAAATGACACTAAGAAAAGAAGCTCAATGGCTAGATGGCTGATGATACAAACAAGAAGCAGAGCATATAATGAAGATTCCAGTTAATTTGTACCCCATCTGTCCCATGTCTTGGTAATAGTAGATGGTAAAAGAAGTGTTAGTCCTCAGTTTCCAAATAATGTCAATACTGGAGCTCTATCATTCAACAATCTGTAACAAGTAATGTTTCTCCACTTTAGCCAACCATGGCAATTTAAATTATTCTCTTTTTCAATTGCTTCTTTTCCTATCAAGTCTCAGTTTTCAAGTAATCTTTGCCTCTGTTAGAATCATATAATCATAGAATGCTTTGGCTTGGAAGGGACCTCCAAGAATATCTAGTTCTAACCCCCCTGCCATGGGCAGGGACACCTCCCACTAGACCAAATTGCTCAATATCCCATCCCACCTTGAACACTTTCAGGGGTGGGGCATACACAACTTCTCTGTTCCAGTACCTCACCATACTTAGAGTAACAAATTTCTTCCTAATATCTACCACAAATTTCACAGAATCACAGAATACATGGCGTATGCTGGGCTGGAAGAGACCCACAGAGACTATCAAGTCCATCTCCTGATCCTGCATAGGACCGTCCCCTACAGTGGCAAGCAGCACCTCTGTATTCTTTCCATAACACATGATCTTGATTCCACTGGATATACACTATTCTTTTTAGCTTTATTTCCAAGAGAAGATTCATGTTCAGCCAAACTGGCCTTCTGCATACCTGCTTGACTTCCAATATTTGGGAATTGCCTGCTTCTGTGCTCTTAGGAGGTCTGGTAGCAGGTGGGATTAAACCTAAACAGATATCAGGGAAATAGGATGTCTCACTAGAAAAGGAGCACTTATCACATATACTGGTCATGCAGAGGTGAAAAATGGGAGAAATGGGCTCTTCACAGCAGAGCCTGTGGAGAAAACTTGATCCTAACTCTTTTATGCTATAGTTTAGGTCCTCAAAGCACACACACACAAAATAGTTTTTTACTATTACACTGTGTAACCTTGTTTACTGCCAAATTGAGAACATTATCTGAGAACAATTCAAATTGATTCAAATGCAGTGTACATGCATACAACACAGAAAATTATTCTTGTCTACAATTTCAGCCCTAAGCTCACAAAGCACTTGAAGTATGCCACTATGTCAGTTTAAGATTGAGATCTACCCATATGGCTTCATCTATCTGCACAGGATAAAAATGTTTATTGTAGAATAGTAACATATAAAATCAAAGGGAAGAAACAGCCCATATCATTGTCTTCTTCTGATAACAACATAATGGTAAATTGTCTCTTTCAGACAAGAAATTTAATATCCCTATTTATGATAAAAAAATTCTGAAGACAATCAAAAAACCAGAATTTAATATGGCAAATTTTCTTGAACTACTATTGTAATTTTTAACAATTAAAAAGTTGGAAACTTGGCTTCAATCTACAAAATTAATTTTATCAAAGAGTTTTCATAGAGATTTTGAGTTTCTGCTCAGGCCAAGAATACACTTCTTAAAAAATATTAATATTGTTCCCGAATTTTCTATGTTTTTATAGCTTTAAATTGACTGGCAGGCACTTCATTCTTTCTGTGCACTACTTTTGATACCGTGTTTAGGTGGAGAAGTTGTCAACATATGGTATTGGTCATCCAAGTTTTTCTCGGTCTTTTAGTGTAAAATCTGTATTTAGTAAATAGTGCTACCATATTGTAATAAACACTTATTCAGACTGTCTTTTTGACACGTAGCTCATTTGATGCATTATCTTCATAGACGAAGCTCATGTAATTCATAAAGTAATCTTATTAGTTAATGTGCTGAATACCTGACTGTGAAAAAAAGAAACAAACTACACCAGACCAAACCAAACCAAGCCACACACAAAACAAAAAACCACAACAAAAACAAAACAACAACAAAACAAACAAACAAAACCAAACAAAACCAAAAATCCTGAAGTAGTGAAAAAAACACTTAGTAAAGAAACAAAGCCAGCTCCTCAAGTGAAGCTAATTGGCCCAGATGGACTGTTTTCCATGAGATTGATCAACCTGTGTCAAAGTCTTAGACTGTTCTACTCTTTTTGAACTCAAGTTGACCTTTGGACATATCAGAGCCCAATGATCATTCATTTGTACAGAATTTCAAGTGACATTCCAGCACATTTTTTCTTCAGTGACTACTCTATGTTGTAAAAGGAAATGATGCTGCACCGATCTGTAGCTATCTGTGCAAAATATCTTTGGTATGCAACTATTTCAGCTGTTGTAATAAAGTTTCCAACTTCATTCAAAACTGAATTTTATACTGATGTCATTGGTTTGTGTATGTGTGTGTGTGATGCACGTGTGCTTCTGTGCACACCTAAAAGAACGGAACAAATTCCTGTAAGGAATATGTAGCTTTCTAAAGAGGGATGCAGGGATAAAGATGGAGTTATATCAAATCTGTTTATTTATTTATTTTTCTTATAAGGAGACCTTTTGTTAGCATACTAATTCTGTAAAAAGAACAAAATATTTTCATTGAATGCTTTAGTCACTTTATCCCTGTCACACAAATAATTGAAAAACAGATCATGCATAACAATTTAAGAGCAGCTGTGGCTTAACCCTGGTAGGCAGCTAAACCCCACACAGACACACAATCAGTTCTTTGCATTGGGATGGCAAAAAGAATTGGAAGTGCAAAAGCAAAAACACTCTTGTCAAGATAAAAACAGTTTAATAAATTCCTTTGCTTGCATCTGTGCAAAATCATGGATTTAAGTCATCACTTCCCATGGGCAAGCAGATGTTCAGCCATCTCTAGGAAAGCAGGGCTTCATCAAATGGAGCAGCGACTTGGTAAGACAAATGTCATAAATCTGGATGTCCTCCCTTCCTATTCTTTCTCCAGGTTTTATTGACAGCCACAACAATGAATGGCATTGGATATCACTTGGGATGGGGATGAGCTGTCCCAGCTGTGTCTCCACACAGTCTGTTTTCCACCCCTAACTAGTTACTGGTAGGGAAGTTTGAGATAGAAAAAAGGCCTTGATGCTGAGTAAGCACTGCTTAGCAATACCTAAAATATATCTGGATTTTTCAATCCTGTTTTTATCCTAGATTCAAAACCTAGCTCCATACTATCAAAAAAATTAACTTGACCACAGACAAAACTGAGACTAAAGTTAGTTTTATGGATTTATTTCTGTTTCACTAGTTTCTGACTAAATTTTTAGAGTAAAACATTGGTGTAAATCCCCAGCACCTAGCACTAGAAACTAAGTTAGATACCTTCTTGGAAGAGGAGGAATAGTTCTGTGTTTTTTCCTCTGTGAACAGAAAGAAAAATAAAAAAAAGTAAAAGATAATCACTCTATCTAATAGAGTTGAAACTCGTGACAGTTGAAAACTTTCTAACTTCCTTGTTGTAATGGACAGAGGAAAACAAGAATTCATGAGGATGGTTCATAGTGTCATCAGAGAAGTGTCATGAGGATGAGTCATCTACCCTGAGTTCTCTTCATAAACAGTACAGGGACAAAAAAAAAACATCCATAAACAATTTATCATTGTAACCTTAATGTGAGTACCTGAGATAGCTGAGGTAACTTCTGCTCTGACAGAAATTATATCTCAGCATTGTTTATTAATGCACCTAAAACAATGAGGTACGTTTTAGACACCTGACATTCTGTTGCTGCAGCAACAAATACCCCACTAATTGCTTTTATTACCAAGAGCAACACACTATTTTAACAGTTACAAAATTATAGAATCACAGAATGAGCTAGGTTGAAAAAGACCTTTGAGATCAAGCCCCACCTGTGTCCTACCTCATCAACTAAACCATGGCACTGAGTGCCACATCCAGTCTTTTTATAAACACATCCAGGGATGGTGACTCCATCACCTTCCCAGGTAGATGATTCCAGTGCCCAATCACTTTTTCAGTGAAGAAATTTTTTTTCTGACATCTAACCTAAACTTCCCCTGGCACAGCTTAAGACCTCTGCAAGTGCTGCCTGGTGAAAGAGAGCAACCCACACCTGACTACAACCATTTTTCAGGAAGTTGTAGACAGTGATCAGGTCACCCCTGAGTCTCCTTTTCTCCAGGCTAAACATCCCCAGCTCCCTCAGCCATTCCTCACAGGGTTTGTGTTCCAAGCCCCTCACCAGCCTTGTTGCCTCCTCTGGACACACTCTGAATGTCCTTCCTAAACTGAGGGGCCAGAACTGGACAGAGCACTCAAGGTGCCAAGTACAGGGCACAAGTACAAGTGCTCCTGCTGGCCACACTATTCCTGATCCAGGCCAGGATGCCATTGGCCTTCTTGGCCACCAAGGCACACTGCTGGCTCATGTTCAGTCAGCTGTGGACCAGCACCCCCAGGTCCCTTCCTGCCTGGGCACTGTCCAGCCACACCATCTCCAGCCTATAACATTGCAGGGGGTTATTGTAGCCAAAATGCAGGACTCTGCACATTAAACTTCATGTTGTGGGACTTGGCCCACCTATCCATCCTGTTTAGGTTTTACAGAGCCCTCCTACCTTCCAACAGATTGACACATGCTCCCAGCTTGGTGTCATCTGCAAATTTACTAATGATAGACTCAATACCGTCATTCAGATCTTCAGTAAAAATATAAAACAGGACTAGCAACAGATCCCTGGTGGACACTGACTGGCTGCCAACTGGATGCAGCACCATTCACCATCAAAATATAATCTATTTTAAAGTACGTTAAAGTATAATACCTTGTAATGTCTATTTGTTTTATTTATACAGTTCATGAAACTCTGTGTTCAAAGAGGGTATAGTTTCTTTGTATACTCATCTGGAGAAGGATCGCCTTTATCTCCATTCTGATATTGTCTTGTTCTGGGGAATATCTTAATTCCTGAGTAATTATTATGTTACTGCAATCCTTTCAATTCTTACTCCAGCCTCTAAGAGACTGCAGGTCATATCCTGCTGCTTTCTGTACTATAATGCTTCATTTCATTCTCCATATTGCATCAAATACAAATCTGTCTTCAGAATACAGGTGTAAAAGCTTATTCACAAATATCACTATTATACTGAAAATTCACCCAGGCCAACTTGCAATGGTAACTGCATTCTCTCAACACCATGGGATCTGCTATTTGGTGAAGATCGAGCTGCCACTGGAATGCTTTCCTCTGCAGGCCAGGCATACCAGAAATCACCTGAGCTTTATGGTACCTAGTCAATTGGGAATGCTCAATCAATATAAAGGAACATAAAATTATCAAAGAAAAAAGCAACAGCTTGAATGGTGACTCATCTATCTTACTGCAAAGAGCATTCCCATTCTTGTTGTCCCAGATTATTTTATGCACATACAGTCATTTAAATGTTTCCTTTAAAAGATTTCATTTGTCTTTACTTACAGGATCTAGATCCTTTGTAAATGAAGACATTTACTTTGCTACTTATTTCACTAATACCAGATAAAAGATTTGCTATTCATGTATTTGTAGAGAGCTTGTCATTTTATACTATGACATAACATGACATTTTGCCTCTGTGGTAGTTTTTGATAATGTCAAATAAAAGTACAGAAGACTGGAATTTGTAGTTAGACATTTTTTATCTCTCACCCTAAAGGCACGGAACCATTCAAACACACAATTTATTTGTGAGAAAACATATTAAACAGGGTTAATTGACACCTGCAAACAATAAAATGAAAATACAAAAGATACTTTTCTTCAAAGTGAAGCAGAGGGTTTACATTTTAGTTATAGTTTTTGCATGATGATGTGTTATCTTGTCATCTTGATCATCAGAATCTAAGGTAGGCTTGCAAAAGAAACCAATCAGTAAAAAAAAAAAAAAAATCAAATTAATTATTCACGAAAAGCAGTATGCTGAACAGAAGACCTTTTATAGTAATATATATGTAAAGAGAATGCACTGTCTTTGTACTAAACCAAAACATGAAAAATAGTACAAAGAAGACTCTTTAACAAAACCTAATTGAGGATAAACCTGTCACATTAAAGCATGTTCTTGGCAAGAAGGTTATGTATGAAACCTTTCTGTGATTAATCTAAAAGTTTAAGCTGAAAAAGTACCGGATAATTGCTTATTATGATGAGCTTCTTACAAAATCTTAAGGGAGAATATAATTTGCACAAACATATGCTCGTTTTTAGATTGCTTAATATTTCTTAAGGGAAAATGGTTAGAACATTAATGAATAGTAACAACAGATAATTTCATTATAGTTAACAGAGTTACAAGTGGTTTTTTTTTTAGTATCTGAAATGTTAGTTGCCACAATATATGAAAAGAAATTATTTAGAAAAGCTTTTGTCTCACATGTTTTATTGAATCTAGGAAAAACATACATCATGAATTATCAGATTGATTTCTGTCTTTAAAATTCACATTTATCCAGGGAAAATAAATGTGTTTTATAATGACAAAGTAATTGAATGTCATATGGTTTTCCTATTAGCATAAGTTAATAAAATATATTAAATAAAGCTTAAAGTTTTGCATAAATTAATAAATTGCAAATATTTAGAGGTATAAGACAAGAGATAGAAAACAACATTCCTTGAAGTTACAAGAATATGAAATGTACGCATAATACTGGTGTTAGTTGGAAAAATGCTTTCTCCTGCCTGATTGTATTTTCTGCCTTTTTCTGGTTATTTTAACTAAAAAAGAAAGCACTTGAAAACAGTCTCTTGAAGCAGGTCATGTCAGACTGAATCATCAACATATATTTCTGTATTGTCTATAGTAAAAGGTAGCTTGTAAACCATTTGATGACCGATACATGGGATCAGTTCTTTTTTTCTTTGATGTGTAAATAATTTTTTCAAGTAAATGTTGGTCTTCAAATGTTTCTCATAGGACAAGATACCAATAGCAAAAATTCTGTATGAATGGTCAACCCTTTTTCTAACCTTTTACTTAGAAATAGCAGAGACTATATGCTATTTTAAAAATTCTTTTTTTTTTGTAGATTTAAAAGATATTGTCAGTGAAAATACATTTCCAATCAGTTAGAGACTGGATTGACTCAGTCTAGCTTTGACATTTCTTGTAAGCCTGAATAATTTGTATTCACCAGAGTAAGAACAGACCAAAGCTCCAAAGGTATTAGCAGGATTTACAAGAAAACTAGGTTTTCACTCCCTTGAAGGTCTAGGTTCTTTGGAATATTGTCTTACATGCTTTTGTTTAGAAATCTCTCTTGAGATATGAGACAGAAGAAAACCTCACTGTAGGTAAATCCAGGTGCCTTCCAGTGGTCTGTCTAGAACAACATGCAGTCTTCAGTGAAAGCGTCTCAGTGTCAGTTGCTATTGTCGCTGTTGCTGCTATTTGCCTTGCTGTTATCAGGGTTGTTGCTGTTATTATTTCTGCTATTATTATTATTGTTGTTGTTATAGGGGACCATCACTGTTGAACTTATATTCTCTCTTTATTTTTTGAGAAAGTATTACATTTTGTAAATATTACCGTTTCCAGAATATTTCTAATTGAAAAACACACAAAGTTAAATAAAGTGTTGGATCAACATATTTTCTTGTTGAAATGTACCTCAAAATACTCTTGGAAAACTTCAATATTCAGATGCTCTAGTGTTAAGACTGATACACCAATGAGAGAAAAAAAATAATTTAGTGTTATAAATTCTCCAAAAATTCTGCAGAAGATTCAGGCAATAAATGACCCTGTATAGCATGAGTACCAAGATGACAGCCTTATTTTGTTTTAATCTAGTCGCCAATTTTCTTTATTCACTTAAACTGGTTTCTAAATAATAAAATTCACAACATTTTTCTGGATCATAGCCTTAAGTTTCAGGAAACTTGTAAACAGTTAACATGACTCAGTAAATATTCCAAAGTTTCTACACTCTTTTTATCTGATTACTTTTCAACAAAATCATAAAACAGTACAAATGCTTCAGAGTAAGAACTTTATTTTATTTTTTTTTATAATACTATGTGTCAGATAAAAATATCAAATGAAGTGCATGGACCATGATATTTATATTACAAGTGGGGAATGTGGACACTATGGACTTGTGTGGGGAACACAACAGGTGGATTGATTTTGTAGGTAACAGTGGTCTGGCATAATTTCCATTCATATCCATTTATGCCTTCTTGTACTATTGTGCATTGTAGATGGAAAACAGTAACTAGGGATGGCATTGTCTGCATGGTTTAAAAAGTCATGTATATCAAACACATTTTAGAATTGTATACATATCACAGCCCTTTTAGATCAATGGATTATTGCTTTATATTGGATTTCTTTTTGGTGTACATTCTGTTTCTGTATACAATAACACTTTTCTAAAAATGTAGCAAAATATGGCTATGAACTGTGGACATCTGACTTTATTGTCTTCTATTATTTTAATAATTTATCACTGTTACCTTATTCATTGGTTAAAATTCAATCTAGATGAGGCAAAAACTATCCTAGGGCTGTTAATGCAGTATTTTAGGAAAGTAGTAATTTACTAAATCAAAATCTCTCAACTTTGTCTCCATTCTACAAGCCACAAAGAATTCCCCATTAATACCAGGGTTGTTAAACAGGCTGATATCATATATTCCGGAAGCATAATCTTGTTAACCTAACTTGTCCTCCTTATATCTTCACACAAGTTTTTATTTATCTTTCTCTTTCCTCTGCTTGGAGGGTCGCTGTACAGTGTACCTGTCATATTATCATTTCAGAATTCTTATTTATAAACTGCCTTACTTCCCAAAGATATCAATTCATTTCTTCATGTGCTTCATTTTCCTAACTTGTAGGAGTACAATAAAACTCACAATATATCTTGGAAAACTTTCTGAGAGAGAGAGAACTAAAGAGTATGAAGTGATTATATAGGATTTAGATGTTTTTTTCCCTAACAATACAGATTTCAGAATGATCTTAGAAATCACATGGTAAAATGCTTAGCTTTTATATTAGAGTCAAAAACTTATTTTTGTTTTTCTGGACACTGATACTTGGTTTCCATCGTGCTGAATCTTCATGCTGCCACTCAGTGTTCAGAATGCATCTCTTAGAGCAGACCAGAGGAGACAATTTCTCCTAAGGGTGCTCTTCAACTTGTGAACAGAGCAGAGATCTAAACCCACAGAAGCTCACAGATACAACTGCCTTGAACACTTCTAAGACAAAAAAATTTACTTTCAAATGTAATACTTCTATTTTGCAGGTGATTTGAGGGCGGGGGGTGGGGGGTTCTTTTTGTTTCTCTTATTTTTTTTCCTATATCGATGATAATACTTGCAAACAGCCAGTCTTACAAAAGTTTTTAGTAAAATAGCATTTTGACAAAAATTGATACCTGGTTTTGACCTCTAATGCAATACATTACAAGACAGGCTCACACAGAAAAAAGATTCAGTTCAAATATTCTTTGCCACTATTCCATCAGAAAACTGCAGCTATTGCTATAGTTTTGCTTAGTACCTAAGGACTCATTTTGCTTTACAACTCCTCTGAGAATGCCAGTTTGTAACCTTTCCAGATACAGCAAATGAAGCACAGCTCAAAATGAATTAGAGTAGGAACAGACTACAGAGAAAAGGGACTTTGCCTATAATCCGCCAGCTATCTCATCACACAATCATAGAATACCAGATTGGAAGAGACCTCAATGATCCTCTGGTCCAACCATCTTTTATTCTGACCTCTCTTTATTTTCAATCACCTCTAAAATGGCAAAGGAAAAGGGTCAAATCTTGCCTCTGTATTATATACACTTCTCACTGTAATTTATCTGAAGGCAGAACTAAGGCTCAACTTTCTTACAGTAGAATCTATTAACATTTAATATAGGACATCTCCCTTTCTCCTTAGGTCTTCTCTAATTTAATAAAAATCAGTTCTTTAAAAATGTCGAATCTTATCTTCTATCTTTTCACATGAATGTCCTGGCTCTGGTACTTTCCCCCCTATCTTAGGATGTTATTTTGTTGTTCATTTCTAACTTCTGTGTACTGATCATCTTTTCCTTCACTTTCTTGTCTGTTTTGCTAGCCTTTCTTGTTTTGTTTCCAGCTGTACTAGAAGTCCCCAGCACAATGGCCAAATCTTCCCCTGGTATCTGAAATGTCTAAATTCCCCTGCTAGTTACTTGTTAATTTTAATTGACAAAGTTTTAGCTGCCCAGGACACAAAACTTACTAAGCAGTCATGCTTAAGTGTTAAAGCGCTTATATTATGTTGGCCTTTTCCTGACTCTAATATATAATTAAATTATTTTGTGTATTAAAAAAAAATCAAACAAAATACATTTTAATACAATATTTAATAGTTTATTTTTAAAAGAAAGGATTAAAATGAAATTTTAAAAACATGTAATGCTACTCTTAATAAGTTCCTTATATTTGTACCTCCTCAGCTTTTACAGAATCACTAATTGCTCAATAAAATAATAAGAAATTAATCAATTCCTTGCACATTCCACAAAAGTAAGGTTTATGTAACATTCCATAATTATTTTTAAGGCATTCAGTTTGTCTCACATGTGTGTGTAAATACATAATTTTTTGCTGCAAATGAGATTTTCTATCTATCTGGAGAAAGTAGGTAAAGAAGTCTCAGATTTCTGAGGTTTCTGGTACGATAACTTGAGAGATGCATTTCTTCTGTCAGTAGACACCAGCAATTGCTGCAACTGATGTTTCATCCATTACACCAGCTCGATTTCTCAGACAATGGATAATTAGCTAGACTTTTCTGCTGGATGATTACTTCTATCTTTTGAGGAATCTCATACTATAATGGACAAAATGTCATGAATAATGAGGTATTATGTTGGTGAAAGCTACATCACTAAAAAGTATATTGTTCTTTGTCTTTGAAGAAGGAAAGTCTTTTACGCATTAGTGGTTTCAGTTCTGTTTCATCTCTTGATGTAGAGAGAATGTTAACACTACCTAGAAAATTAAAAACTGAAGATAAATCTATATAAAGCTCATCTTATATCTGAAGAAGAAGCTGAAATAAAAGGACTGTTGCAATTTTAAAAATCCTCAGTATGCTCAGACAAAGTTTGTTCTTTAATCATGCATGAAGATTTTTTGCCTCTGAAATGGCTTGTTATAATATTATAATTGTATTAGGAGACTCACATTTATGAAATTACTTTAGGATATTGCATTATATTTCCAAGGATGTATTTTTACTAAGTGCTGCCTATTGAGTTTATTCATATTATCCCATAAATAAAAATGAGGCTCTTTTATTGTCTATGTGAGATGTTTAAAATACAGAAACAGACTCTTTCACCATGTGCTCTGCATCAAGTACACTGCACAGCATCCCCTGGATTACTGCATGTTTTACACAGAGAACAGAAAAGATGGAATACTCTCAGTTTCTTCTGAACTAGCAAGAAAACAGCAATATATTTGTGCTCATAAAAGTTTGCACAGAGGTTGGTACCATTGAGCAAATAGCAAATGAAGCCAAGGCAATGGCAATTATTAGGTTTTCACTCTGTTACAAGAGCTCTTGTCACCATGTGGTACATGCCTTTTATTTTGAGCTGCTTGCAAACCTGAAGACCCAAGGGAAAGACAGAGTGAGAGAGAGAGGTTTAGTACTGGAAATATAAGCCATTGAAACCCTTTTTGACTTTCTCATCATTCTTTGACAATTTTTGTTCATTTTGATGCACTACAGCACCTATAAGGGTTATAGGTATTCTGTAAGGGAGTTTGTGTGATTGTGTTGGCTTCGGTTGAGGTAGACTTAATTTTCTTCACAGTGATCAGTACGGGGTTGTGTTTTGGGTTTGTGCTGAACACAAGGTTGATAACACAGAGATGTTTATCTTATGGTTGAGCAGTGTTTCTACAGAACCAAGGCCTTTTCTGCCTTTAATATTCCCACACTGGTGAGGAGTTTGGGGCTACATGGAAAGTTGGGAGGAGACATGACCAGGACAGCTACCTCCAAGTGATCAAAGGGATATTCCAGATTATGTGACATTGTGCTCATCTGTAAAGTGTGAGGGGAGAAGACGCAAGGGCACGACTTTTGGAGTTATGTCATTTGCCTTCCCAAGTCACCATTACGTGTGATGGGGCCCTGCTCTCTTGTAGATGGCTGAATACCTGCCTGCCCATGGAAAGCATTGAATTAATTCCTTGCTTTGATTTTCTTGTGTGTGACTTCTGCTTCACCTATTCAACTCTCTCTCAGCACACAAGTTTTCTATCTTTTACCCTTCTGATTCTGTCCCTGATCTTTTTGGTGAGGGAGTAAGTGAGCAGCTGTGGGGCTTGGCTGCTGACTGGGGCTAAACTGTGTTGATATTATACAGGTTGTTGATATTATACAGATAGTGAGATCCTGTCTAATAGCACAGGTCCTAGGTATATTTGTTCTTCTATGTTCATAAGGGTTTCATAGAAGATGAGAAAAAAGGTTTCTGACTGCATCTTGAAAACTGATCCACTTTGGCTGACTATTCTACAGGAGCATAGGTGCACCCACAGGATGATTCTCTTAGGAGACATTTCCTAAATTAAATGAAAGATACCAAAACTGTGAGTGGTAGTTCATTGCTGGATATTATCCCAAGATAACCCATGCACAAATCTGGACAATTTCAAGGTGAATATTGTCAGGATGCTCCACTGGCCATCATGGTGAATAGGAGCAGGTCAGACAGGGAGCACCAGCAGGGACAGACATCTCCTGGGAGTGGGGACAGACCGCAGACCCACGGGTGGTTCTGGCTTAATGGGGTCTGTAATCAGGCAGGCTAGGGCTCTGGGGAGCTGGACCTATCCTGCTGCAGTGTTCCTGGGGCAAGGCCTGCTGGCCCTGGACAGCTGACAAAGGTCCTGGGGCATGGACAGGGTGGGGAGACCTACTCAAGTGGGGGGAGAGGCAGGGGTGAGTGGTAGGCAGGGAGAGGAAAGCACTCAGGACCCTGTCAAATTGTGGACACAGAGCTATCTTGCCAAAATGGAAAAGGTTTCAGTGTTCAGTAAATTTTGTTAAGTAAGTCATCACTAATGTATCGTAAATAAAAATGCAAACTAGCAGAATAAGTGTGGTATCAATAAAGCAGCAAGATATTTGGTGTTTAGCCCAGTGAGGATGGAGAAAAACTGTGCCTCAGCTGGCATGATTCTTCTTTTACACCATGAACAGAAGTGCTGTCATTGCTCGTGAATGCCAAACAGATAGGTGGCCAAAAAGTTATTTACTACAACCCATGACATGAATGTAAATCATGAAGGGAGCTTGTGTATGGCAATATCTCAAATTAAAGAAATTATATTGTCTGAGACTCACTCTAGTATCTTTCTTTTATGGTGACAATGTTCAGGTTACCACACGCCTGCCTTCTCTCTTCTGTCTCTTCACAGTTCTTCTGTACATATCCAGCCCCCAAACGTCTTTTTATATACTGCACCCTAATTAAGACCCTAAGCATGCTATACACAGGCAAGATCTCTGAATTATTGGCATGCCACAGAGATTACTTCAAAAGAGCAAAGCATTTATTTTCTACCAGCTTCCTGTATTCAGAAATGTTTGACTATAATTCTTTTTTTTTTCTTAGATTTATTGTCCCATTTAATGATTAACAAATAAATTTTTTATTTCAGTGAAAAGGAGAATTAAGCACTCCAATGCCACAGCTGAGATATTTAATTATGTATGAGTGTTTTGTGGCCTAAAGCTTCTAACTTAACTCTTTTAATGGTTCCAGGCTTTGCATTCTTTAGTCTTCATGTCTTATATGCTCATATAGTGGAGAATATCCTTTGCTGAATACTTTCTTTACCAAGCAATGTCTTCAGATGGCGTTCAGTAAAAGTATGCTGTCTTTTTTAGTGATTATAGCCTTTGGGGAAAAAAATGAAATAAAGAGATTGTATACTTGGGATTATTTTTTTTTTTCATTTTTCATTGTTCTATATTTCTCATTCCTTGGGTCCAGGTTCCAGATAGATAAAAAAAAATATATTGAGTGCTGAAATGTAGCCTCAGTTTTTTTTTTTTTGTTTTTTTGTTTTTTTTTTTTTCTGGCTGGAGATTAAAAGTGATGTCCAGAATATGAAAGGAACTTTTTATTTTATTTCTATTTTTATTTTTTATATTTTTTTCTCCTTTTTTTTAAAAAAAAATTGTTTTAATGATGCTTCATTCTCTTTTTTGGTATTTTCCTTCCTAATTTGAAAACAACTGCATTTTCAGGCCCATTCCACATTATCCCAGAACCCATGAATTGGTGGATAATGCTTTTTCAAATAACCAGCAGTGCTAATTTAAAACTTGAGTGTCCAGTGAAACACACACGTTGTAGCTCAGCAAGCTGAGCAACTGAATACTGAGCAGATTTAACAACAAGGACTCTTTCTGTAGCCACTGAACTTTTTTTGTTTCTTGTTCATATATTTTCAAAGTGGCAAACAAGTGTTTTAGTAGTTCATTACCCTTTGACTTTAATGGGGATAAGATAGCCAAAATTCATTGTACAGATTAAAAGCATAGTTCTTGTTAGGAGGTGTTGTACAGCAAATATTGAACAAAATCCAGATTGCATACAATGTAACTCTACATAATTACAAATAAGTAGAAAAATTGTAAATAAAAAATGAGACAAGAAACTAATAAGATAACAGAGAAACTAACATGATAACAGAGAGCAAAAATATTTTAAAAATGCATTTTCATTCAGTGAAAAATATTATTTCATTGACTTAAGCAGGCCTGTGACTAGTTCAAGGACATGACCCATAGATTTATATGTCTGGAGACCCTTCTTATTCACTACAACGATGTCTTTGTAAATGTTTAATGGGTTTATTATGTAGGTCTATTTCCAAATATTTTTAAGTTAAGTTCATTAATTTTTTTTTAACAATAAGATGCATGTGTATAACTAGCTTTTCTATTAATGTCTGTTGCTTTATTTTTTAGCCAGCTCAGGATTATACTTTATAATACTAACAAGGATAACAAGTACTTGCATATGCAGACAGTACTGTTAGTGGTCTATCCGATATCACTGTTGTTCATGTAAAATTCCTTTATAACTTTATAAATATATATATAAATATATATATCTTAAATTTTTATCCACCTTAAATTGGTTATTTTCTTTTATGCCTTTATTGTCAATTTTTAAAAATTTTATTAGTTTTTTTCCTCCCTTTTTAGTTAATTAAAGATATAAAATATTACAAATTATTCTTTCATGGTCTTCAGAGCATAAACATTGTAGAGCACAGAAATGTGTGGAAATGTGCATGTTAAATAGCAAAAATACAGAAGATCTCAAAGATGATTTTAATGATGTATGAAAGTTCTATGCTCAGGCAACTGTCCCAATTTCTTCTGATCATATCCACATTTACCTGAACTGGCAAACCCTAGGACCTAAAAGCTAAGAAGACCTGGCTTTATTTTCAACTACATTGTCTTTTTAGGTAAATTGAGTTCAGAATAAGTTCATTCTGCCTGCAGTTTCTGTCTTTTTTCATCAGGAAATGCCAAGGAAGGATTTAGATGGTCTCTGTCTCCCAACATCATTTATGTTATACTGTCACAAGGACAATTGGTATAGGCAAGCTGCCAAATCAGAAAGGGAGCAGTGGGACACATCTACAGTACGTGGGGGAAATCTGTAATAATATAATTAAAGCAACAAAGATTTGGCTGGTCAAATGTAAATGTCTACTTTAGGCTGAGATTAATTGCTCTCTGAAGCCTGCTGGCTGTACTGGATTTGAAACCAGCTGACAGGACAAGCCCAGACAAATGTTGAGACCCTGCAGAGTCAGGTCAGTGCAAGGTCTACAACCTTCTAATACAAACAGTCAAATTATGTTTACCAGGATGCACCAATATTTATGTCCTTAACTACAAAAAAAAAATTAAACCCAAGATGTGAGCAGTGACCAAGTCAGCAGGAGCATTTGAATTATGCATTATTTTTAGGCCATCTACTATTAATCTAAGTTGCTTTGAAAACATAATTAGTGCTAGAGATTTCAAATTTTGAGTAGCAACTTAAAATCTGGTCACTCCAATGACCTCACAGTGGGCATACACCACCATCAGAACATAATGACAACAGATATGTTGAAATTTGAAAACCTTTTGTAAACCTTTACATAACCAAAAAATTTTTGTTTGTTTATTTTGTTTTGCTAGGTATGTGTACATCATTTTACCAAGAGGACGTCTTTTCAGCAGCATTATTTGGAATTAATATTTATTTGGCCCCTCTCTATTCTGAGGTTTAATACACATTTCAGTATGAGGCCTAATATAGCTATTATTAGTAAAGAACAAATTGATAAATCTTAGTATTTATCCTATCAACTTTGCTTTCAGAGTATTACTCAGCAATATAAATTGCAACTTTCAAGTAACTCTTGAAAGTTATTCTTGGCTGATTTTGTTAAAATTTTAATATCTGTCCTTGCAGATCACAATGCAAATTAAACTCACCAAGACATTCAACGTATCACTTAATCCAACCCAAAAATGTGTCCTATAGATAGAAATATTATCTTTTCTGCCATTTGAGACCTTAAATAGACTAGATTGTAATCATAATCTAGTCCATTTTTAAACTTCCATCATGTGATGACTGAGAGGAAGAATTTGAAATACCTTAGACATAAGAGTGGCAGGTATACACTGTTGTATGTTTTTTGATTAAAGCTTGTATTCATTTTTCTGTTTATTGGAAAAAAATTATTTGCTTGCTTGCCTCTTTAACCAAAAACAATAAAAAACAAACAAAAAAAAAAACCAAAAAAAAAACCAAAAAGGCAAAACATATGTGCTACATTCTGTCATCTTGGAGTTTTGCAGTTCTTTGTGCCCTCTTTTTGTCTTTGATTATCCTTTCTTAACTGGTAGGTAATTTAAATATTTTTGAGTGTATTTTTCAGAACTATTTCTTTATTGGAGAGATGTATGATCATTCATTACTTCTAGGAAGAAGCAGGGTATGTGTGGGAATATCCACAGGTTTACAGATTTGGGTGTGGATTTGTTTGTTTTTCAAATACAACATCTAGAATTAATTTGCTGGAGTCATTATATATATGTTTATGATTATCAAATATTCCTGCTGCAATTTCCCCTTATACACTATCTTCTTAACTCAAATCTAATGTAATTTTAAGTTATGTGTTTAACTTTTCAATAGAATACCAGTAAGGAACATATTTTCACCCTAAAAAAAGAATTGCAGCATATGTTTTCATATTATCAATCTTGAATAGCTATACAATATCCATAAAAAGAGGAACAGGGAAAGAAAGGGAAAGATCAAGTAGGTTGTGCATTTTTCTACAACAGAATGCACTCCCCACTTTTTCTTTTCTTAATAAGTCACTGTAATTACGTATTTATTTTGTAACAGGTGGTATTTTTTCATAATCTTGGAAGAATATTTAGATCATCATAAAGCCATATGTTGTATGCAACACCCCTTAATTTATTAAGAAATGAGAAATCAGTGTGAATAGCATTTTCTGTTATCCACCAGATTTACAAACCTTCAAATATTCATTTCAAGATTGTATATAGAGATGTCATTGCTATTGTCACATATCAAAGAACTTCACTAAGGGTAGGAAATATTTAATGTCTCAGTATCCTGCAAATTGCTCGAAAAATTCTACTAATGATGCATCTTCTCCTTTGACTTTATGTTCATAGAAAGACTGCCATCCTGCTAATGAACATAGATTAATTAAAGCAATGGACTAAGACTGACTTTTGGCAACAGCTGTGTGAATATAAATTGTTCTGTGGATAGTGCAAAGTACAGAGACAAAATACTTCAAGGTACCAGTGGTCTTAATTAGTACATACAAAACATCTGTTTGTTGTGATTGAGCAGCGTATTTGTTTTATTTTCCTTAAACTAACGTGAAAGCTTTCTTTATATCTTTCTCTTTTGCTTTGTAGTTTCTTTGGTATGTGCCCCCTCATTTGAAATAGAATATCTTTAAAGTTGTGAATTTGAAGTGAACTACCTGTTTTCTTAATTTTCTTGCAGACAAGACTGACAGGTGAGTCTTTACTGAGAATTGAAAATTCTTTTCTGTAGTGGACAATAAAATATACCCTTCTATCTCATTTGCATAGATCATCACATTTTGGTTTTAACTTGGAATCTTGTTAATAGCTGGATTGTGGTAGAAGCACCATAACAGTAAAAAAAATTAAGCTAATTCAGAATGTGGGAATCTCCTTATTTATAAAAATAAAATAAAATCACCACCATCTTTACTCCCAGAATATTGCTTAATGTGATGACACCTGAAATGGTCATCTCATATCAGCCACCTTCAAATTAATGTCTGTCTCTCTCTAAAGCCTGACATATCTCATGGAGGATGTCTGTTCTCATAATGATGACTTACATTTTTAACTGTTTTCTGTAGGAGTCATAGTGAGGAGATTAAAGAAATATGTGGTACAGCATCAGAGCCAGACTAAAATAAACCTGAATTGAACACCCTTTCATTAACATATAAAATTCTCCAAATATCACTGGAGATGGTACTCAAGAATGGCAGAGATGCTAAAACAGAAGATAGCAAAAAGAAAGATATGAGATGGGGTTAAAACCACAAAAAATAAAAATATATTTAAATTGCCTTAAGCAGAGAGAGAAAAAAATTACATTACTGGCCAGTTGTTAGAGCAGTAACTACTTCCTCAGTGACACTTAGATACTGCAGTGATATATGTTATTATACGAACAAGAAACTAGCAAGCTAGATAGAAGACATTAAAATAATATATGACCTGCCTTCAGTGACAACAAGATTAGGTCTTGAGTCAGCAGGTGTCTGATTGGAATTTTTTTAAGAGCTTGCTGTTTAAAATTTATATTTTAATTTATGTTAATTGCTTTTTGAATAATTTTGTTATTTACTGATGATTGTTAATAAGGTTAGCACATTAAAATTTGTTATTAGGGGTCAGTTCATGGTCATTTTGTAGAAAAAAAATTGAGACCACTTTTATTTTTTGATTCCAAATAGAACACAGCATTATCAAGATAATGAGAGTGAGATCTAGTGCACCTAATTTGGCAAAAAGGTGATCCAGGCCACCTAAAGAAAGTTTCTAATTTTTCAATAAATCCACAACAGAGATACAAGCACATTTTAAACCAGTAAAGTGAAATCCAGAACATCTTAATCAGTGTTTACAACTTTTCTTTATACATATGTGAAGGCCTGGACACCAGTGGATGACAATCTAACCTTGCTTGTTGTAGGTTAGATATCCTTTAGATGACTGCAAGACTAGGCAGACCTGACTGCTCTTCCATCGCAGATGGGATTACATAGACTAATTCTCACTTTGGTTTTAGAGTTCAGTGGTTACAACACTAACCTAAAAGGACGGATAAGGCAACCCAGACAATCTACTTAGTTGATTTGTAATTATGTTTTTAGTGTGTCATACTTGAAATAGAAGGCAATGAGAGACAATTACTATGGAGCACAGAGTAAAATACTTAATGACTAACACACTTAAATGAGGATTAATATTTTTCTCAGTAAATGACTCCAGAAAGAGAAAGGTTTAAACACTTATGCATTCCCGAAGATAGTAAATAATTAAAAAGAACTTGTCTAGCTTAATTGCCTGGCATGAAAACAACTTCTGATTTAAATTTGGGGCAGGTACTGATTGCTCCTCTCTGATGACCAGTGATAACACCCAAGGGAACAGCATGATACTGTATCAGGGGAGGTTAAGGCTGGATATTAGGAAAATATTCTTCATCCAAATGGAGGTTGGGTACTGGTTGGGTTCCCCAGGGAAGAGGGGAGTGGGCAGTGTTAAGCCTGACAAAGTTGAAAAAGCGTTTGGACAATGGTCTCAGGCAGATGGTGCGACTCTTGGGGATGGTCCTGTGCAGGGCCAGGAGTTGGACTGGATGATCCTTGTGGGTCCCTTCAGTATCCATGAATACTCAGGCTATTCTATGATTTTAAATTTTTGTGGAAGATGTGATTGTTGAAAGAGTCATGTTTATCTGCTAAGATAGGTGGGGTGTAGCAAAGAGCTATTTTGTGCAATTTTTTTTCTAGTATAATGTTTGCGATAATGTTATGATAATACAGTCCAACATAGTGGTATTTTTTATCGAAGCCAAACCTTGTTGCAATCATACTTCCCCCTGAAATTGTCTCTTGCAGCTAATGGCCTCTGATCAGAGCTTTGGCCATGTTTCTGGGAGCACTTGTTGACAGAAGCAAAACTGTACTCAGCAATTGAGCTAACATTGGCTTAGTACAGTGGATTAACAGTGCTTGAACTTCCACCATAACTTTCTTAAAAGTATAGATGTAGGCAGTAGTTTTTATAATGAGTTTGCAGAGATCAAGCTCTGAATGATATTGAATAGCGATGATTCTAAAGTTTTTTTTGAGGAAGGAATTGGTGCTCTATAACCAGAAATGAAGATACGTATCATAAAATATGTTCTGGGGCTTATACACATCTGTTCTGTACAAAATCCCCAAGTAGCACCAAGGTTCCTGCCCTAACTTATCCATGTCCCAAACACTACCCACTTTTTATTTTTATTTTATTAAATAAAGTTCAATAGTTTAATCTCCATATCAGAATGTCCTTTGCATTTGGGAATTCATAGTCTGTTGGAAATGAGCAGGTGTGGCCCCTAATTTAGGAATCTTCACTAAGAATTATATTAGTTAGAAAGACTGCAGGCTTCTGTCTTACAGATATCCTTCCATGCCAGGCAATTCAACAAGAATCAAGACCACAAGGTAGTGACTGAGGCATTCTCCACAGTGCCATTTTTTTCAAGAAAAGCTAAACTAAGGGTTATGAATTATGACTTTGCTCCCTTGCACCCACCTCTTTTAGCAGTACGATTGGAAATTCTAAGGACAGAATAAAAAATCTAGCTCAATGACAATAGATTAGAAGGCAAAATGTCTGCAGTGATCAGCACTTTTAAGGTGACTTGAAGTCTCCACTGTCTTTGAAATCGAATATGTACAACCATACACCTTGTGTCCTTGCTGTGCATTTGTATAAGTGTAGCAGGACAAAAAACGTTATGCAGAAATGGATTTTCAATTAATTGGAAGGAGTACAAGATCAGAACTTTATAAATGTAAACAGCCAAAGACATAATTCGAAATATTTAGCTTTTTTTACAAAAAGACACTAGATTGTTGAAATATTTCTCTAGTAAGCTATTTTTACATTGCAAGTCATAAAAAATTTAGAGTGATAAGACAGATGGCATCACTGACTCAGTGATTTAATACACAATTTGGGGAATAAAAGGACTGTTTAAAGTGGCAAATTTTTTGTTTTGTTTGTTTGGGTTTTTTGGGGGTCTTTTATGCCACAGATAAGTAAACACTGGCTTTGCAGCCATCCACAGCATTCCTCTCAGTTTTCACATCTCCACTGTATCAACAGCAAATTGCAATAAGAAAAATCTTTAAAATAAACCATATTTACTTCCAGACTGCAATAAACTATTTTCCTAAGAGAAAGAAAGCAAAGAAGTAGGTCTGTATCTCACTCTTAGAAGTCTGGTGACTTGTACTGTGATGTATGGATTATATTAAGAAGCTGAGATGGCATTTGGTTTTACAGAGTCAGCTATCTAAATTGTAGACAAATGTATTTATAAACAGGATTATTGGCTCACTATATCAACCAGTAATTTGAGGTTTTCCCCATTTGGACTCAGTCTAACAGCTATTTCTTCGATTAAGGCTGCTCAAGTCTTTCCCCTTACACATGTTTTTTGCTTAATGGGATAACATAAGTTTTAGACAGACGTGAAATTCCTCCTTGGCACACAACTTCTTTATACATAAAGAAAGAGAAAAAAAAGGGGGAGGAGGGTGCAGAGGGAGGGTGAGGAAAATGTAACCCTGATAGCATTCAGGATTTTTATTTCTGTAGACACTGAATAGACGGCTTATCATTTTTGCTGAATATGTTAAAATAGAATAGTTGTTGTTAAGAACGACTTTCTGCTTGTCTTGGACTCCTGCAGCTGTACAAATAAGGTTCCAATCAGCTAAATTTTCCTGCTCTAAGTACAATTTTGTCATGATATTGAGCCAATAATCTATTCAGGATGGTCAGTAGATTTGGCATGGGCCTTTAAATAAGTACAGAATTTGTATGCTGCCTTACATGTATTATAAAAATCAGAGACTCTCATAAAGGAAATCAATGGCCATTACATTTAAATAGGTACATAGCAAAGCCTACACACTGCATTGGCACAGGCAGATTGTTCTGCTCTTCTCATATCGCTGGCAACTTGGATAAAAGGAAGTGCAAATAGCAAAGCTCTCAATAAACTGCAAATCTGAAATGCCCAACTGCATCAGAATCATAGAAGCTTATAACAACACATTTGAACTTTCTAGCTCCCTTCTATAATTCCCGTATGTTACTGACATTTGCTAACTGAATTGTGGAATCTGAGTAACCACAGTCCTAATTGTACAACTATACTATTATTAAACAAGTTGAATACCAGACTATTTGCCCAAATTTGTCTGTCAAAGGACACAGCCTAATTGTTACCTTATATTCATCATATTCTATTGTTAATTTCCCTCTTTCAAAGATCACATAATGCATTCCAGCATAATTTAAGAACTTAGACTCTTATACACTTGCAAAAACTGCCAACCTAATTTTGAGAAGGAACAAAAATGCTTTTGTGAAAGAAAAAAGAAGAATAAAGGAATTTATTTTAAAATATATAAAACTTTAAGATCATTTATCTAGAAACATGGAGAAACATGGGGATATTCTTAACTGCCAAGCAACAAAAAAGAATATTTTAAAGTTTGGGTTTCTTTAAATTTTCTGCTACTAATGTTTTTCCAGTGCTTTTCTAGAGTTTAAATTTGTGATGAGGAATAAAATTAAAACCTCAAAAATTCATCTATTTATGGATCATCAGATCAGAAAGGATCACTAAAATATCTAGTCTAATCTTCTGTATGGCATAGGGTTCCATGCAGTTACTCTTAATTTGAACCTCATAACTTGTGCTTGTCTATGTCTAGTTTTCAGAAGTTTGTCTTGGAGAATGCAGTTACAAATCTTATCTAAGAAAGGAAAGTTCTTATTGGAGGTTGTTCTTGCAAAGAGTTTTGAATGGCTTCTTGGAGTCTCTATCTCAGTAATTGAAAATCTTTTATTCTGAATGTCTTTTTATGTAACAGATCAATGTTAGAATGAGAAATTGCAGCTTTCTACTAAGGAACTTCTAAGAAATGCACAGCACTCTGGTAACCAGACTTAAACAAACAGAAAATTACATTATCTCTACTTACACTACTAATAAACCTACTGCTTAAAAACTTGTGGATTTGCAGTTTCTATGGCACAGGTTTTTGTTGTTTTCTTTTTTTGAGTACATTGACTAATTATATCAGTGTTTCACTTGAGCAAGTTAATTTAGTTGTAGTTTAAACACATAAAGGTCTTTAACATATATTTCAGGTTCAGTTCTAGTCCTATCTGAATATACCGGATAAATTCTGCTGTATTTGAGAAGTTGCAACTGTTTTAAGAACAAGCATAGCACCTTCTTTAAATGTTGATGATTATCTCTATAAAGGTCAATGTTTTGAGGGAAGTTAATTTAAAAAGTCAGCAATTAGTAAATCAGATATGAAAGTTCTAATCCATAGATGAATCTAATAATTTTTTGCTTTTTTTTTTTTTTTTTACTAAAAGGGATGAATTTCAAGAACAATGCCAGAAACATAAAACAGTTTATGATTTGAGATTGAGTCCAAAGATGACTGGACTCTTAAATTTCTGTTTCTTCAAAGGTAAAACTCAGAATGTCATTACCCATAATAATGAAATTTTAATCCAATATATTAATAGCTTAAGGACAAGTGTAATTGTTTTAAAGTTTCTAGACCTTGTAGTTATGATGTTGTGACAACAATTTGCAATACCTGGGAACATTAAAATTCTATACTCATTCTGGCCTTGAACACATGCTGTCTTTTAAACAGAAACTGAATCCTAAATTCAGCTTATTGACCCATATTTTGACAGGGACATCAGCTTGGTTGTTTGCTTTAACCATATTTGCTTAAAATTCCCATAGCTTTTAAATAAGAGTTTACTATTGACATGGACTGTAGTGAAGTATTTCTATCCCTTAAATAAACACTACAGAGATACACCACAGAGATATGCTCTTCTTATTAAAGTACATACAGTTTTTACTTCTATATGCCACATATACTTTGCAATATAGCATAGGTATACTGAAAAAAGTGAGAACTTATGCTATTCATCTTTCAAGCACCTTTTCTCTTCTTTTTAGACAAAAGTCCTATTAAAACTTCAGCATAGCCTGTTGGAGCATCACTTACGAAATGGTGTGGGAAGTTCTGTTAATGACTTCTTGCTGATCACCTCAAGAGGAAACAGGTGAAAGAGTTTTGCACTATATTATTTTGCATGCTGCTGTCAGAACTCTCTGATAGTCGACATGCTAGCTCAAAACATTTTCTTCTGGCTTTCCTGGACCACAGGGGTTCTATTTTAAATGGTATCTGGAAAATAGATGAGCTATTTAAAACTATACAATGAACAATTCCATAACACTCTGAAACATGCACTGAAATACTGAAAAAGAATTCAGGAAACAGATTGTGGAGAATGGTCTCCATGTACTTTAGGTGACATAATTCCCAAAAGATTGGATATGTGAAGCATCTTTTAGATATGTTTTGCTAGCTCTTATCTAAAATAAGTCATCAGTACTATTCTTTAGTAATAACGTAATTCTAGAATAAAAATTGAGGTCTTAGTCTTAATACTTAAAGAATAATTAAAGAAGATAGAGTTTTTTAGTGTACTGCAATTTCTAGGTCACAGGAATTAAAAAAATAATAATAAAAAAAAGAAATCTGACTTAAGGAAAATGCTAAGGGTCATGAAAACTGCTGTGTGCCAGCTGCAGAGTTAGCATTTTTCCACTGCATCAAAGATGATATTCTCCAGATAGTGGAAAGAATGTCTACACAGACTACAATAGGTAGAAAAAAAAAAATCAATGGGTGCCTTCCATTTTCGTTACAATGAGAGGATGTGTGGAGTGAAGGTAATCCAATTACATTCCATATATGCATACTGGAAAATTTTTTGAAAAGAAGTTTACAGAAGAATATCTGTGATTGAAATTTTAAATGCAAAGACTGAAAAAAGAGTAAGTAACTTTTCCTGTGAAAACTTCCTAGTCATTTAGCATCTGAAAACTAATCTAAGCAGATGGAGCTGTGAATTCTAAGTAAAATGAAGGAACACATGCACAAGTATCTACACACCACTGTCATTCTGGCTCCGTAGCATGCACAATTTGCAGTTTCATTTTTTCACAGTTACGTTTATAATTTTAATTTTATGGTTAATGCTACTTTAAGAGAACTTCAAATATTAATATTTCCTAAGGTAAAAAGGATGAAAAATGTGTAAGAAATATTTTGTGACTGGTCATGGTAAAACAGGGACTAAATATTAGTCTGCAACTTGACTTACTGGGCATAATATGTGACTGGCACAAACCAGTAAATCTAAAGAGCATCTCAAAATACACTTAGGAATTTGAAACTATAAACTGTTCATTTCTTCATTCAGCATAAAACTCTGTCTAAAATATCTTTTTTTAAATGTTGCAGGAGAAAATCGATGTTATTTTTTCTCTCACGTTTTCAGCATTTTTTTTTTTCAGGAAACATCTCTTACTTGCCTCTCCCTTATGATTATTGACAACAGAGATTGTTCTACCTTGTTTTTTGTAGAAGAGTTTACAATATAAATTATTTGTGCTTTTTTGCTACCTTGTACTGAACATATTTCTCAGCTATCCATTCTACCTTGCTCCAAAGATCTCAGCTATCCATTCTCTCCCTTGTTAACTTTACATTGCTTTCTTCTTCTGGTTCAGTCAATACCTAACTCAGTTTGAACTAAAGACAGGTTCTCACTCAAAAAACATACTGAAATCTAGCATGACTGCAATACTATCAACTGTTAAACAAGCATATGCTTATGAAAACAATCATAGAAATAAAGAAGCCTCACAATGAATAAATATGTTATCTTTTATTGCCTTCTCTTTTATATCTACATTTGTGATAGGTTGATTCCTGCCAGCAGTTAGGCAGTCTCACAGCTGCCTGCTCACCCCCCTCTCCTGCTGGATGGGGAAACAGTGGAAGCCTCACGGACTGAGAGAGACTCTTCAACAGGTGAAGAAAATAGTGAGTATGCAAGCAAAGAGGTAATTTATTCACCACACCCCACTAGCAGCCTTCTCACTTGTGGGGCACAGTGGAAAAAATAATGAAAAAAAAAAAACCCTTGATGCTGTGCAAATGTTGTTCAGCAACAGCAAAAATATTGGTATATTATTAACACTATTTTAGTCACAAATCCAAACCACAGAACCATACAGGTTATGATAAAGTAAATTAACTCCATCACATCCAGATCCAGTACAACACCTTTAATTTCTTAGATTTGCATTGTGATTAAATCTATAATCTTCAAACTAGGTAAGGACATGCCACAGTAAATTTCCTCTGTTTGGCAGTAGGATAAGTCTATTACTGAAAGTTTGGTTCCAAGGTTACAAGTTTGAATCACAGAATATAGCAAGAATCTGGATAACTAGCTTTTAAATCATGAAGTTATGAAAGATTTTTTCCATCCCACCAGTTTTCCCTTTGTATCTACCCCTAGAGTTACCCCATACTGTAAGCAATAACTTACTATCATTACTGTTATTATCCTGAGAAATATAAATTATGTAATTGCTGTCATCCATGTGGTTGGTCTGTCTATTTGTTCCAATGATGTATGCAGCACCCTGTATTAAATATTTTAAAGACGTATTGAACAGGATACATCAAAATTTAGAGATATTATCCTAAATTCTCTGTAAATGTAAACATTTAACTCTAAAGTAGGCTTTTATCATGTATGTGCAAGTCTCAGCTTCTGTTTCAGCTTCTATGTTTTTCTAAGAAAGAAAGTGGTTAACAGATGCTGTATGTGTCCTAAGACTGCTTACTTTGGAGCTGTTTGAGTAGTCCCATCCTCCAGGAAGCTGAGTAATTTTCAGTATGCTTTAAATATTAGTTACATGTACTGATTTCCAAGTCTCACTTGATCAAGCTTCATGTCACTGTTACTGAGGCTGTACAAGAACAAATCCATCACAGACTTTTTCGGTATTCTGCTTCATCATTCTGTGCAATTATCAAATAATGAAACCTTATCCTTAAAAACAACCTGTCTTTTAGTATGAGGTTTATAATTCTATGGGGTTAATATTACCTGCTATAAGAAAATTTATAGGACTAAGAAACCTGAGATCCTATTCCATTCCTTGATTGAACTTTTTATCCTCTTATAGAAAGAGTATCCCCTTGTATAGCGCTTCTGTCCTAACTCCAGTCCGATTTCATCCCATTACCCCCTCAGCAACTTCTCCCTTCCTATCTTTCTTATCTACCAAGTCAGAATGTCCCTTCTGAAATTCTGAGCTGAACACAATCTAGCCTTGTTTTCCTTAGCACCTGTGGCCTGCCATAAGGTTCAGACACTATCTTTCCTGAATGTTACACAGATTTCTCTCAGCTTCTTGTAGCCTGTCTGATAGGCGATGCCCATACTGCTCAGATGGGAGCCATGGATTCCCTTACCACTAGGGAATTCTTACAAAATAAAAGTAGTTGAGCCAAGACTAAGGAAAGAAGAGTTCTAAGCATCCTGAGTACTATCTAGTCAGTACAAACACTACTGCCTTTTATTAGAAATGGAAATATGTTATTAACCAGGATGCAATTTCATTCAAAAATGTACTAAAAATGGAGAGTGATTTAATCAATTATATGTTTCAAAAGCTTGCTATAGAAAGTAGGTTCAATTTGATGCACAGTGCATGAAAGCATGACCTCGAGAATTTTCCTGGTCAAGTATTAATTTACCTGTCTTGTAGTTCTAAATATTTGGAGAAAAGTAGTGATAAACTTACTTACTGAATGAAAATTTGGCACAAATAAAAATGTTAATTTCTACCTTCTATATCTAAAAGGTTCTATAAAGTGTATTTCAGACCAATGCAGACCTTAAAGATTTATTTGGAAGAACTGGGAAAAAGCTACATGAATGAGGTCTTCAGTCTAGTATTTTTAGTGCTATCCAAAAATACCAAAGGATAAACCTCAATAACAGCAATACAGTATCTCACATGTAAGCATATTACAGTGTGCCCTGTCATGTGTGGCACAGTGCTCCCCTGGTGAAAGTGCCATAAAAATATAGAAATTTTCTATTGGAAGGAAAATATCTTTGAAATTCCTCAAAGGAAAAAACTGAAATCATCCAGCAAAGCTCTCTATGAAGTAGCTCCAGACTTCCTACAGAAGATAGGAGATAGAAAGAAGTGTAAGTGCAGCACTGCCCTTTTAGCTGAAGTTACTAGAGGAGATATCAGATGAAAAGCCACTACAGTTCCTCAGAAATCCCTGGCCTAAGAATTTAATGTTGAGAGATTACATTACTCATAGAAAGTGTACCACTGGCAAATGTGTAAAATATTAATGGAAATAGCCACTAAGTTGTATGTAAAACAGTGTGCTTATAAAATATATTGTTGTTAGAAACACTATTCATTATGATTTAATATTGCAGAGCTCATAGAGATAGTACAAAGACTGGTAGATTTAGAATGATACTGTTCCCCAGATAAGGGCTTTCCACAGTATATCTTATTTAGTACACATACAAAACCCCCAAAAGAATAAAACATAAGTGTCTCAAAAGACACTTAAATTTAAAGGCAAACTTTCAAGCTTTAAACTTTTTTTTTATTAAGTTTAAAATCTTAATGATTTGATATCCATATTGTACAAGCTGAAAATGTGCACTTATTTTCCAAGCACTTATTATCAGACAATCAGGTCTTTTTTCTTCAGATGGATATCTAGAATACTGAAACTTACCAGTTCATAATGCAGCCTGCTTAACTGATGTACAGATGTGCCTATATGTCCAACTGTGTGTCTGTATGTCTCTCTTCATTGTGGTTTGAACCCAAAAATCCTTGACAGTAACATTATATATAAATTCATAAATCTCTGCTAGTGGTTTGATCAGTGCATAGGAGAATTCTTTTTTGTTAGTTATAGTGCTTTATTAATAGAGTATGCTCATTTTTTCATGAAACATAGTACATGGAAAATTTTTTATACATCAGTATAGAAACCTTATGTCAAAAAACAATTTGCAAACACACAACATATCAGGGTGTAAGGAAAAGAAAAAAGGGAAAAAAACCCAAATACTTGTATAGATTAAAAATAGCATTAGGGAAATATGTAGTGCATTTTTTTTTCATTGAAAATATTAGATTGCAATCTGAAATGTAGAATCACTAAAATTCAATATGTGACAGATTTATGCCATTCATTGATCACACACATTGATCCATCACTGCATCAGATGAAGGATACAACCCACAGAATTAAGCGATAGATTTCCACACAATCAAATGCTTTAAGCTGTCAGAGAGTTAATACTACTACTACTACTACTAATAATAATAATAATAATTTTCTTTCCAAAGCCAGTTGTTCTGATTCTTATTTCCTTCAGAAGAATAGAGAAGGTCATTCATCCACAGCATGAAGTTATGAAGTCAAGCATGGGCAGGCATACCTATGCTTGGTTTTCTACCTAAATCACATGAGCCAGAATTTTTCAGTCCTTAGCATCACTGTTGAGGGACAGCAAGTCATACCTGTATCTTCTGAAAGTGTTGCAGAAAGAGTCACTACAGTTTTTATATTCAGGTAAGCCTGGAACCTGAGAAATATTTGCATATACCATGGACTTTTTCTTCCAATGTATCATTCTTAGTCCTTATAAGAGCAATAAATAAAATTATCATTAGTATTTCCATTAAAACCAGAACAGTTTAAGGGGCCTTCTAGTCCAAACCCTTGCAGTGATCAGGGACATTTTCAACTAGACCAGATTGCTCAGAGCCTCATCCAACCTGGTCTTGAACACTCCCTGGCATCCACTACTTCTTTGGGCAACCTGTTCTAGTGTCTTGCTACCCTCAGATTAAAGAATCTCTCCCTACCATCTCATCGAAACCTTTTCTCTTTCAGTTCAAAAACATTCCTCCTATCACTACCTGCGCTTGTAAAAAAGTCCATCTCCATCTTTCTTGTAGGATCCCCTCAGGTACTGGGAGGCCACAATTAGGTTATGCTGAAGTATTCTCTTCTCCAGGCTCAATAATACTACTTCTTCAGCCTCCCCTTATGGGACACATGTTCCATCCCTCTAATCACAGAATATTCTGGGTTGGAAAGACCCCACAAGGATCATCAAATCTAACTCGTAAGCAAACAGCTTGATCAGTGATCAAACCCGTGATCTTGACGTAATCAACACCATGCTCTAACTAACAGCTAATCTCAGGGTCAGTCCCTCCTCTGGACTCACTCCAGCAGGTCCATGTCCTTCCTGTGCTGGGACCCCAGAGCTGATGCAGCCCTGCAGGTGGGGTCTCACAGAGCAGAGCAGAGGGACAGAATCCCCTCCCTGCCCTGCTGCCCACGCTGCTTTGGATGCAGCCCAGGACACGTTTGGTTTCTGGGCTGGGAGTGCCCATGGCTGGGTCATGTCCAGCCTCTCATCCACCAGCACCCCCAAGTCCTTCCCAGCGGGCCTGGTCTTGATCTGTTCATCTCTCAACCTGTGTTGATACCAGGGCTTGCCTCGACCCAGGTGCAGCACCTTGCACTCGGTGTTATTAAACTGCATGAGAACCCTCCCCATGCACCCACTCCTCAAGCTTGTCCAGGTCCCTCTGGATGGCACCCAGTTTTTCAGGACCACTTAGCTGGGTGTCATCTTCAAATTTGCTGAGGGTACCCTTGACCCCTCTGTGTCATTAGTGAAAATATTAAATAACACTAGTCTCAGTATCTCAGAGGAATACAACTTGTCACTGAAAGGTTTATTTTATTTTATTTTATTTTATTGTAATTTAAAGGTTTAGTGCAACATAATTCACTTTTATTCATATTATTTTTTGTTTATTATTGTTCCTGTCTTTCTCTTGGTATAGAATATTGATTTCCCTCATTTTTATTTCAGTTATTTTCCTTAAAAATTTCATTTGCATGAAAAAAAATAAAAAACTATGTTTGGTCCAATATCTTGTACTAAATTATCTGTCATGGGTTCCCTTTGTTTCCTTATTTGCTTGGGTTTTTTTCCTCTTAAGATTTCTTTATTATGCCTGAAGCATGTCCTTGTTTCCAATGTCTGCTACAAAACTCTTAAGTCCCTCAACACAGTAGGACAGGCCTGGGAATCTGATCCTGTGTTTATTGCATGAAGAACAACTTAATTAAGTCATGCTTTAGAAATATCATCAGTGCTTTGTTGCTACTATTGCACTTGGGCATGTGTCACATTGTTCTGATAAATGTATTGGGAGAGTTGCTTTGTAGTTCGTCTTGTTTCTGGAACATTGCTGGCTAAGGACCCTGGAACAAATTGTTTCTATTGCACAACAGAGGATAATGTTCTCAGTTCTGAAAATGAGCACAAAAGATTCAGGATGGGGACCAAAAATTTTCAAGGCAGTATATAATTTGAATCAGAATTAGACCTGCATCACCTTCACTGATACCTCATGTGAATGACACAGGAGATTATATTTTTTTTTCCTCCTTGATATAATAATACAGAAATTCCTTCTTCCACTCCTCTTTGCATGCATTCCTAGGGAAGGCAGGAACACAGAAAATAAGATACTTTATTATGCATTCTATGAAACCTGGATAAGCATTTGATGTTCAATTCATTTGCCTTCCACTATGTGTAGCATATTCACTTGCATCACATAGGTGTAAATGCAACCAGTTGGGTTCAATTCTTCATCAGTTATCAACAAGTGTCATAGTTTGCACCTTTGAGAAATAAGTCCAAGGTGAATGTGAACTAACATAAAAAAGACACTTTCACCATTACTGTCCTCACGTAATTTGAACATACAATAGCGCTAGGAGGATCAAAGTGTCAAAGTAAAGGGAGGTTAGAAGTTCTGTTCAGCTATTACTTAAATTTCATAAAAAGTTATAATGCAATAACATTAATTGTATGGAAAACTTGTGGATGTTGGAAATAAGGATGAACAAAAACATGTTCCTAGTGCTGTAACAATTGCTAAAAGTATAGATATTAATGAAAGGTTTCAAGAAGTAGACTTTAGACTAGCTTTTACCTTCAGAATTAATTTTGCACAGCTCGTATCTCTTCATATAAAATCAGATAAATTATTCTAAAATTGCTGTTATCTCATTTTTCATTTTCTGGTTTTTTTACTTGTTACTGTTTTAGATGGAATATTAGGCTCAAAGAATCACATATTGTTTTAAGTTGGAAGGACCCTTTAGAGGTCATCTAGTCCTAGCCCTCTGCTATAAGCAGGGACATCTTTTACTGGACCAGTTTTCTCAAAGCCACCCAAGATGACTTTGAATATGGCCAGTGACAGGGGATGCACAACTTCCCTGTACAGCCTATTCTAGTGTGTCACCATACTCACTGTAAAAAGTTTATTCCTTATATCTAATCCAAAGCTATCTGCTTCCACTTTGAAATCATTACCTCATCCTGTCACTACAGACATGTCACTATATTATAAAGTGTCTCAGTATATCTTTTCCATACCCCTATCTATTTTTTTATTTCTGTCTGTGAAAACCCAGAATGTTCTCTGAAAAAAACACGGTCAGAAAAACTTATAAAAGGCACAGATGGGTGCAAAACAGGGCCCTTCAGTGCTGTCTGGCTGATCTACGCACCTGATCTCTGCAGTCTGTCCTGCTTTATAACATCCTTTCTTAATAACCTCTGCATAATCTCCCTCTCTATCCTATACGTGCCAGTGCTTCAAGGACTCAGTGCCAGCTACTGGGGGAACCAGCATGAGGGGAATTGGTGCCAGCTCCTGGACTCAGACTGGGGTTGTGAGCACCCCTGGCCCTTGATGTCTGCTCCTGGAGTCAGTGGGGTCTTGGCATCAGCTACAGGAGCCAGAAGTCTTAAATCTCCAGCCACGGGGGCAGGGATGGTGCCAGTGCTTGGGGAAACCATAGATGTGTGTTTGTGAAGCTGGGGAATGTGGTGTGCGTGCCACACTAGTGAACTCCTACCTCTGCCAGCCCAAGAAGAGGAGACATGGCCATTTGTGTGACTCCTGAATGTGGGGGCTGCTGGGGGGAGTGCCTTGTCTATGGACATCTGTGTAGCCACAGCTGTGGCTGTGTCCTTGCCTGTTGTGTATGTCCATGTCTCCATGTGTGTATATCTGTGGCAGTGCGTACACTGCCCCCATTCTTTGGACCATTCTATTATTTCAGATATTCCTATTAGCCACTGTGCAATGAGCTGGGCAGTGAAGTGTCCTTTGACAGTACCAGGAACTCTCGCATAGTTAGAGGCTGGAATTGCCATACCAGAGACTGTTGCTGCCTGACCAAGGAGGGGAATGAGAAATCATCACTCATCCCCTGACAGCATTGGAAGATTACATACCTGAATTGTAGCTAAGTGGAATGGTACCATCGTTACAGAACTTAGGAAAAATTCCAAGAGTTACTTACTAGGATTTTGGTCAGAGCAGAAACTGACAACCATCTTGAGACCCTCTAAATGATGGCCCTGAGCCAGGCTGTTTGAGCTATCCTGGAAGCATCAGGCTGTGTCCATCACCTCCTTCTGACACACAATCAAATTCTCAGGTTTGCAAGTTTTAGATATTATCACTGAAAATTAATGATGTGGCCTGGGCTGATATATCCACTCCTTAGGGCTCAACCTCCATTCATTAAGAAGTGCAAAGACATTCAATGTATTTCACTGAACTTGAGGAGAATTTTCAACAGGTATGCCAAGTACTTTTATGTATATTCATCGTTGTGTGTGCTCATTGAATTAAACACTTAATAGAATATATAGCATAAATGTTGCCCTCTTGGATCTATAATTAGGTCACTGCTGCAATTGCATTAAATCCTCTGGAATCAGTTAGTAATGTTAAATTAGTCAATGATTAATAGAGGCAGATGGAAGGGTCTTCTTCCTTATGTAACCATGTTTTCATCAGCAAATTAAAGTTATACTTTCTTTCCTCATTTTTCTCCCCAATTTCTTCTTGCCAGTGCTTCAACCTTGACAGCAGAGACAGAGAAATGTTTTCTCAAGAGTGGTTGTGAACTTACACTCAGTACAAATACCTGAGGAACAAGATCTGCAATCAGCTTCAAGGTAAAGCTGTTGAGGAAGGCCCCAAACCTTTCTTACATTGTGAGAAACTGCTAAGATCACCACAAAAAGTATTATTTAATTAGGAGACTAACTACAAGAAGATAATTTTCTCCTCTCTATTGATCCTACATTTCTTCCTATGCTCATGATCTGCATTATGTAAAAATTATATTATTTCTCTGTTGGCTGTGCAAAAGGATAGATGAGATTGCTGTACACAGAATATTTAACTGAACATCTGAAAATCTGATGAGTGATGACAAGAATAACCCCAAAGTTCCCACTCTTTAGTATCTAAAGATAGCTGCTTTGCACTTCAATAATGTCCTGGTGTAGGGCAAATTTGGGAGAAAACTTCCAAAGCCCCCTCCCCGCCCCACCTCCAGAAGCAAAACTGAGCGGCCCCTCCCACAGCTGGTTTGGGAAGAAATTTCCTCAGAGAGAAGTGGAAAAAACCTGTTTCAACAGGCACAGCACTGCCCAGCACAAAAAAAAAAAAACNACATGACAAAGTCACCCCAGGACAAATAAGTAGCATTTTCTAGGTGTAATAACTCCCTAGGATCCATTAATAAAGGCTAAAAAATTTGAATAATCATGTCATTTTCCCAATGTCTCAACAGGTAAATGTACAATAGTTCTATACTACAGACTAATACAAACTCTGCCTCAGGTAGCATTTTTGTTACCAGACAAAGAGTTAATAATTGAAATATTGGAGGCTTTATTGTCTTGAATATTACTATGTCAGATCGACATTGCAAGACATTATGAATATATTTCATCCATTCTTTGATAGTAGCTATTATTCCTTAAGGTAATGAAGGTTGACTATCACTAGACTATCTTTCAAACTGACTCTTAACAGGGGGACTGTGTTTGGGGAACTTGGGGCCCATGCAAATTATACTTCCTTTATGATTTCTGTAATTGTCTCCCTGAAAGGTTTAAATATTCTACAGACTGTCACCATAAGTACAATGCATAGACACCACAGCTATATGAGCAGAACCCATGTGTACAGAACAGTAGGCCAAAAAGAATTTTTTTATATTAACAAATTTGGACAATTTCCCTTTGTAATATTAGTTTAACCAACAAGATATCTGGTTTTAATAGCTCAGGCATTTTGCATCAAAATGTCTCTACTAGCAAAATTATAAAGTGTAGTCCAGGTCTGAATTTACTATACAGATTTTGATACAGATATTTTTTGCTAAAAGCATGATATGAAAGTATTTAAGCCATGTGTCTTGGGGTGACTG
>VXBI01009319.1:658-31675 GCA_013397375.1 Toxostoma redivivum
ACTAGCTTTATTAACTATATATACATATATAAATATATATCCTTCCCTTGCCCCTCAGATTTCTTTTTCTTATTAGTACTGATTATAACTGAACCACTTTTTTCTTTTGATCAGTTCAGGACTTTTTAAATGCAGAAGATAGTAAATAGAAAATAGTAAATAGAATAAATAGTAAATAAAAAAACTGCATAAAAGCAGTCATTAATTCTTTCCCATTCTTTTAAATTGGGAAGTACAGCTATGTTTTATGCACATAGCAATATAACAATTTTTTTTTCTTTGTTACAGTTGTCAGTTATCTCTGTTCTTTAGAATAGAAATTGATAAAGAGTATATTTTTGTCTGTTCTTTTTGGGGTATAAAATATGTTTATGTGAAAAAATGTGCTATACATAAAGCAGGCTGAACTCCAACCCTAACCCCAAGATCTATTTTGAAAAACTTTAGATTTATTTCTATATTTGCATCTGGGAACAATCTTGACTTTATAGCACATGAGTTTGTGGAAATGGAACTCTAAATACTAGTATATGCAGAAATTATAGTGTCTTAGAAAATGTTGAATCTCTGTAGAGGCAAACAATGCTGTCTTTGACATTTGTTCCAGAACTTCTTGAAGTTTAAATTAAAAACAATAAAATGGTTTTTAAGCATCTCTTACACGTTTATGGGCTTATGAAGAATGCACACTCTTCTTAGGTAACCATTATTACCATGAAAAACAGATCACAGAGGCTCTGATTTGTCCTATAAATAGTATGAATTTCTTTTCAAACTGTTAAATTCGGTGCAAGTTCAATTTCTTTTAATTTTTTTTAATGTATTCAAGCCTCTTGATTTTCATTCTCTTTCAATGAGGTACCCACTATATTCACTTACAATACCAGGATTAAGAATTCGACATGCTCTATTACAAAGTGGTGGTATAATTGCAGAGATTGTTGTCATAAAAAGGGTTGTTTATATACTATTGAATAAAGGTGTTTTCTATCACTCTCAACTGAAATGTTTCAAATAACCTTAGAAACATCAGTAAAGAGTTGGTGCATCAAGTTTTTATGATAATTGACTTTTCCTCTAAATACTTCTAAAGGCTACTCATTGTTCTGCATCCTCATATACCAGTTAACAAAGGCATTAAAAAATATCTCACATTATCAGTATATGTAAACTAGAGTAGATATGATATGATGGCTATCAAATCTGCTAGGTGCATATTGTTGAGAATAGGCTTATTTTTTTCATATAGTATAAAATAATAGATAAAATCCTCTTTCTTGAGCTCTGAAGAATCATTTTTAGGAAATGATAGTATGAAACATGAAGAGTAGCCACAGATACTTTCTTAGGTACTTTCTTTATCCTAGCTGTGAATTAAAGTATACAACAAGGTTTCAGATTGCAGCAAAAATACCCATATGAATATAAAAATGAATTATAACATTAATAATAAAATTTATTACATATTCACATGAATATATAAAATAACCTGAACCAATCAAGTAAGCTTCACTGGTTTTTTTGATATTTCATTTTCTGTTACTGAGTACTTCACAGTGTGAAAAGTGTTTGGGTTTGGCTCTCTGTTGTCATGCTGATTTGTTGCATGGGTAGTCAAGGCAGGTTTTAATTTAGAGTCAAGACAAAGTGAATTTGAGCAACCAAGAGACCAACCAATAGCAGCAGTCATTCAGCAAAAAATAAGCTGAAGTGAAACAATCATGAGTTGCTCACCAACTGGTCCCAAGTTTGGGACCAGGAAAAGGAGCAATATCCAAATGAGTTATCAGTCATAAATATTCAAAACATGAGTGTTGGAAGGCAAAATCCCTTCTTCCAACCCCAAATATTCTGTTGGTTTTCTCTGATGTTTTATGAGGCATGTCTACAAATGATTTCAAATTGGTTGCTTTTTATACGTCTATGTTGATTATTCTTCTCAGAAACTTCCTGAATTTTATGGATATATTTATTCTTTTCTCAGCACTGTCTTCTTTCAACTATGCAACATATCAGGACACTTTTTATTTATTTTGGTTTTGTTTTTTGTTTTGTTTATTTTTAAATTTAAAATAATGTAATTAATCTTCAAGGAATATGCGTCTGGGGTTTAAGACATAGTTTTCAAAATTGTCTCCACCAATATCCGTTAATTCTCAAGAGCTACAGTTGTTCAAAAGACAGAAAACATTTTATATAATGTGGGCTAACGCTGTTGAAAACTTTTGAAAATTAGTAGATTATAAATTCAATATTAAACCTTAAATCAACATTACCTGAAATAGATATTCAAACTGAAAATTTAAAACTGAAATTTAAACATCTTTCCCCCATTATTTCTTGTCTACTCTTCTAATCTCTATCCTATTTAATTCCATTTAGTAGCACCGCAACAGTAAGCAGACTACATCTTAAAATGCTACTCTAAAAACGAAACACAATTCGACCTTCTTGGTAAGTCTTCCCCTTTTTCCACTGTCTCATTTTCCAGGGCCCATCCTATTTTAGAGTGGAGCTAAGAAGCAGTGATTTCTTCTTCTAACACTGGGTGGCGTTCGATTAACTGCTGAAGTCTGTTCCCAGGAGTCTCAAACATCCCAGGGTCTTCGAGGTGTTTTTCCATTGACAAAATAACCAGAGTGGGACTAAGACAAGAAACAGAGAATTTTTCTTTTCTTTCATTATAAGTATACGTAGTGTAAAGGCAGAGAGGTAAAATCTTTCTAGCCTTCCTTCATATTTAGGAGATCTCTGGAAATAAATTGGGAAGAGATGAATGCCATTATTCCATGAAGAAGCTTTCTCTCTAAAATATTTTATTGAAAATGTGTATATAGTATGATGCCTTTCAAGTGTGTCTAATTCTACTGATATAAGGCTCCAAAATATTAACTTTGCAAATAGATTGAATTCTTAAGTACAATCAAGGAAATATAATCACATCTTATAAATTTGTCTAATAAGAATTTGTAATATTTAAAGCTGCTGATTTGAGAGATCTAAAGAAGTCTGAAAGCTCCTGTCCACTAATGTGGTTCTTGGCATGCAAATTATTTGCCTCATTTTTTTAGAACTTATTTCAGTTCTCTTTAGATACATGTTCACCCCTGGAAATTACACAAAGGATTTCTTCAGGAAAATGGGAATGACATTCTCGTGTTTTTGATTGTTCTTCTGTTATTGACTGTGGTGGATTGACCTTGGCCAGCTGGCAGATGCCCACCTGGCTGCTGTCGCACTCTCCCTCCTCAACAGGACAGGGCACAAGATACAAAAACTTGTAGGTTGAGAAAAAGACAAGTGGACCACTTACCAATTTTTGTTGTGTACAAAACAGACTTGACTTGGGAAAACAAATTTAATTTCTTGCCTATTAAAATAGACTTGGATGGTGAGAAACAAAGACAAAATTAAAGAAACACTTTCATTTTTCCCAGATTCACCTTCGCTTGTTCATTCCTAGCTCCTATCTCCTCCGCTCCCCCCTAAAGCAGCACAACGTGGGTGGGAGGGGAATGATCAGTTCCTCTCTGCTGCTCACAGTACATTGAGGTATATCTTAGACCAACAGTCTGATTGGGAGTGAAGTCAAGATTTGGTCAACAGAGGAGCTTACACATTCTTGTGTTTATTTAAGGAGTCAAAACCGCTGGCCAATTTAGAACATGACATTTCAATTTGGTGTATCTGATCTGCTCTGCTGTTAAATATTTCAGTATCACAATGTAATGCAATAGAGATTTAATATATGCATGGCGTTTACTTCACTGTTATCTCCTTAAGGTATTTATATGATATGTGTTTCTTTTTGTAGACTAGAGCTGTTCTCATGAATTTCATTGCACAGTTTAAGAGAAACCAAAGTAAAAAGAGGACCATATCAATACAGTGCACTATTAAGGCCTTTTAGATTCAGCTTTAAGCTATCTCCTGGGTTAGTACAGCTCCAAGACAAGATGACTGCTCTGGTCTTGAAACCTATATATCCACATTGAACTGTTATTGAGGATAATTAAAGATTTAATATATCCTCAGCTATTCACACAGCTGTGGTGATATGAGAAGAAAGACTTGCTGTAACAAAAGGTGTGATGGTACATTCTTCAAAGTGTTATTTGACAAGGGAAAAATGTAGAAACCACAAATGCTAGACTCTAGAAATGAAGTTAAATTGCTGCAGAAAACAATTTTGGGAATAAAAATGTTTCACTATTTGTTTTAAAACAGGTATTCCCAAAATAACAAAAGGAAAAGAAGATCTGTGTTTTTATAATTATATGTCATCTCATCTGCGGCACAGAACATTTGTTAACAAAACAGTCCTTTGCACTGTGTGCTCAATAGCAGAGTCTTTATATGTGTAATCAGCTGTATAAAGCAATAAGAAGTGAATTCCTAAACACTGAACTACCGAGATATGTCTCAAACATGACATGAAACTACATAATGGGTTGTGCAAACATGCCTTCTTGCACACACACGGCTCATTTCACCCGGATAAGGGAGTTAACACCACAGTTGGCCTTATTAGTGCATTTTCTGAGAGCTGATGGGCTCAAGCTAATACTTGGCATAAGCTGGATGAGTTTCAGAGGTATTATAATTTGTGAATACTCTTTCAAGTATACTGCCTTCAGGTCAGGTGATCTTAAAGCCAAGATTCTTGCAGTAAATAATGAAATGGTTTTTTTCCAATTTCCTTAAAAACCTATGTCAGACTAGTTATAGGGAGATGCTGCCTCGAAGAAATGCCAAAGATGCATTAAACACTATAAATATTACTTAGACACAATGCAACAATTACCCACATCCATTAGAATTATCTCAGTCTTTTCAGTAATCTGAGAAAAAAATCTTAGTGTAATATAAAACTAATTTTGATTTACAGCTATGCAATTGCATTTTATATGTATCATAGTATCCATAGATCTAAAGAGTCTTGCAAATGCTTTGTACTATATGCATAGTTAAAAGACTTATGCCAAAAATATAGCTTTTATCTGTTCAAAATTTTATTTGGTGAAAAGTAAATGTATATATACATACTCTCCCCATGCTTTCTTCACTAAAAGTACATAAAGAGATGCAAGAGACTTTGCAGTATTGCTACATGTGCTCTTCATAATGATTTGTTAGATTTCATGTTTGAATCCTTGTGGGTATAAGCAACATGAAGATTTATGAACAAATGTTACATGAAAATAATATATAATATCTATCACCACTGGCTTATATCTGTTTGAAATTAAGAAAAATAACACAAGGTCATAAAGGAAACAGTATTTCTGAGCAACTTTATATATTTCTCTTTTTTAAATAGGTTTGCTATGAAGTTAACGAAAGTAGTACATTATATAGTCTTTATACTGTAAGTCCTTTCATGTTTCACCATTTTTTTCTATGGAGCTTTGTCTCATTCCCTTTTCTTCTTTCATTAAGTCTTGTTCTTTCACAGCTTTAAGACTTTACGTAAATTCAATGTCTCATACCTTCATGCCATCATTCTTAGTAGAAACCACTGGTCTTTTACACCTGATGTTTTGCCCTGCTTTGTCCTTGGTACAATCTCTCTTGTTTGATCTTTTTAACCACAGTTTACAGAGCTGCTAGAAGTTACTGGAAACAATATATTCCCCCAGTCCATAATTTATTTTAGTTTAATTTAGGACATATATAAAAAAATACAAGGTATTTAATTGGCTATCAGTTCAAACTGGTTAGTAACTGTTGATGAATTGCCATTGCAAACGTTCTCTCTTGAATATTGTCCATGCACAGCCCTGTAGGTGAGTGTGGTTATCCCAGACCCAACAGAAGAGGTATCTGCCTTCAAGCTCCTAATTTATTTCTGATTATGCTATTACCACCTTAGTGGGAATCCTGTAGTGGCTTTTCTTCAATCTTTCATGCAAGTGCTGTTTGTGTAAACAGTTGATCATAGCCCAGTCACTGGACAGTGTGCTTAGTTGCTCATTCTTTTCAGTCTGATAATTATGTACTTAAAAAAAGTGACATATGTTCAGAAAGACAGAATTTTGAAGGTGTTTACCTCAAACCTGATATTTATAGAACTTATTTGGGAAGATGATGTATGTTTTTCTTCTAGGTAATGCACATCTCCTCTATCATCTGCTGTGCATCCTAGTATTCAGATTGTCTCTGTTACATAGATTGCTATTTATAGATTTTTTTTAGGAATAATTCTTTGTCTAAGTAGATGATCTAATTCTCATTTATGTCCATCTTATTGGCTAGGTTATTGAAAGCAAGTAAAGGGCAAACAAGCATTTTGGCCTTAGGCTTATACGAAGCTGTGTTTGGTATAATTAAAACCCTAGAAGACTAAGTAATTAATAAAAATAATTAGAACTGTATATACATATCTTGTTGTCTGTCTTTCTAGAAACATTTTTACCTATAGTCAGCTGATGCTGAACAATTTTTATTAGCTTTGAATAGAAATCACTTGACTGAAATTGATGAACAGCAGGGAACAGCATAACAATGTGGGTTATAAAACTGAATTTGACATAGAGGAGTAATAACACTAAGGACTAATAAGGAAGCATATAAAAGAAGATATTTGTGAGTTTAGACAAATGCAATGAAACTAAATTCAAGAAGCCTGAAGTAAAGTGAGGAGGATAACTCAAACTAAGAAGAGAAATTATTATATGATTTGGAAGAGATAGATAAGGGAAGAAATATTCTGTTCTAGCTATAATACCAAGGGAGCCCATCTCTTTGTGCAAGCCTTGTGCACAGCTATGTCAGCAACCTGAGTGAATACGCAAGTAAATTTGAAGTGTGTAAAATCTACACACGTGATGCTTTATGCTTTGCTGAGGTATTTACTTGAGAGGCTGTTCTACTAAATTGAAGACATTTTCAAGGGTTACAGTAGTTATTTTGCTGTTAGTTATCTTACTCCCCTCTCTACTAATTCAAAGTTTAGCAATTTTTGTGGCTAATCAAGAAGGAAGCTGAACCATCAGTTTTCTTAATATATATTGATAATAGATTATAAATCACTAACTGAGAAACAAGGGCATCAGGAAGCTCCTTCTAACTTCAGAGAACATCAGACTGAGAGAAGTAACTTTCTAAGGTGCATTTGCTCTTCCATAGGTGCACAGATGTGGATTTCATCTGGAGTCAATGCCAGGGGAAAAGTGTTAGAAAATATTTCATTCTGTCTTATAATAGTAAAGATACAAAATTTACAGTGAATGAGGAGATGTCTAACCCTCCCTTCTCTGTGGCTGGAACTGTGCAGATTAGTTTCGATTACATGACTGATTTGGAGATGGTTAAAATTAGGCTAAAATTATCAACAAAGTTAAAATGGTTTCAGACACTTTTACCTTGAGCTATTTCTCCTCTCCCAGTTTCATCTTAATCTACTGTTATATCTCCATTTTTTGCCATGTTTAAGATCAAAATATCATAACTATATAAATTAAATAGGCCTTTGTGCCTATTTATTAGGAAGTGTACCACAATAAACCAAAAAAAACCACCCCAAAACAGAAACCAAACCAAACCAAACTAAAACAAAACCAAAAAACCAAACAAAAAACCAGAAACCTCCCAACCCACCAAACAAAAAGACCCCACAAATCCCAAAACCCACCAAAAAAAAAAAAAAGAAAAAAAGTCTCCAAAACTAAAGCTCCCAAGTTTTTAAAATTCAGTGAAAAGTAACTTTATAGCACTTGGCTATAGTCTCAATGTTCAAGCTTTTTGAACCCCTAATTTGGCAAGCAAATCAGTGGGACAAAGACTTCCTTCTCTCTTGCCCTTTCATGTATATTGTGGAGTTTGTGGAGTACCTCATCTCTTCAATGTCCTGACTAGGACCCAGCTCAAATCTGCTCCCCTTCATACTGTTCTGTATTTCCAGATTTATTTCCTAGGAAAATGAAAGTCTAGGATGGGAAATGTGATAGGAAAACTTCAATCTTGGCTTTATATGGGGTAGGGATACAACTATAAAGCAGTGACCAAAATCCAAGAATCTTTCAAACTTTTTACCTAATAGTTTTGCACTGTCATTGCTTTAGACTCTAATTTACTTTGGAAAAGATAGACTGATGAGCAAGATCCAACCATCAGGCTTATTAAAAATATACAATTTCTTCAACAATCTTTCCTATCTTGTCAAAATCACTCCGATTGTTTGATTAAAATTTATTTATTCAAAGTCTACTAAATGCAGCTCTTTGTGAGAGAACTCTTTATCTCTTAGGTACTGTTTTTCTCTTGTGTTTCACAGCATAAATATGGTTTGTTTTCCTTTAATGTGTACTGTTTTCCAAAAAATGGGCATGAAATATAACAAATGCACATGTAAAGTTTGATCTGTTCCTGTGCCCATTCTCTTCAACCTTTAGGTGAAACATATTGTAATATATGTTCTATATGTTAGCATAGTTTAAATTATATTTTTTTGTGAGGTACCATGATGAATACTACAAAGGAACAAAACATATTATATGCCTCAAAATGGCTGGAACTGTTGCCAAGAAAACAGCAGATGTTCACTCAATTGACAGCAAGAAAGCTGATATTCAACATGTAGAGAATTTATTTCAGAGAATTTATGATTTTTTACTGGGGTTTTGGACACAATGTGAAAGACAAGAGACATTTTATTTTTGGTTTTGTTGTGACTTGCTGTGTGGTCTCTAAGCAGTTATTTCACCTTTCTCTGTCTCCATGTCTTGTTTCCCCCTTTGTCTCTTCTCTTTAGAATTTAGGGTTTTCAAAAGAGTCTATATTACACATTTGTAGCATGCACAATGAAACCACTGCAATATAAATAATAATTATAATAAGGCTAATTTTAACTCTGTCTTCAGCACACAAATGAAAGAAAATTCCTCATTTTCTGTAATTTCAGAAAAAATTACTTGTTATTTATGTTCTTGTGAACATAACAGGAGGAACTGGAGATCGATCAGGCTCATGTCTTCATTCTATAAACTTTTTGGCTGGTTTTAGTGAAATCAACTCACAGCCGAGCTGGAGTCCAACCAACCAACAGAAAAGACAGGCTTTTAATCAGGCTTCACTACAATGGAGCACATCCATTTGATAAATGAACTAATTAAGCAAATGAATAAGTATAACCTACCACTGTGAATGACACTATGAAAAACCTTCAGATCCATATTAATAGTTCTAGAAAAACAGAAAAAAGGATGGGAAAAATACAAGTTCAATTCATAAGGCACATTTATGTAAATGAAATTTTACCCTAGGCAATGGTCTGGTATAATGCATGCTCTGTGTGTGTAAAGATGACAAGGGGTAAAGAAGTCTGAAATAAGGTTATTTCGCTTCTGAGGTTTTCTTAATATCAGCCATTTCACGTTTCACAGAAGAATGTAGCAATGACTCATGCTCTTTCTGAATGTCCCTTTGTAAAAGTAATTGGAATGCCATAACACCTGGTTTTTCCTTTAATATTCAAAATCCATGCATAAGTTCCCTAGGGAAAAAAAACCAAAACCCTTTCATGATTAAAAAAAAAAAAAAGAAGAAAGAAAAAACAAAACAAAACAAACAAACAAACCAAAACCAAAACCAAAACCAAAACCAAACCAAAACAAAACAAATCCCGAAACAACCCCCCTCAGAAAAACCAAACAAGAACAAAATAAAACGAACTCAGACTCATTTAATATAATCTCAGCTGTGTTTTTTTTTCCAGTGTTTTCTGATTAGAGGTGTCTAAGATTGATTTGAGAGCATTAGAAACAACATAAGTCTTCTCATTGGTTTTAGGAAAATAACAGTGATCCTTGAGACTTTGGGACATTCTTTAATGTCCTGCCTCTCTCATCCATGCCCTTGAAACTGTGGCTTTCTCTAAAAAATATTATACATAAATAAGACAAAAAGAATGACCTCTCAGGTAACCAAAACCTTGTGAAGAGGTAAGAGTTAGTTATTAGAAATGAAAATATGAATTAATTTGTATTACTATGATACAAATGTTATATGCTGCTCATCTTCATCTCTCTACTCCTCAGCTGCTTATCAAATTCAAGGTACTTTTAATTTCAGTATTATTTAATAAGTTGCTTGTTTTCCTACAATAATATTACCTTTAGAGATTTGTTATGAGTTTTGTTTTGTTTTGTTTTCTTTAAGACACAGTACACATATCAATTACTTGTGTGACAATATCTGTTCCCAGGACCTGCTTTTTTCATTATGAGATTAAAAATCATTACTGACTTATCTACCAGGAGCAGAAATCCAGTTAGTGAGAGACTCTGAACTGAACCTGTTGGAAAATTGCCATTTCTAGCCAGCTATGAAATCTTTTGCAAAGAGTTTTGTCTATTTTACACCCACTATAAGAATTAAAGAAAGCAGTAAAAAAATAAAAAAGAAGGACATTCATCAGGAAAGACACTCTGGTAGCACACATAATACCTTCTTAAGATTGTCTCCTATGATATGTCAAATCCTTTATTGTTGACTTTACAGCAATATAGAATATTAGAACCATACAATAGTTTGGGTTGGAAGGGACCTTAGCAATCATCGAGTTCCAAGCCCACTGCCATGGGCAGGGACACCATCACTAGACCAGGCTGTTCAAAGTCCCATCCAGCCTGGTTTTCCATGCTTTCAGGGATAGGACATCCACACCTTCGGGCAACCTGTGTCACTGCCTCACTAATCCTGCAGTAAAGAATTTCTACCTAACATATAATCTAAATTTCTCTCTTGTTGAAGCCATTCCCCCTTGTCCTGCCACTACATGCTCTTCTACAGTTCCTCTTCATATTTTTTTCTAGACCCTGTTTAGGTCCTGAAAGGCTGTTTTAATGAATTAGTGTAGCAGTAACCTGTTGAAACAATTGCAGCAAGTAGAAGTGTGTTGCATAATTGATAAATATAAATTTAATGAAGGTTAAATTGACTGTAAAGGTTCTTTATGGGTTATTGGCTATAAAAAATGTGTAAATATGAGAAATGAAAAAGAGTCCTGTTAAAGTCACTTGATATGTATGGAATAATAATGACTTTCAGTAGTTATCCTGCAGAACCTCCCATAAGGAAGCTACAAATTCATAAAGTACAGTTGTATAATAAGCAATTCTTACATATGTTAGTTTGGAAAAGGGACAAGTATCTCTGATACAGTTACAAATGTTTCATGCAAACTGTAGGCTACTGCAATTATCTCTCTTGTAGTATTTTTCAGACTTGTCCTTTTTAAGCCTGGGATGTGAATATGCATATAGGACATGGCTTACTGGCCATGTAATGTGATGTACAATCAGAGAACGCCTTGGGTTGCAAGGAACCTTTAACACCATGTAATTCCAAGCCCCTTACAAAGTCAGGAACACCTTTTACTAGACCTGGTTGCTTGGGACCCCATCCAAGCTGACCTTGAACACTTCTAGAGACAGGGCCTCTACAATTTCTCTGGATAACCTGTTCCAGTGCCTCACCACCCTTATTGTGAAGAATTTTTATTTGATATCTAATCTGTACTTACTCTCAGTTTGAAGTCATTACCCTTTTTCCTATCAGTACATGCCCTTGTACAAAGCCCTCTCAAGCTTTCCTGTAGGTCTCCTTCAGGTAATAAAAGGTGCTGTAGTATCTTTCTGCAGCCTTCTCTTCTCCAGGCTGAACAGCACTGACTCTCTCAGACTGTCTTCATATGAAAGGTGCTCCAGCCCTCTGATGACCTTTATGACACTGCTCTGGACATGCTCAAGTGTTTCTTATATTGGTGACCCAGGAGCTGGATGGATTACTCCAAATGTGGCCTTGCTGGAGTGGAGTACAGGGGGATTATCACCTCCCTCAATCTGCTGACCTATGCTTCTTTTTATTCAGTCCATGATACATTTGGCTTTCTGGGCTGCACGTTTCTGGGTCATGTCAAGCTTCCCATCAACCAAAACCCTCAAGTCCTTCTCTTCAGGGCTGCTCTTATTCCATTTTCTGCCCAGTCTGTGTTTGTGCTTTGGATTGACCCAAGTCACTCACAAGACTTTGCGCTTGGACTTGTTAATGTTCATGAGGTCTGCAAGGGCCCACCCCTCAAGCCTGTATATGTATGCTAGAATTAGAAATAGTTGAAATTTTACTTTTCATTTCTTATAAGTGCTTTTCTGGAAAGTGGCTGTTGAGTTTTAATTAGTAAACACAAATTACTGTTGTATTTATGATTATTCCTTGTTCTTTAATTTAATTTTATATTTTTAAGATATCCTTGTGCTTCATTGCTCTCAGAAATGAAAATGGAATATGAAGCTATTTTAGCTCCAAGTCCTCTGTATTCAAGAAGTTTTTTTTATTTCCTGGGGCATCCTGATTTCTAAAAAGAATATAATGACCTGACCTTGAAAAACAGATTCTCTTTTTTAGAGTTAGCTTGTTCCTTTTCTTTTGTACTGTATCTCCTGTGTATCAGGTTATGCTAATCTCTGTTGTGGTATATTTATCTTTCTGGAAACTGCCCCATGCCATTGGACAGAGGGATAAGAAATCAACATTGTTCTTTCTGCTCAGCGCTTCTATGGTCTGTTAACACGTGCCACAGGTTCCTGGTGTAAAGTTGCATTAAGTTAAAATGGGTAATAGTATAGAGAAATCAGAGTTGGAAACAATCAGAATGTTGTCTTGCAAACTGAGAGCGATGTTCTTTTGGGAGAAAGAAATGGAATGTAAAATACTAGGCAAAGTCACTTAGAAATTTCAAGACTACTGTGATGCATTCAATAATATCACAAGGGAAAGGAAGTTTCTTTATAAGAAACATACTGCCATTTGAGACTATTAGCCATTCTGTTACTGCTACATAATAAAGCTAAATCGTGTAAGCTGTGCAGATAACACATGGACCAACAGAGACAAATTATTTGTGATGTAACTGATAACAAGGTCAAAGCTGAATTATTGTGTATTTTAAGAGAGCACTGAATAGTTTGCAAGATTAGGGAAAACTTGGCTTCCCAAATGAAAACAGTGGAAGAAATTAAATGCATCTTGTTATGAGCATGTACTGATCCATAAAGACAAAATGCAGGGGTAAATGGCTGACAGAGAACAGATTTCTTGGTAATAAATGGGAATTTAGGTAATTGCAGCAAAATACTGCTGCCCAGTGCCAATGACACACAGGCATGGTAAAAATTATCTCCTGCCGATATATGAAATTTTCTGGACAAATTAAAATGTACAAAATGAATTATTTTTATTTCTTGATTTGTATACATGCAGTTTTATGACTAATTTCTGATGACATCAGTGATCATCATAGGTCTTGAAACAGATAAACAGACATGCCTGATTGTTTGATTAAGAACAACTGATAGAATATGAATATTGGACATGAACCAAAGCATGACTTCAGGGAAGATATGGAAAAGACAATATTCATTTGATGTTAATCTTGAAAATTTGTTCACTTTGCAGAGAAGAATCAATTAGTGACTCTATTTTTTTCAGTATATTCTACTCCTTTGTAATTTAAATTTTATTGTTACTCTTGTATTTGGGTAAACACAACAGTGATTGCTAAATGCCTTTTGCAATTGGAAAAAAATATGAATAATTTCTAACTTGTTTTATGCTAATAAATAGTGTTATTCTTTCTAGCTTTCCTACTTATGACATTTTTTTACTTTGCTGATCTGGATAGGATGAACTTTTCCCAGACTCCAAAGATGGATGAAAGTTTTCTTCAGGCTAAGAACTGAAGTCTGCCAGTTTTATCCAAATCTCTCCCTCTCTCTTTTTTCTTTTTCTTTTTTTTTTCTTTTTTTTTTTTTTTATTGAGCCAACTCTGCATTGTCGAGTGATTTTTACTCAGAATATCCCAAAAGCCTCACTCAAACCAATAATCATGTGTTGGTAGGTGAAATTAGTTTCAGAATTCTAATGAAGCTCAGCAGCTGGGAGACAGACAGCTCATCTGAAGATTAGATGAGAAAAATTGCCACTTTTGCTGGTTCCTTTAGGAACTCATTTACATTCTGTCAGCTCCCATTAGGGATGGGAACTGCAAATATTGAGGGAAATATGCATGAATTCAGTGCTGAAATGGCCAATCGTGATCAGTTTCTTCCTGCTTACAAAGCTGCCAGAAGATTTTATGTAGGTATGCCTTCTGGAAAAAGTGGGTGATAATCTGCTTGCTTTCAACTATCTCTTAACATTTTGAATTTAACATAACCAAAAGAACCAATCCCCAGCATAACAAGAACATGTGAAAAAATGTAATCCTAAATCTTGGGATTATTTCTGGAGCTTTCTATACTGTATTCTGTCCTTTTTGTTTTTCTTGCCTTTTTTTTCAACCACAGGTCTGTAAAGCTTCAGTGTTTCTTTTTATGTGACAGTACCAAGAGCAACGACAAGAAAGGTACCACACAAATCATCTTTCACTTGTTACAGCTCTGAATTTGTTTGTACTTGGATCATCATCATATTGACAAGTCTTCATGAGATCTGCTGACAAAGCCAACAGTAAACCAGGAATCCATAGCATGAAGGTGTTATCCCATTTCTCCCCTGGCTTTGGTTATATTTGTATAGACCACAAGTAGAGGTGACAGTGCCAATGGAAGAAATGCATTTAAGCATTCAACCAGGAATGTAAAAGACAATGCACAAGTGAATACAGGAAGAGTAATTGTACTTTAAACATGGGACAATGTAATTCTGTTGTGTTGCAGATTTTTGTTGTTTTCCATTTTCTTTAAATAAAGGTTGCAGAAGATTAATAAAGGCATGGGAAGGTGAGGTGTCCTAAGATGCTCAACTAATGTTTTTCTACTGCACCTGCAGGAGAGTTTGATGATAAATTCATAGTTTCAATGAAACAGCCATATTTTCTGTTTCAGAAATATTTAGGCAAATTCTAAATGGAAAATTATTTTTCTGTTAGATCTATAGGTTTGAGTAACTTATTCCTAACAATTCTAAGAGAAAATAAGACCCCTAATGCTGTTGATTTTTAATAAAGCTGAGTAGATTTCTATGAATAGTCTTGCACTCTGAAGAACATACTAGCATCGTTGAAATGGAACAAGTCAGTTCTACAGGACATGCTAAAGTGTTTGAATCACACAGGTAGAATCACAGAATTTGCAATACACTTACAAGGAGAGGATTACAAAAAGCAAATTATTTTGCAAAAGCAGACATAATGAACAGCTACATTTATCATACATTTGAAATTGATACTGCACAGCTATATGGGGATACTTAGTGTGAATACAGAGATTACAAAGAATGAGAATGATCTGAGATGTTAAAGAATACTTCATACATCTGCAGATACAGATTTTCAGCTGGTACAAGGCTTTCAATGTATCACCTGATAATCCTTGCTTCCTTACTCCTTACTTCCACTTTTCTAAAGTATATAGAGAAATAATTCAGGATTTAGAAAAGAGCTAGAAGAGTGACACAAGTTTTGGAAACCCTATTTCAGAGTTTTGGAGAGAAGGATTGACTAACTGACTTTTATACAGCAGTTTGAAGAATTTAATTATAACATATTTATGACTATTTAAAACACTAGAGAAACCTGGAAAATAAAAATCTCAATATACACTTTACAGATGTCCTACAGAATCAGATACTATTTCAAATGTACAAAACTAACACAAATTAAAAGCAAAAAGCAGATGAATTTAGTGTCAAGAAACAGCACACAGTATCAATCACTGAAATAGCCAGTACATGCTAGTGGAGTCTTCTGAAATTTAAAGTGTGCTTTTTACAAAATTATACAGTACTTCGTATAACACCTCTGTTAAAAAGTATTTAATAAAATACTATTAGCATTTGTGTATATGCTTAGCATTTCAAAAATTTGAAGGGTATACTAACTCATATGTCCAAAATTTTTAAACTATATAAAAAATAAGTTCATGGGAGCCACTGTCCAAACAGCTTTGTCTTTATCCCTAGTAACATCATGGGACAGATTCTTGTGGCATCTATGTCAAAGCATGTGTGATGCCTTGGAGAGCTGGAACAGAGACTACACACAGAGTTGAAGGGAATAAAATGGATATTTGTTGAGAGGCCTATGAAAGGCCTACAAAAGCCACACTCTAGCAGTATGAGTGCCACAGCAGTGACCCCTGCCTGGATGGCTCCAAGATGGAAGCAAAGGAGGAGTTGGTCACAAAATCTCACACTTTTATAGATTTTGGTTCATTTGCATGAACCCAGCCTCCTCTTTCCACGTTGTTTGTGCTTAGGGCCTGAAGTTTGAAGAAACTGTCCTTGAGTTCTTAACTGGAACAGGACTGTTTTGTCTTCATCACCCTAGCACATCAGAAAAGCACATCCAAGCAGAATAGGAAAACTTAAAACTTAAGACATCATGTGGATGCCAGAGAGGTGATTAGAAACACCAAGAATATTTTCACAAAGAGAAAATTGTGCCTGAGTAATCTGATGACCATCTATGGTGGACTAGCCACATCGGTGGATGAGGGAAGAGCTACAGGTGTCATCTACTTTGACATCTGTAAGGCCTTTGAAGTGTTCCCACACAGCATTCTTGTCTCTAAATGGGAGAGATATGGGTTTTATGGATAAGGAATGGACAGATAGCAGTTTCCAAAGACTTGCAGTAACAAGAGATTAGTAACAAGTGGTATCCCTCAGAGGTCTATACTGGAACCAGTATTAATCAATATATTTATTAACAGACACTCAGATTGAGCGAACCCTCAGCCACTCAAGGCAGGTTTGCAAATGATACCAAGCTGAGCAGTGCAGTTGATTCACTTGAAGGAAGGATCCAGAAGGACCTTTTCATCCTGGAGGAGTAGTAGTATATCGTGGTCAGAGAGACATCTAGCGAGCTAGCTTGGAGAAGTATTTCTCACAAGTTTGAGTTTTGCCCGGTTCTCAGGGTGATAAGAAGAAAGTTCTCAAGGTGATAACATGGTCAAAACCAGGTTGGAATCTGTGAAAAACAAGTTGGAAAAACAACCAGGAATTCACAACAAGGATGGACACCTGGTGTTTTTTCCGTGGGACACATCCTGGGAGATGTTTGTCCCTGTGGAACATTGAACTACGGTTCTGTTCTGTGCATCGGAACATGCTTTAAATATGGGCTCTCGGTTCAATAAAATTGGCTTCTTTTTCCAAAAGGAGTCCGTGTGCTTTGCTATTCCTTTTGTCTTTTTTTCCTTTTATTTAGGTCTGATACCACAGTATATGAACCTTATGAAGTTCAATAAGTCCAAGGTCTTGTACCTGTCTTAGTATTAAGACATAATTAGGATGACCTCAGAACTGAACTGATACTAATTGAATCTATGTGCAAGGGTCGTTTTAGAAGGTTTACGACTGGTAAAGCTTAATTTTTTAATATTACCATACATGATTATGAATAATATTTGAAAATTGTTTTCTTGTTTTCCTGATTTGGTTATTGATACCTGTCATAGAGTGATTGCTGGAAAAAAGAAAAAGGAGTTTAACTTATTGTTGGGTTTTTTTTCTGGGATTTCATGTATATAGAAGAGATTTACATAGATAAATGTTATGTATTTGCATTGCTGGCGTGTCTCTTTTTTTTTTTTTTTCCCCACTGGCAGTCTTAAGTTAAGAAGCTTTCTTCATTAATTTCCTTACAGGTCAATGACCTATACTGTAAGCACTCTTATACTCTATAAATTCCCTTACATATTAAAAATATCATCTCCACATAGAAAACTATCTGTTAATGAATTGCTGAATGACTCAAATGCATTTGAGAAATGGATAAAGATTTTGTAAGGCAATTAAGCTTAGCCCTATGCTTACATTACTCTGGTATTTGCATTACAAAAGAGTATTGTACAGTCAGAAAAGTGATATGAAGACAGATATGTTATTATTTTGAAACTCAACAGCCTTCATAGCTAGCTCCTCTGTTGTGTTTTTACCATGCTGAAAAATAATTTGTTTTGAGGCTATAACATTCAGTATGTCAAAAATAAACATTTATAAATGTACTACTGATTTACAAGGGAGGCTAATATGAATGTGTAAACATATTGACCATTTGTACCAGATAACTATTTTACAACACTGAAAAAATGAATCTGTCATACAACAAGAAAATATATAATCCTCTTTCAAATAAGAACCCAAATTTCTTCTGACATAATTGTATTTTGCATGAAATTTTTGTTACTGCTATTTAACATCTGTACTGAAGTATTGCCTGAACAACAACTCAGTGCACTATAGGGTGCATAAAATAGAACTCCACCATTTATGATATAGGATTTATTTGAAAAGACATGTAATAGAGGAGAAAGAAGGTAGAAGTCCAATGAGAGCTTTGCAGTATAAAAATACGTTGAACCAAAGCATTGGGTACTTATTCATTTGATGTCATATTATCCCAAGCAAAGTATTTTATCTTTTTTTTAAACTTAGGAATTCTATTAAAAATAATCTGATGTAAACCTTGCAAGTTTTGTAAATCAGCCCTAAATATATGGCATGCTTAGGCTCCTGGTAATTTACCTGCACAATCCATCAGCAGTTATGGCTTCCTAGGAGTGCAGTTCTGTAAGTGTGGCTCTGTATGGTGCCCAGACCCATGCTCTTGTGCTGAACAAGCAAGACCTCAAAGTGAATTCAATATAACTTTGAATATATTGCTTTGGGATTTGTGCTAATGTCTCTGCATGGTTGTTTTACCAAAATATGAGTATTGGTCTAATACCGATACTCAACTGTGATGGACAAAAGACTCTAACAATTTAAAGTTAGAAAGTGTATGTTTATTCAGCGCTGGGCAGCAGCCTGAGGTCATCCTCTAATNGTAAATAACTAACTTTTAACTAAAATCCTAATTTTTAAGATTAGTGTTTCATGGTGTTGCAGTGTGCACTGGTGACATTTCAGAGACAGATTTGCTGAGGGAGATAAATTGACCAATGCAGCTGCCAGATACTCTGATTGCCACAGGGCTGAGGATCCCACAGCACCCTAGTATTGTAACACCAAGCAATTTTTTCATATTATCTAGTCTTTGAACCATGCGGATTGAACCCAGAAACACTGATTCTGGGATTTTTAGGATGCAAACTGTTTAGACAACCCACATCTTCCACTCAATTAATAGGGCTCTGTGTTCTTTCATCAACAAGAAATAGTTATTTTGGTTGGGTTTTTTTGTTTCGTAACATAGTTTCAAAATATACAATCTTTGATTAAATGGAATTGTCCCTCTGCACAGTTCTAATTAGGTATGAAGAATAGAAAGAAATATGAAATTATGAGAGAATTAATGATCAATTCTTGCTACCTCAGAGCCTCTAGCAGCTACCTTCTTTCAAGCTGTGAGGTAGAAAATGAGAATTCTGGCAATGAAAAAAAGAGATCATAACAAAAAACTGAGAGTAGTTCCCCTAAAGCAACATTTTTCAGCCTTTCCAAGTAGATGTCTGCATATTCAAAGTTAAATTTTCGTTACCATCTCCCTTACAGTTGCTGTAAAAGCAAGTTCAAAAATGTATCAGTGAGAAGTAAACAGTCAATTTACTTGTGTAATTCTGAAAAGGTTGTCAGAGAATTCTTTCTCCTGAGATTACAGTGTTAAGGACCAGCCAAGTGAGATTATCTTCATTTCAGATGGTAATTACATTTTCAGCACTTCAGAAGCACCCAGTTGCCTCTCCTGACACCATAACTCTGGCAAGGTAAAATGAAGTATCTTTCCTGAACTTGTACATATTAGATTGTATACTGTGATCCCCATGTGTTTGGCAGTACACTGAACCTATAAAACATTATTACTCTGGTCAATTAAGAAGCACCAATCTTTTTTCCACTGTCATTTAAAACTTCTAGGAGGTTTGAAAGGTTTGCCCTCACAGAGGCCATGCCCTATTGGGCTATAATTGCACGGATGCTGTCTTAATTAAATTTGAAACCACTTTCCTTGGAGCAAATATAAGACCCAGTGGTCTGTAATGCTAAGGGTCATATATGGCTTTTTTGTTTTATTTTTAACCTAAGATAACAACTTCCCAATCTTTGGGAACAGTGTGTGGTTTATTAAGGATATATTGCATATCTTCATTGCTACCTCTGCTATTTCACACTTCAGTTCCTTCAGAATTCTTTCATCAGCACCATCTGGTCCCAGTGATTTACTGCCCTGGAGTTTTTTTGAGTTGGTCAATAACATCTTTCTTAGAGGCATCAGCCTTTGTTAAGTTCACTCATTAAATCCTTATAAAAATTATCTTTGAGTCAAGAAATTTCCTTATTGCCCTTTGCAGTAAATATGAGTGTAGAAAGTTACTTTTCATTTTTGCCTTGCTTTGATTTCTTTGTTCATTAGTTGATAGTTCAAAGGACTAGTAGTTATGCTGGTTTTTGCTGGTTTCTGAAAAAGCTTTAGGTTTCTTCCTGCCTCTTGAAGCTATTTTGATGATCTTAGTCAAACTTCTTCCTCCCTTACTTTCTTCCCTAATTATCGTATTATTTTTTCCTTTTCTGCAAATTTCTTCTGAGCTTAATGGTAGGACTATGTTTATGTTGATATGTAGTCATATTATGTTAATAAGCTCTAAAGAAAATGAAGATTGGGTACATTTTGAAGCTTTATAGTATGAACAATTAGCATATTATTATGAATTTCCTGTGCAGAATGAATAATTCTCTGGTAAGCGGGGTGTGATTTTGCACCTACATTTCTTGCCAAATGCCTGGGTAAATGAATGTAAAAATTTCCACCTTCAATAAGTCTGTGCATATATGCTTATGAGCAACTTGGGGCAGGGAGGGGAGTCAGGGCAAGACCTCTGGATGGGCAATGCTTGATCCCTAAAGAACATCTTTGGTCTTTGTCTCTGATCTCTGCAATTCATATGGAGTGCAAAGGGGAGCTTGAGAAATGCCCTTAGCACAGCCTGACAATAAGGTTTGTCAACCCTGCTAAGAAATCACACACTCCTGAGCTGCGAGTGCTGCTTTCAGAGCTGAGGCTCACCTTGGCAGGAGTTGGGCTGGGCTGGTTTCAGCTCCTACCTTGGAGCCACATTCCTGGTGCCTTCCCTCCCGAGCCCCAGCTGTGCCGGTGCCTCCATGGAAAGGGTCCGGCACACCCAGGGGGTCACTGCCCAAATAAGAGGAGCTGCTTTGGCCCAGCCTGGGGAGGCTGCAGGGCCATGCTCAGACAGACAGAAGGCAGGAGCCCAGGGTAAGGAAGAATATAAAAATTGCCTGAGCAGGACCCCCCAAGGCTCAGCAGAGAGGCCTCTCACCGTGAGCGTCATATTCCTCCTTGTGAAAGTCTTCGATTATTGACATATCATGTGTCATCTGCTTACTTACGTTCAGTGCTTTTTCAGAAAGATAGAAACTTTCAGACTAAAAAAAAAACTACCAAAATATATATATATACATATAATCTACTCTTTTAGACTGTTAAAACACTAACAGACAATAAATTCAATATGTCTGGTTCCCTTTTGCCATAACAAAATTTTGGATGTAACATTTTTAAACCTTAAGGCTTTACCTCAAAATTTCCAGCTATGTCTGCTTTGCAACAAAGTCTGCATAGTCCCTTCTCAAGCCCTGACTGTTAAATCTGGCCCCTGGTTCATTTTAGCAAGCTCCATCTTTCTCTGGGTGCCCCAAGTTCCACCCTTACTGTCATTCCATCTTCTTGTCCCAACCTTTCATTTTCCAAATGTGAACAGTTCCTCTCTCACCTCCACCTTCTGGAGGATTTGGGTGACTCAGACTGCAATAGTTGAAACACAGAAAATGTGTGACTTTCTCTGGATGACCTAGCTGCAGCCTGCTAGAGAAACAAAGCCCACTGAAATGAGTCACCATACAAGCAGCAATAGCAAAATCATAAGCTCTCAGGATCCTTTTGCAGTTCATTTCATATTCAGACTCACATTGTTTCCTAAGAAGGTTTTTTCTCTTAACCAATAATTTTTAACTGTACGGTGGAAATTTTCATAAAACCTGAGAAATGTACTGACTATCCTGATGCATCCAGACGTGCTATAACAATGCAAATTGCCTTCCTTTGATTGTATCACTTCATGAAAAGATACTGTCAAGAGAAACATTGATGTTCCTACTGTGGCTTTTTTTGACAAGGAAAACATGAGATTGCTAAAAGCTAATCAAATATGGTGTTTTATATAATTATAGCCCAAGTTCAAGCCAGGCATATAGGAAACAATGGAAAGTGCTATAATACACTGTGACAGACGACCTCTTTTTTTATATGGACACAAGTTATTTGGCCCATTAGAATGCTTATTTATTTAATATGATGTAAAAACCACATTGCAATTCAAATGGTAATTATTATGGCCTATTTGGAATTGCTGTCTATCTGTTGTTTACATTCTATGTAATATCAACACAGAAGCCTGCTACCATGTCTTCTCTATTAAAATAATTTCTTTGTTCTACACAGTGCTGGCAGTTAATTTAAAATTAAACATCACCTTTGAATTCACTTATTAAATTAAAAAAAAAAGTGTAATGGTTTGAACCATTATTTTAAGCATAACAACCAAAATTAGGCTTTACTGAGTAGCTTTTAAGGACTTAAGTGTTAAAAATGTTATTGTAATTCTAAGCAGCTATAAAACAGTCTCCACCTGGTTGTATTTTGTATAATGATATGAATAAATACTACTATACAATTAGTTGGTACTGATACAGCTATTTACAAACATAACAAACTACATCTTGTTTCTTGCATGTTTTTGTATAATCATATATTACTGCATTAACAATGGACATATCACATAGAACAGTACATGTAAACAATACATATATATATACTTCAGAGGAATATAAACCTTTGTATTCTTCATGCATATGTGTATCTTGATGTGACAGTCCAAAGTCCAATGGCACTCTTCAAACATACTGAAAATTGTACTCAAGCGAGGATTTAGCTTCAAAATGTAAACCAGATAAATTCTGGAAAGATATATATAAATATGTACACATGCACATGCATACACATGCATATATATATAGATACTGCTGTGACCTCAGATGAAGTTCAGTATTTAATTGTACTATACAGTGGACCATTAGAAGGAAGAGTTCTAACATCTAGCTCTGAATTTTAAACTGAATTCTTGTTCAAAAATTTGTGAAACAATGTTCAAAGGGACTTTGCTTGTTTCCTAAGCCTGCCTTTTGCCTCCAATCTTGACCTACTAAAAAACATATGCGTATGTACCGAGCATGCATATAGTCATTGGTTAGTTCACAAAACAGTCTGTTCACTAGTGTAAGACACTCTATTATATTTGAATTTAAAAAAAAATTATTCTTTGTCCTAATGCAATTCACAGCATTATCTGTAAACAAAGAGTCATAGAAAAGTCACAAGTAGCTATTCCCATCTATTTTACACCCAGTCAAAACTTGATTTTTCTCTGTAACTTTGATCTATGCATTTTAATTTTAAATGATAAGGTGTTAGCATTTCACTCTGTCTAGTCAGAGACCACTTCAAACATTGCACAGCCTAAGCATTAGAGAACCATCTCCCTATTTATCCTCACTTTTGTATGATTTCAGGGGTTGTTCCAAATATGCACAAAGAATTTTCAAATTTCCAGTATAGCTATTGTATCTTTGCTTGAGTATTTAACAAAGTTAAATATATTTAGCTCTAAAATATATTTCAAATTGATTTGCTGCTTTAATACTAAAATTTGTAGAATGACCTACAATGTGCAACACTATCACACAGTTGCTTTGCTGTGAAGATTAATTGTTCCTATATGATGAAATAGGGAATCTAAAACAGAGTAGAGTTATTTAGGTAAGAAGAAAATTGCAGTCACATTAATGGGGATTGCTGAAAAATATTCTAATGGTCTCACTTTTATTTTTCATAGAAATAAAGAATGTTTCACGTTTCTAGAAGAATTAGCATTTTCTTAAAACCGTTTGCTCTTGACTTATAGCAACTTTAGCTACTGCAACACTTTTTCAGCTCCACCAAACTTTAATACAAAAAGGTGATTTGAATTTGAATCAGATCCAAGCTTTCTACCCAAATATTGCAAATCCAACAGAATCAGCATCACTAATTCTTTAATAGAATAGATATTTTATGAAACCTGACAACATTAGTAGAGATTTTTTAAAATTGCAGATTAAGCCTTTTATGGAGAATCTCAAATGACAGTCAGGTTCAATAGAACAAAGATTTCATCTAATATTAGTTTCTGGCAAGTCAATTTGCAAGATTATATTTGCAGATTAAATTAGCTATATTGGGAGGTCACACTCTTTCTTCTAAATCAAGAAAGAGAGACAGTTGCATAATAGCATAATGCTGTAGATATATTATTATACGATCTTTCACAATAAGGAAATTAGCTATTCACCAAGAAGGGGTGAATAAAATAAAAAGGTGTTTTATAACACAATGAATATCTCTTGGAAGAAGTTGGGGAAAGGTCATCTGAATTTCACTAGGAGTGCAACCTGTCTGTATCTTAGTATTCAGCCTCTGGAAAATGAATGAATTTAGGTAACAATCAGAAAAGGAACATACCACACTTTAAAGTGGCTTAGGATCTATCCATTCTGGGCTGCATGATGCACTTGTATTCTTAAAAAATTGACTTCTGATTTTGGACTACTTAATTAATGAGAACATATCAGTCTATCAGTAGTTGGTTACTTACAACATCCAGGCAAAGAAATTAATTTTGGATTTGAAAATTGCCACTAAGTTTAAACTGAGTCTGAATGTTTTACGTATATTTATGTTTATATTTTAGAAGTTTAGTTATTATTTACTTCTAAAAGCAATCCTGGATACAATTATTCAGTATATTATGAAATGTGCACAGAGACTGAGACAAAAAATTCTGGGAAAAAAAAAAAACAAGCAATCCAACTTATCTTGAATGAAACAACTCTTGTCTAGGAATTTCATGGGAACTGTTGTCATAGATCAGAAAAATCTGTTTGAATCTCATCTTCCACCTGTCCAAAACCAATTATCTTGCAGGGACAACACTTACTCACACCAAAGCAACATAAGCTGTTATGAAAAAAGCATGAAAAATAAAAAAAAACTTCAGATTTTTTGGCTTACTAAAGGATCTTTTTAGTCCTGCTGCAAAGAGTAACAGGTCTGGAAAAGGCATGCCCAAGGTCAGCAATCTGTATTTTTAAAATTTATTGTTATTTAGATTACCAGCAATATGAAATACCCATAGAGTAATATTTAAAATGGTTGTCCATTTATTCAATTTATCACAGTGTGATCCTTGGCCAAGAATACAACTCCAAAGTAGTGTGTTAGTCAAAGTAAATAACTGTCATGGTCTTTCCTCACAAAAGCATTTGTGTTTCATCTGAAAGTGCAAATGAATAAACACTAGGGAAAGATTTCCTGTTTAATAACAATGTTCAGTGACATTATTTCCCCTCCTACTTGCCTACCTCTCTGTACAGATCATTGTTGGACTCCATTCCTACATCATGGATGCCCCACCCCTGACATTGTTCAAGGCCAGGTTGGATGGGGCTTCGAGCAGCCTGGTGTACTGGCAGCTGTCTCTGCCCATAGCTAAGGATTGGAATTTGATGATCTCCAAACTGTTCTAGAATTTTTAACTCATGTATTCAGAAGACTTTCTCTGATTGATAGAAACCTCTCTAACAGTGTGTTTTCTTCTCTAAAGCCATGTGACTGCAGTTCCTGATTGGCAGGTGATGAGTAATGGATTGTTTTATTTTTAAGTAAATGTGCATAATCACTGTGTTCTTATTTCTGATGGCAAAATCAGTAGGGAACTGAGGGCCAGTGTAGTAGCAAATGCAGTATCTACAAATTTTGCTAGCTGGAAGCAGTAACAAATAGAAATACAAAGCTCAGCTGGCCTCTGAAATGAAACATAAGTGGTCCTTTTAAGACAACCTTAGGCATTGACTGCTGACTACTGCAGAAGAAAATGAAGCACCAGATTTTTGAAAGAATCAGAAAAATAAGGAGGAAAGAGGAAAAGTAATGAAGACATGAAAGACTTTTTAGCAGCATTTATTCAATTATATCCTTCATCCTTCTAATTTTGTTGCACTTTTCAGATTTCTGTTTAAAAGACAATTTTCCCTTAACTGCTTCAAGCTAATTTTTGTGTTGTACCTTCTATTGGTTATGTGTCTAACATGCTTCAGTTCTCATTTCTTTCATTATCTTCTTGTTCATTGAGCTATTCTTCTTATTAATTTAATTATCTGCTTTTTCTTTCCTTTCATTCAGTTTTATCTTCACTTGCCTTTATAGTCTTCTGTCATGTCAGTTTCCTTCTCTTAATTCTTACTCCTTTCCAGCACAGGCAAAGGAAGCAATTGCCTTGAATTTAGTGAGCTTTGGAAGGACCTTTAACTATCATTAAGGTTTTCTATGATAGGTGAAAGAGTAGTTTCTCCTTACACTATGCCATAAATTGCTGGTGATGACCCCAAGAAAAACTCTTCCTTCATCTGTGGTATATAGAAAATTCACTGCGTCATTTCCTCCAGAAGACTTTGGTGGGTTTGTTGTGTTCCTCCCCACACCCTTATTTTTTAAAATTTATTTTTGTTGGGGTGTGAAACAGTAATAAGTAAAGTTCCAGCAATCCGAGATCAAAAAGAGAATTTGAAACTTGCACTGTAATACTTCTCACTAACTACTTACTCCAATATCTCTCTCTACCTTGCTGCCTTTACCCTGTAATCCCAAAGAATTACATCCCATAGGTTTATGGAACCGGAGTATGAATAACATGAACACTAATGTACTAACACAGTACATCACATCAATGCAGATTTTGATGATAGTGAACCTGTTCAGGTTTTAGGCCTCCATGCACTACTTAAAACTTCAGTGTCTAATCTCCAGTCTTTTCTGTGAAAGTGAGAAATTTTTTATTCCAAAAGATGAATCAAAGAAACCATACCATCCACTCACTCCCATTAATAAGTCATGAATGTGTAGAGCAGAATGGAGCCCGTATTCTCAGGGAAGACTTACATAGAGCATAGAATCATAGAATGGACCTTAAAGATCCTCTAGTCCTAAACATAAATCTTTCACCTACCTAGGTGCAGGGACACCTCCCATTAGACCAAGTAGCCCAAGGCCTTATCCAACTTGGCTTTGAACACTATCAGTGTTGAGGTATCTATGACCTCCTTGGGCAACCTGTTCCAGCATCTAACAACCCTCACAGTAAAAAATTTCTTATATCTCACTTAAATTTCGCCTCTTTCAATTTCTACCCATAATTCCTTGTTCTGTCACTACACTTCCTGATGTAGTTTTCCTTTCTGGCTTCCCAGTAGGCCCGCATCTGATACTGGACACCAGAGCTGCATGCAGTATTCCAAGTGGGTTCTCAGAGAGCAGAGCACAGAGGGAGAATCACCTCCTTTGACCTGCTGGCCATGCTCCTTTTGATGTAGACCAGGTTGGCTTTCCAGGCTGGCTCATGTTCAGTTTCTTATCAACCAACACCCTCAATTCCTTCTTTGCAGAGCTGCTCCCAAACACTCCTTCACCCAGACTGTATTGGTGCCTTGGATTGCCATGTACCAGGTGTAAGACTTTGCACTTTGCTTTGTTGACCCTCATGACTTCTCAAGACTGTCCAGGTCCCTCTGGATGGCATTATCCCCTCCCTCCAGTGTGTTCACTGCCCCCCAGAGCCTGGTGCCAGCAGCAAATTTGCTTGATCCCACTTGATCCCACCGTCCACATGGCCACCAAAGATGGTGAGCAGCATCAGCTGCAGTAGTGACCCCTGAGGGGCACCACTCGACACGTGGACAATGAGCCCCTGAGCACAACTCTCTGTGTGCAGCCCTCCAGCCAGTTCTTTATCCGCTGCATCTCCATCCATCAGATCCATGTCTCTCCAGTCTGGAAACAAGGATGTCATGTGGGACAGTGTCAAACCCTTTGCATAGGTCAGGTAGATGATGTCATTTGTTCTGCCCCTATCCTCCAGTGCTGTAGCCCTGTCATAGAAGGTCACCAGGTTAGGCAGGCATGATCTCCCCTTTGTAAAACTGTGTTAGCTCTTACCAATCACCTCTTTATTGTCCATGTGCCTTGGCACAGATTCCAAGAGAATCTGCTTCCATGTTCTTGCCTGGCACAGAGGTGAGACTGACTGGTCTGTAGTTCCCTAGATCTTCTGTTTTTCTTTTTTAAAAACTGGGGGTTATATTTCCATTTTTCTAGTCATCAGGGACTTCACCTGACTACCACAATTTTGTCAAGAATGATGGATAGTCAATTAACAGCTTTGTCTGCCAACTCCCTTGGGACCCACTGATAAATCTTATCAGATCCCATGGACTTATGCACATTCAGGTTCCTTAGATGATATTGAACCTGACCCTCTCCTACTATATCTGTAGTATATACTATATACTTCCTGTTGAAGACTGAGCTATAGAAGTCATTGAGAACCTTAGCCTTCTCTTTGGCCTGGGTAACCAGATCTTCCATATCGTTCTGGAGAGGCCCCACCTTATCCTTAGTCTTTCTCTGCTTGCAACATATCTATAGAAGCCCTTCTATTATCATTAATATCCCTGGGCACACTCAGTTCCTCTGCTGGGCCTTGGCTGCCATAAACTTGTCACTAGCTTCCCATACAATTCCCCTGTATTCCACCCAGGCCAACTATCCATCATTTACACTTCCTGAAAGTTCTTTTTTTACTCAGAATTTGCACAATAGCTCCTTACTAGTCTGAGGTGTCCTGGCATTTTTTTCTCTGTGTTGGTATCCACTGCTCCTGAACCTAGAGGAGGTGATCATTAAAATTCAGCCAGAATTCTTTGGCCCCTTTGCCTTCCAGAACTCTATACCCTGGGACTCTACTTAGCAGGTCCTTGAAGAAACCAGAGGCTGCTGTCCTGAAGTCCAAGACAGTAAGCTTTAATACTTGCCCTGATTTCCTTTAAAGTTTTAGTATATTTTAATGACTTCGGAGAAGAAGAGCAACCTAATAGTAAAACTGGTAGTAGGATTCCGTTCTTCAGAGTTTTATTCCTATTCCTGTGTACCTTAAATAAAATAGAGAAATTAATTGTCAGATACACTAAATAGTGATTTCTTTGTTTGATCTATGTGAAAAGAGCAACTTAAGATGCTGGCTGGGTAATTTTCTGTCAAAGGAATAAATGATGACTACACATATGCACACATACATATATATGCCAAGATATTGAAAGGCCTGACAGATCTCAAACTGTCCATTTCTGAAGTAACTCCTAACATTATTACTGCTTTGTCTCAAATTTCTGGATTTTAAGTGGAACTAAGTAAGAGGCAGAGTGCTATCAAAAAGTACTAACAAAAATATATCTACAAGTAAACAGACTGGATGCTAATTAAAACTTTTCTCCCTTACTCTAGCCATGAATCTTAACTTAATCTTGGATGAATATCAAAACTAATCATCAATTTACTACTTCAACATTTTCTTCAAAGCAATATCAAAAGTGGACCAAGGATGAATAGAATTTACATTTTGATTAAGTAATAAGGTATCTATATTCACAGAGACCTTTCCCCATGGCAGATAAAAATATGATATATTACTATTTTATTTCAGGTTTAGTGTATTCTTTACTTATTTGGTCATATTGCTGAAAATGCTTCTTTATATTTCTGAATGTAAAACATGTCTGCAGTCCCACTAAGTTAATGGGATAATCCATATACTTTTGGTTAAAGAATAGCGTTTGCATAAGAGCTAGAAGTCTAAATTTTTATGAAGTTGTCACTTGGACTGCCAGCCATATGAGTAGATTACTCATTTGACAATATTGATTTATAGAATTCATCTAAATTCCTTGGAGCTTTGTTTTCATAATTTGTTTCATAGGGCAAAAGAAATAAATGGGCAAGTAGAAATTTTTTTCCCTTTTTTTCCACCTCAAATTTAAGTCAACCTCCTGAATTATGAAATTTTATCCATAGATTTTCAGTCAAATATCTGGAATGAGTGAATAATCTTTTTCAGTGTTACCTTTCACCTGATTTCCTTCACTGCTTCACTCTCCATGGAAAATTTCAGAAACTTGTGCTGTGAAGTGCAGCTGGGAACAGGGCAGCCTAAGTAAGATGGTCACCGTGTTTTCCTCCTGATGATATAAAAGAGAAGGAAAGTCAATTGCAGTTAATAATGTGCCTTTTGTGAATACTTGTTCCACCCTTTCTGCTGTACTGCTTTACCTTACATGCTTTAAATGCTGATACAGCTTATTTGTGAGTTAAAATCATATGCAGAACAGTCATGTTTGTGTTCAGTAGTAAAAGAGACAAAATGTCAACTTTCTTCTAAGTCAGACTTATATTTGCAGATACATAAGAAACTAAGACTCAGATGGGACACTAAATTGCAGGGATTAACTTCATCAGCTGATACATGCAATGTGCAGGATTTTAAGAGATATAACTATAGACCAACGTCTAAAAATCTGATGTGACCCTATAGAATGTCAATATATTCATTTATTTCAATAATAGGTTTATTTCATTTTGCAATCACATCATTGAAATTGTCCTCCCTAGGGCACTATAGAGTTTTATCCAATAATGAGAGTCACACTTTATACTGAAATTTACTTATTGCCCCAACCCTACTCCTATATCCTCCTTGTTTCCCTGACACTATCCCCACAGCACCATCATCATTATTAAGTTTTTCTGCGCCAAAAAAACTGGCAGAAATAGTGGTCTGAACACCTACAAATTCAATTATTCACTGAAACAACCTGCAGACAGAGAGGTGTTTATATCACAGCTTTGCAAAAAAGAGAAATTGATGAAGAAACATGAAGTGTCTTGTCCAGTACCATGGAGCTGTCAAAGTTAGTGCCAAGGTTGGATTCACTCATGATTCATATCCATGTCCTCAAAACACAAGAAGATATCACTCAAGGTCCATGAAAGCCCCTGACTACAAAAAAAAAAAA
>VXBI01009319.1:31730-103863 GCA_013397375.1 Toxostoma redivivum
AAAAGAGGAAATTAGCATATTTCTGCAATGTCTTATAATATTCTAAAACTTTAGGATACAGAGAAACACAGGTGAGCACAGACCGTAATGTACGTAGGAAAGCCATGGTTAGGTCATAAACGGGAACAGCTGCTTGGATCAAAATCTCATTTGGAAATGAAGGAGCACAAGGCAGAAGCATATGAGGCTCCACAGGAAACTGCAAGTTAAAAAGAATTTCAACACAAAAGATAAAGTAGTCTGTTGCGGTTTAGTTATTTTCATTGTTTTTCCTTAAGTTGTACTTATTTTAATGTTCCTTGTATAAATGGTTTTTCCCTGTTACCCCCCTCTGTTATTCTCCCAGTTGGTCCACTCCAGGTCCCCTTTTCCCGCCGTTAGACTTGTTTACTCCCCTAAGCCCCTCCCATCCTTCCCGAACCTTCCCTGTCAATCCTCTAAGCCCTATCCCCTCCAAGTTATCAGTCACCCTTGGCCACGCCCTTTGTTCCCGAATGTTCACTGTCAGTTACTTGGTTGCTGTTATCGGATTGTTCAGTTTGAATTGTACCCCTCCCACTGTGTACCCTATTGGTTTGCTGTGTAATCACCCCACCTTGCGCACCTCCCCTAAGCTCTCCCGATTGGTTGCCGTTTGTACCCTCCCCTGGGGGGAGGGCCTCTATTTAAGTTCGTGCATAACTGTTCTCTGTGCCTTTGGTTGCTTCCTTCCCTTCGGTTATCATCCTCCCCTGTTGTTCCCTAAATAAACCTTATCCCTGGACGCAGCCAAAGGTCTCTCCCAGTCCTTTACTCTTCACTGTCGTGTCGCCAGTCACAAAGGCATTGGCCTTACTTGGACTTAGGGATTCTGGGAATCCCGAAGACAAGCCACACCTGCCGCCCAGCCCACCGCGTGGGCTAGCCGGGGGACCAGCTGTTGGTCAGCGGTGGGCAGCGACAGTACAGTAGTCCGAGAAAATTCTCATAAAAGTATTCAGCATTTATCTTTGGAAGATGGCATGGGTTTAAAGTAGAATTTATCCTGGACTTTAACAAGGTCATAGCATGTGATCTAATACTGTGTCTTCCTTGTAATTTATCAGTCATAATTCAGCTGACTATTTCTATTTCTCACTACTGCCTAAATCAGTTTTTTTGTTAATTCTACTTCAGGTCCTCTCTTCCAGTCTTCTCTTTAAATTACATAGGTTTTTCAGATAAACTTAGATTCACATTTTAAATCTCTTCAAGTTTTAAGTCTCTTCAAGTTTAATGAACTCACCATTTCCATTGTTCACTTACAGCTGCATCAGTTTTTCGAATTGTGTTATTTTCACCGTCAGCTTCAATTTCTGGACTTATATCAGATTTATATTAACTTTTCAACAACTCTTATCTCAGTCATCTATTTTTTTATGCCTTGCTTTAAATCTCATTGACTTTCATACTGATGTAAATTATATATTAAATTACTTGTTCTTGATATATTGACTTAAAAAGGATTTCCAACTTGTATAAGTCTCTGTATATTTGTTGTGTTTGTAGAAACTTTATGTGTCATTCTGATTTAAAAATTAAATTGAAAATTATTTTCTATGTGGAAATATAGTAACTGGCAACATAGAATTCTTAAAATAGAATATTTTTCCTTAACAAAGACCTAAAACAAATCTTCTGAAATTATTGGGAGTCTTTCCAAGTAGCATTTAGGAAAAATGCTAAGACAGCATTTTAAAAGAAATTTACTCCCGCATTATTAAACTCAGATCCATTTTCACAAGAAAGATCAAATATGAGATAAATTTAGGGTAGAAGTCAAATTTTAAAATAGACATAAATTATAAACTGATGCTATTTTGGTAAGATCTGTTTCTAAATGACAAGATAAGTAATGTAAGCAAATATAGCTTACCAAGCTGATCCAAAAGAAGGAAGACAAGACCACTTTTGGCTTTAAGTTAATCAGAAAGACAGAAAAGAGTTGACTAACTCTCATACACTTACTTCTGCAGAAAGGAAATATATCTGCCTTGTTTCCTGACCCTGAAGACAAAGAATATAGGTTCCATGTTCTGTCAATCTTAATGAGTCTAGATTTTCAGCCATGTACTACCTGCTATATAGTTGCATTTTTCAAGTTAAACATGAAGATGTTAGAATCTTATTACTCAGCTACACAGAAAAATAGACTGACATGGAGAAAACACTATTTCAGTTTGGGGGACTTTCTGCTCTTATCCTGCATTGGGCATCAAGTAGGGTGTCCTGCAAAATACAGGTACCTGAGCTAGTTACCTTCAGAGCCAACAGAAAGAAAATGGCACGTCATGGTGTGCTTCATCTCATCAGCTGAATGGCACCCTAAAAATGTCTATCCTTTGTGAACAAAAGATAATGACTAACTAAATTCTAAGGCAATTAGCTGAGGCATAGAATTCTGCACTGTAGGTATCTTCAGCTGAGCCCAGCCATTGTGCATAGAACATGGTGCAATGCACAGGACCTTCCACAGGATGAGTATTTCCATTGTGGTCTGGTGTGGAATGATGTGGCAATGTGTCTGATGGTTTGTGCTGATCACAGATCTTAAGTGACATCAATGTCATCCATTAATATGTGAGAATGATCAGCAATCATACACAAAACGATTCAGATAAATCCTAATCTGTATTAAATGGAAAATGGCTAAATGGCAAAATCAAATAAATAAACAAAAGCAATGGTTTTCAAATTAATCTGTTGATCATAAGTGAGAACACTTCAGACTTCCAAGGATGGGGTTGTTCAAAATTTGCATAGTAATTATGTGACCAACGAGAGTATATAGGTACTTTGTACTACTGCGATGACATAGCCAAATAAAATGGAAAGATATTTTGCACAAACACATACACAATGTGTCAACATAGAGGACAAATGAATTTTTGTGTGGCTGGTCCTAGGAAGTATTCAAATCATGGCTCTTTTAAGTTACAGAACAATGAAGAAGGTAAGCATAAATGACCATGAATAAGTAGCACTTACTACCAAGTCCATGAGGATGACTGGGAAAAGAGCAACAAATGAATAAAATAAGCAGCATCAGGAACCAATAAAAGCTCTTTTTAGGGTGGAGGATTGAGTAGTATAAGTGCATCTGGAATAAAGGAGGAGGATGGAGAAAGATGACAATTCCACTTCATTGTCTGACTTCTTATGCCAAAGACCTATCAAGCCTGCTCACCTTGGTTGCAGGAACTTAGCACCACCAAGGGCCATAGCTGTTGGTAACAATACAGAAACAACTCCACTGACTTATTTTTTTTGGTTTTAACAAGACTCCCAACAAAATTTCTAATTCCAAAAATTATACAAATCTTAATTTATAGACAAATATATTCAGTTGCAATACTTACAAATTTAGGGTATAAATTATAATTACTTTGAAATAGATATGTCCAGAGACTCATTCAAAATAACAAAACCAAAACTCAAAGCTAAACTATGTGAATTGCAACTGCTGCAGTAATGTGTGTCTCAGAAATTTCTTAGTATCTTGAAAGGAAACATGGTATGTTTTAAAATTATCTGGGTAAAACAGGAGGCTTAAAATAATTATAACAAGGAGCACCAAATAACAAATTTTTGTTGCCTGCTGCATAAAATTAAATGTGTAAGAAACCTACTTATAATACAATATATTCCTAATCATGACAATATTTCCAATTAACACTATAAAATTTTTAATAATAACATTTTTTCAGAGACTATGAAGAATTTTTCAGTGACATAGAAGTTTATCTAATCAGTAAGTTTTCTTGAGAAAATTCCTTTTTTAACAGGCTTATCTCCTTGGGGTACAAACAATGAAGTTTTTGTTGCCTAAAGTAAATGGGAAGGAAGATACAAAAGAACAAGATTTTCAGGACAGATTCTTTTAGTACAATGGTATTTCCTCTTCTCTTTGTTCCTTCCCCATCCTTGGAGTTCTTCCCTAGGAAGAGGAAAAGGTGATCAAAAGGCATTGAAATTTCTTCCTTCTTCAGTCCTGGATCAGAGCTGAATGTCCTGCTGTAAACAATTTCTTGTGCCTCTGACTCTAGGAGAAAAAATGGAAAACTTGGTGGGGAAGAGAAGTGAACCCACCACTAACTAGCTGATGAAAAAGTGATTGATGTAGGACTTACATATAAAAATGGAATCTGTGAAGTAGGTAGAATATCTGAGATACTGTGAGAACTGGACAGCTTAATTGATGAAATGAAAAGGAACTATGGTCTGAAGGGACAGAATTATTTTGAGGAACAGGTCTAATTCCAGAGGATCAATATAAACAAATCCTTCAAGGCTGTCAGGGTGTTAAGCAAGGACCAAAGTCATTTTTCTGACACATACAAGGCAAATTGTATTGTTACATAAATAACTTCAGGAATAACCAAGAATTCCAGAAGCAGAAGAAAAAATAAGAATCCCCACAAAACTCCTCAGCTGTATGATCATTTCTTTAGAAAACCTAATATTAAAAACTGAGTAAATGGCAACATCTCTTAGAGCTGGTTCTGTTCTTGGGGTGGGATTGACCAGACTGTGACAAACAGGTTCAATCTGGACAGATAAGCATTGAGTCCTAGAGCTTCTTGCCAATTGAGGAATTACTGCATTTTTATTTTCTGTTTCATTAGACTACAGATTTTCACAAAAATTGTAGGAGCCGTAGGAACTTTAAAAGAGGCTCAGTTCCCTCAACTTAAACCTGAAGGTCCATTTTAGACACTTTTTAGACACATACTTATGTATGACAGGTATGACAAAAGTAGTCAATTAGTGTGTGCTCTTCTGCAGAGGCTGCTGGAGACTTGGTGATGTGATATCTGTATTTGACCTTGAAAATACAGGCACAGAACAATATGGGAGGCCCCAGAACTGTAAACCACCTACCAGGGATCAACCACCTCATATCACTGGAATGCTGTGGTAAAACAACAAAGAACATCTAACCAACATAAATGAAACACATCATATACAACAAATTCACGTCAATTTAGACTTGCAGACCTCTGAAGTATGAGTAAAATGTATTAGCAAATACAAAAATGTTCTTAAGCAACTCCTAAAAGTAAGATGGAAATCAAGACCACCATCACAGTCTCAAAAGAACAGAGGATTCATAATATAATATAATTAATATAATNCCTACTTTGGTTAAATGAGGACTGTCTGGAAGGACATCTTAATCTCAAGTAATATAATGAACTTGGAGGTAGAGTTGGGATAGAACACCAGGTAAGTTGGTGAGTGAAGACCTTTTGACACAAGAAAAGCAAGGATTCTCTTCGTGTCTGATCCTGGGTGCAAGGCCTGCTGAAGAGGTTTAAAATTTTATGTGCAAAGACAGGAAATAGACAGCTCTGAATAAAATGCAAGCAGGTTTTGTTTTATATTCACTGCAAGGTTCCTCATTTGTTAAAACCTGACAGCTATTTTGTCTGGAATAAGAAACTTTATTATACATTTGAATGTACCATGTTCTTCTATCACACTTACTCTGAAGATGTGTGGCAGAATTGTCAGCGCATGTACCATTGCTCAGATGGATTTGGGTCTTTGTGCAGAATAGATTTCAATTTTGTAACTATAAATATTTCATTACACTGAATTAATTCCTAATTCCACAAATGCTTCCGTAAGTTTTAGCTGAAACTATTCACTACTTTACATTATTTTAATTCCATAACTTGTCTAAAAGCAGATAGACTGGGGTAGCTATACAAGAAGAAGCTATTTTTCTCATTGTGATTATACATTCTTCTTTAGGAATGACAAAATCATAGAATCATTGAAGTTGGAAGAGACTCTCAAGATAATCAAGTCCAATGGTCAACCCAGCACCACCACAATCCCCACTAAACCATGTCCCAAGAGCTACATCCAGACCCCTCTTGAACACTCCACCAACTCCGTGGGCAAATTATTGTGATGTCTAACCGCTTTTAGTGAAAAACAAAACAAAACAAAACAAAAGAAGACACAAAAAAATGCACAACCACCCCTCCCCCCCAAAAAAACAAACCAAAACCAAAAGAAAACCACCAAAACAACAACACCTACAACAAAAAAATAAAAAACAAACAAAACAAACAAACAAGCACAAAGAAAAAAAAAGCAAACAAAACAAAACTAAAAAAAAGCAAAACCAACAAACAAAAAACCCAAAAATAACAACCAAACAAAAAAAAACAAAACAAAACCAAACAAAACTAAAAAACCAGAAACCCTAAGAAACACCCAAAACAGCCACATGCAACCCAAAAAACCCACACTAGTATCTAATCTGAATGTCTCCTGGCACAAGTTAAGGCCGTTTCCTTTCGTCTTTTTACTCAAGACTAAGTAGAAGTTTTTCAGATAGTTGAGAAAGATTAATGAAGTCTCCCCTGAGCTTCCTTTTTTCCAGACTAAACAATGATCTTTCTTCAGAATTTAAGGAATTAAAATCTTTAAGAGACAAGAGGAGTATAGACATTTGATATCAGCACCTTATATACAGCAAGGGCAATTTCAAAACACCTGAATTCTGACAGCAAAAAAAAAGATGACAAAATGAAATGTAAAGTTCTGCTGCTTTGTTAGGAACATGGCTCAAATGGCCTATAGATTGATCCTGGTTTTAATTTTTGTGAATAACTTAGAAATTGTTCAGTCATCAGTCATAATGTTGAGGAAAGCTAAATTTGCACATTTCCCTTTACAATTTAGACAGAGGCTTTTTTAGGCTCATTATTTTTAATCACACCTCTACTTCGGTTACAGTTTAAAATCTGTCATCCAGAAATCCCTGAAGTTTACAGTGTTTCTTAGTCTGCTGAAAATACTTTTGCCTTTGGCTGCCCTTAGGGTTGAGGCTAGAAGAGCACAGGGAAGTATGCCAAGATCTTGGACTGATGCACAAAGAACTCTACTGGGTCTGTGGTACTTTAAAACATTTTCCTTGAAGGAGGGTAAATAATCATCAGAGTGTTTGAATACTGGGAGAAAAGCCCCCAACAAATTCAGTGAGAAAAGAAAATAATAAAATTGAAAATACTTGTATTGCTTTAATGCACTTGTATTCTACATCTGGGCAAAAATGTTCAACTCTTCTATAAAAAACATAACACCTCTGACAATATAATCTATGAATGAACTGTTAATAATTACTTTGCTCAAAAGGAAAAAAATCACCTCCTCCTGGTTTTACTAGCTTCTAGATATTACAGTAAATTTCTTTTCATTAGTACCATCAATAACTTTTACATTTCCTTATGGAAAAATTTTGCTACTTTATTTTCCTCTCCTCATCTTCAATCTTGGTTGCAACTAAAAAGGGCAGAATCCAAAAGATAAGTGAAACAACACTATTTTCCTCAGCTCTATACCATGCAAGCTGATCTACATATAGTTGTGCACTGTCATTATTAGTGAACATTACTGTGCATATTGAGCAATCTGAAGGATGTTAGAGCAGCAGCTGAGATTGTTTTCATTGTGTGGTACCTACAATTCTGCTTTCTGTCTGACACAGCTCAGATGAGGATGTGAAACTCTAATAAGGAATAAAAAAAATCAAGACCAGAATCAAAAGTAGTTCACAAAAATCTGGTACTAAAATGGTAGATACCTACAAAGATAAAAAACCCCAATCCAACAATCAAATTATATTAAAGCACTTTCTGAAGCATTGATTTTCAAAAACTATCTACTGAAGTAAATATTTTAATGGAAATAAATATAGGGAACATTTTTATTAGGAAATAATATTTTATTATTTTAAAAGAATCCTTAGAGTGCTGAATATCAAAAAAATAAACATACACTGTTTAGGTCTCTTAAAGAGAATCTGGTTTTCCAGATATTTTGACCTTCCTTGGGGCACTCTATCACTCTGCAGTCTGAGAACTAAATTAAGCTTCAGTGTTCAGAGTTACCGAGTCTCCCTGCATACCCTTGAGTCAATCTGATCATTGTTCTTTAAATCAATTACTAAAAAATATTTGTTGCATCCCTAAACTTGAATCAGGAACATCTCTCAGGAAGACCAAATGTTCTGACTCCTTGAGATGTTGGATTTTACTGGAATCATCACAGTCACTGTAAAGGTGACAGTCTCCACATGAACAGGAAAAAAATAGGCTTGGCACAAGCACCAGTAAACAAAATATAGCAGCAGTCCAGAGCAGGAGAAGAACCAAAATAGGCAAAGCAAGCTGAGAACATAAATATGATCTAGCATGTCATTCTAAAAATGACAGACACTCAGGACTATTAACTATTTACTAGTCCTACAATTTGATAAATTTGATGACTTTGAAGATGAACAGTACAAAGCTCAGGGATTTAGAAGAATGTGAGCAGCGTAGAGGTGTTATGGAACTACTCTGCAGAGAAATTAATTTTTCTATTCAGGAAAAGAAAATTATGCGATGAACATGTCAAACTAACAGGGATCTTCTGGTTTATATTTGTTTCAGATTAAACAGTCATGGATATTTGAGCTTCTGGACACATATGATATACAAGATATGAAGATTTTTGTGTCTTTATTATGTCTCAGCTGTATTCTGGATAAGTAAAAGTGAACACCATAGGGATGTATATTGAAATATATTGCTGGAACACATAGGCAGTAAAATAAATTATGTATTCTGATATTGCATAGGAAACTTACTTTGTAAAGTTCAAAAATGAACAGAAAACATCTCTTATAGGAAATGAGAATTTTAGAAAAAAAATTCTGCACTTTGTGTTTATCATATAAAGGAAATGTTTATTTTAATGTAGATAGAGTATGTTTTATATATATTTAAATTGCATTGTTTGTTAAGCTATATGTAATAAACTCAGTGAATCCCTGTATTTGCAGCCTTGAGAAGAATTAATTATAATCCCATATCCACAACAAGCTTTAAACACTTTAATTTGCATAGAAAATGCAAAAGCATTTTCCAGATCTTGACTGTCTCTGAAATATAAATAATTGGATTTTCAATGAGAAGAATTTGATATTTTGCTTATTTATCATATGGTAGAGTTGTGATTTACTCCATCCCTAGTGATCAGACAAGTGAATATTATGATCTTTCTTCTTCAGTCTTTCTTCTCAGACTGTCCTCTTAAGGTAGCAGAGATACCACTCCTATTAATTACTTTGTAACTTAAAATATTGTAGAATATATATGCTTATATATGCTTAGAGTCATATGACTCAGCTGTGATAAAGTAAAAAATGCTGGCAACTCCCTACCTTGTGCCTGTGTTTTATGGTGCATTTTCTAGATAAAAATATCTAGAAATATATTCATAAAGCAAAATACCCATAATTCAGTGATATACCTATACTTTTTTTTTACAGTTTAGCAACTAAAATATTTAAATGGATGTGTGTTTAAATTTGTTCTGGATACAAGTAGGTTATAATTTCTTCCTGTTTCCCTTGATCAAATTCAGATAAATAATCAGGACTCAGTCTTTTTCTTCGTGTTGCTTTCAGCACGTGAAGCAATTAAAGACATTTTCAGGCAAGAGGAATACAAAAATAAGGGTATAACAGTCTACAAAGACAGCAATGAATATATAATATCAGAAAGAGTTTGCTATTTTAGGATATCATAGATGTTCTTCAATTTAAAAATGAATTACTGTGTCACCACATTTCTTCATATAATGGTTCATACAATTTTCTCTAATTGTAAATGCACCATGAGAAAAGGTTCCTGATTGGATTTGTCATATATTTCTATGGAGCTCGGCAATAATGATAGTTCTATGATGAACAGAAATTCGCAAATTTATTTTTTCCTTTATTTACATTTCTGATTGTTATCCATATACAAATACAAAAGAACACTGAGTCAGCAGTAGTTAAATTTTCTTCAGTACATAGGATAGTTAAGCATATGCAGTTGGATTATAAATGCTGGTAATTAGAGTCATTGAATCTGGCTGGAAACAATTAAATTAATTTTCGTTGATTTTATCACAGTGCTCAAAAACGTTATCAAACATATAGATAAATGCATGAAATCCCATTATTATAAGGTTTCATTAGGGCTATAAAACAAAGCTAGTCAATGAATGAGACAATGTAAAATAACCTACATTTTTTATGGTGTCTCTTAGTTTTTCTCTAAGCTCATGATGAGAGGATGTAGGCCTGGATTCAACCTTGGTGTAACTCCACTGAAGTTAGCTGAGATATACCAAATGTGGTTTTGCCCCAGAGGATTTTAGATTCATTTATTTTAAATGAAGTCTATACATATTTTAAAATGAATATTGCCCTTCAGAATGCCAAAGTAGTGAGTGTAAAAAGAAAGACATCCTGAAAGATAAAAGAAAATGTGTGTGATATGAAGTATTTTAGGACAGAAAGTCAAACAATTTAAACATATTCCCAGCCTCATTCATCTGACTCATTTCGCTTATGCAACACCTGGTAAAGACAAAAGGGGGCAAACAATATGCCCGTTGTGCTTCTGATTGACTTGGAACCTTCCTAAAAGGGACTGACTTGTTGGGCGTGCTGTCATACTCAAAAAAATAGAAAGAAAGATATGATGTCTTTAGATATGGTGTGTCATCCCCCAAGACAAAAGCATGAGTAGAGTCTTTGGTTAATTTCCTTTAAAATGCATTTACAGCTGTATAACTGCTGTCTGAAGAGAATTATAGGCTGTGTAGAGATGTGTATGTTCAATCCTTCCCCCAAATCTTCATTCCCAGTGTGTAGAAAGGTAGGAGAAAATGCAGAGGTCATGGAATGCTACATTACTCTACTGTCAGAGATGAAAGTTAATTTTTAAAGGGATGTAGGATCAGTTGCTGTGTTCATATTGCTACATGAATTGCAGATCTAGGAATGAACTTCAAAGTGTTGGAGTCCCCTCTTCCATCCATTCTGTTGTTTTTTAGCCAGGTGTGTGTCCTAGCATCTCTCTCGGCTTCCAGCTGTTGCTTCAAAAGACTGCTGGTCTCCTGAAAGTCCTGAACCATATCTGTAAGCATCATATTAACATATGAGACATCATAAGGCAAAAGAATGGCTGTAGCTGGCTGTGTTTGAGTTACTGTACCTCCTTCTATGAAACACAAGGACAATATCATTACCATTTGCTAAAGTCTGAGTGAGATAGAGAGGAAAGCATAAAATATATTTCCTTTATGCTATCAATTGAAAGAACTGAATCCACTTGCATATGAGGCTACAGTAAAAACCATATCTCCATATCAACCATAGTTACAGGACTCTTTCCCTGAGATAAACAGAGAATATGAATTCTTGGTACTTGTGAGAGGTTAATAAGGGAATACAACTCCTCCGAAAAATAAGGAGATTTTTGTCGATTTTTGTTTGTGCTTTTGTGCTTATGAAAGTCTATTCTTTTGTGGCATGTTCAGCAGGATTAAGCTTTCCTTAAGTAAAGGCAGTGTTTTAGGAATCATGGTAGGCAGGTTTACAAATATGTACATTATATCTAAGCAGGGAAGAAGAAGATGTCTGTTGGGCTGTAGCCAGCCTCCCTTACCAGTGAGGACATATACTCCTCTCAGCATGAAATTACAGCCAGCTAGGATGTGTGAACATGCTGCTTCTGTTTTACACAAGAAACTCTGTGATGTTCTTCAATATGCTCTGCCTGGAAGAATCATTATGAAGTAGTCAAATCACTTACCTACGCAAACGACATAATCAGGTTGAATTTAGTAGTGTATTTGAAGATCTAGAGTTTACAAATGCTACCTATTTTGTTGGCTATGTCTCTACTTGCATTAATCAATTAATTATCAATAGTTACAGCAACTGTAAGGAACCTACAAATCAGTATTGAGAGTCTGGATACACAAATGTTAGAAATGTAATAGTGATTCACTGGGGATTAGTTTTTCATGTTACCTCTGCTACAGGCCGAAAAGTGGGAATGAAAAGAGCCAATGTCCCAAAGGAGAGGACTTTAAGAGTTTGACAGCAGTACACAATAAAGAGAAAGAAGGTTATGGTTAACATATGTGTCATAAATATGTCTCTTCCCTTTGCTTAGATACTAAGCTGACATGTTGGATTAGGCATTCAGGTAAGATTTGGTTTCAGACCAGAGAAACTCTCACACTGGTTTCAGTTAGTCTGTTGCAAAGGTACAACTATGTCTTTCCCATAGCACTGGCTGAATTTTGATCCACAGATATTATGCAGAATGAAAGATGCCATTTTTTCTTAGATTCCTATCAGTTTCTTCTGACTTCTATAATCAGAAAAAGACCAGTAAAAGATCACAGTAACACAGGGATTGTTACACAGTTATTTTGAGATGAGATTTTGCAGATTATATCTATGCTGGCATTCTTCTAGAGCAGCAGGTATAGACATGAGTGACTGGGAGACTACCATCTATTCCGAATGCATGCAGAAAAATACCTCTTCCTTCCCATATTCTCAAATTTTATTAGGAATATTGATACTGACTTCTCATGTTAAGTATTCCAGATACATTAAGAGCCAGAAACTCTCACTGATAGACTTCCTTTCAACACAAATAGGTCTGTAAAGTAATTTTGTCTGACATGCAGATGGAGAATGCTTATATTATCAGTGTCTCACTATACCTTTTCTCTTTAACTGCAGTTTTCATTTTGATTCCAGTAGTAGTAAAGACAGAGTAATCTGTAGTCAGCTACATAAGTCTAAACTGTATTATTCTTAGATTGAGGAACATTACACTGTTTATAATTATTAAAAATAACAGTGCTAACACAGAACTAAAGCAGATGTTAACACCAATCTAACATAGTTAATTGGCTCATCTATTTTGATATTTAGAGTTAAACCTCAACAGAAATAATAATTGGAAGATGAAGAGCTGAGATCTGAACCCATATTTAGATAGATGATCAGATATCAGCTCTTGTTGGTAGCTAGAATTTTATTGGGGGAGGAGATTGCCTGGGTTTTGTTTGTTTGATTTTGTTAAGTAGTTCTGTAAATTGATGGGTTTTATTTTCTAAGGAAAAATGAAAAAGAGATAGTTTTTTAAGTTTTCCTGCATGAAAAATGCCTAAAGTCAGTTCTCTCACTCTTTCACTAAGGGCAGTACACAGTCCTGTAGATGTTCTTTATAAGCAGCACACTCAATTACTTCTGTGTGCTGTAATCTGACCTTTTTATTGGTGCCCTGTATGTCCTTTTCACTACATCTGGGATATGCTAATTATACTCCTGATACAGACTGAAATTTATTGATCATATTATCCCTGAAATATTTTTGGGTTTATTTTTTTGTGTACTGGCTCAGGTCCGTGTTCCTTCTGCTGATTAACAAAGGTGATTCCACACCAAACAGTGCATGTCTTTAGCTGTCATTAGCTTATGAATTCATGCCTTTAGTCAAACAGTTATTGGAAGAAGTCCTGCTTCTCTGCTGTGACTCCCTTTGTGCAACATACACTGTTTATGCTTTGTTTCTGCTTCTGAAGTCTCTGAAGATGATGAAAGTTTCAGAACACCCACTTTCTGTTTTGATGAGTGGTAGGAGCTGACAAATGCTGGAAGGATTAAGAAATTTGTTTTCTGATAGTCTAGATGCATCTAGTGAGCATCATTAACCCTGATTTCTAACTAACTTCTAATATATATATTAGAAGGAAGAATCTCTGAAAAGAAAGGAGAATCACACTGCTCTGGCAAGCAAAATTGTTCTGGGTAACTCTATGTATGACAAGATGAGGGATTCAGAAAGTTAAAATGTGACTGAGAAATATCTTAACTACTTTTTCCACTCCTGAGGTCTTTCAGCAGGTCAAAGTCATTCTGGTCCTAATGCAAGAGAATGTTCTATTGGCTTGGTAATAGGCATTTACATTATAACCCTACATTTGCAGGTTCCTTGAGACGCTTTTTGTATGCTCTACATGAGACCATGCACATATTTAATAGTTAATGCAATTCTGGAGACAAGTTTTGTCATAGATTGCAGTTAGGGGAGAAGTGTCAGCTTTCTACCTAAATAATCTCTTACTCATAAAATGAACATTCAGTTTCTACACAAATCTGAGCCATCTTCAAAAACAATGCACAAGTGGTCTTTCCTCTAAATGTTAAAGTTACACAAAAATTATTGACCCAGTGGATTTCCACAATTTTAAAAGAAAATTTGGCAGATACTTAATTAAGTATAAGAAGAAAGACACTATCTTACCTTGGAACTGAAAATAGAATCATGAACCTATTTTTGTACTTGTACTGGTTTGAAAAGCAAAACCAATGAGAGTTCAAGTCAACAATACAATTTTAATAGGAAAAAATAGAATATATGCAATAATACAAAATAAGAGCACTGACAGAGTCAGAATACAACCTGACACCCTGTCAATCAGGGTGTTGGTGCAGTCCCATTAAATGGTGGCTGCAGTCCTCCTGGATGACAGATGTGGTTCTGTTGAAGCAGTGCTCCTGTAGAAGGTGCAGTTTTCCTCTGAAGGTCCAGCGATGATGTGGAAAAGCCTGGTTTTCTTCCTCTGAATTTCAGTGGAAAAGGCTGCTTTGCTGTTTCAAATCTCGGTTTTTATCTAGGTAGGAAAGGCATGGCTCCTCCCCGTGGCTGGAGCATCTCCCAGTGGGATGATGTAATCTTACCAGTCAAGCAGTGGGGCTTAATGGCCCATTAACAGAAGATATCTCCCATAGAGATAAGCATCAGCCCTTCTCTCGCTCAACAGATGGTGATAGAACACATTTTGAATCGTAAGCCAGGACAGTACTGAATCTATTTAAATATGCAGAAATATTTTTGCTTTTATATTATGTTCCTTTTATTTTCCTATTGTGAAATAAGTAAAATTTGAAAAGAAAATTAACAGTTTGATTTAAAATCAAATCCAAATCTGGACATCTGTTTGGCTTTTTGGTCTGAAAGCCTTACAATAATGTTACTACAGACTGAATTTCAAGACTGATGCTGTTGACAATCTTTTATCCACAACCCTTTTATATTTTCATAGCAAAACAGAGATTAAAAAAAAAAAAAAGGTAATTTTGACACATGTAAACGACTTATCATACTGCTTTCTTTTAATCTTTATTTGAGAGACAAAATAAAGGGCTAAAATTACACTATTAGCTTCAGATACAAGGTAGTAACTTTCATATCTTAACAGGGACCTATTAATAAAAAATTATTGGTAAGTATTGCATCACTTGCAAATATGTACTGACAAATTCATATTAACAGCATACCTGTTTTTCAACTAAAAATTTCACTGAATTAAAGGGTGTGGAATTCCCTTCAACACAAGTTTAATAAAGAAATTCTGCCAAACAATGCGCATGCCTGGTTAAGTGATGCTAAAAGGGTGGCCAACTCTAGCTGCTCTGGCTGAGAACTCCCTCTTGCCCAGTTCTTGGAGCCCATTCTGGGGACCAGGGGTCTCTGACCAGACTGAGGGGTGCAGTGGCTGCTTTCCTGTTTGCAGGTCCAACCAATAACAGTGCTGCTCACTTATTCCAGAGACAGACACACAGACAGACACACAAACAGACAGACACACGGGCACACACACACACACACATATATGCAGGAAGCTGATGTGGCCAGTCACACAGGTGTTACAGACAAGGCACTGACTTCACCAGTCCTTGGGCTGCAGAGGCAGGAGGTCACTGGTGCAGGCACACGCACAGAGCACTCTCCAGGTTCACTAGCACATGCATGTTTGTGGTTCCCTTGGGAATCAGCAAGGCCTTTTTGTCCACCTCGCACCCCTGCCACTGGTCCGTCCGCTCCACCCCCTAGGTCTCCTCTTTGCTGGCTGGTCCAGCTTGGCAATCACTGCACACATGTAGCACACATACAAGCACCCCAGAATCACTGGTGCCCCAGATAGCAGTGTGAACCCTCCACCCACCAGATACCCCTGCTTCCCCCCTTGTCAGCTGACCCAGCTCAAGGTTTGACAGAGGACGTTCAAGCACACGGCCCAGAGCCCCAGCAGCCAGCACATGGCACATGGCCTCAGTCCTGTGGTGCCACTCCACCCACCAGCACAGAGCTCTGCACTCACACTGGTGCCTCGAGTAGTTGTTTTTGAGATCTGCACCATTTCCACTCCATGGCTGGATGTTAAAGATGCCCACTCATCCCCATTGCTGAGACCACACTTGCTCCCATAGCTGACACCACAGGCTGGGGTACCCATACCCTCAGACTGCGTCCAGTAGCTTGCGCCAAATTCCTCACACATATACAGGTCTCACCAGTAGCTGGAATTCAGCCATTGTATTGCACAACTACAAGATAGAGAGTGGGATTACAGAGAGAGAGAGAGAGTTAAGAAAATGTTTAAGAATGAGGTAAGATAAGATAGACTGTGGTGATCAGACACACGGCTTGGTCAGAGACATGCACTGGCTGACCACATTTTTCATATAGCTTCTCCCTTTTACACCATTTTCTGTCTGCCTCTCACTTTGTTTCCCCCTTCTTGCCCTTACCCTGTACATTTCCCCATCAGCTGGCATAGTCCCATTGACCTCCTCCCACTTCCCAACACCCGGTCCTGGTTTGCCTGCAGCTTCCTGAGAGCACATCATTTAGTGTTAATGACCAGGTTTGTTTCCTGTTCTCTTTGTAAACATTAAGTACTCAGGTTTTATGTCTGTGTGTTGTCTTCCTTCCCTTCCTTATCCTTCCAACTGAATAAAGGAACATTCTCACAATCTATATGCCCTTAGTGATTTGGATGACTAACCACAATTGTTTATATCACAACCCCCGATACCTGTGTGGTCAGGTTTATGTCAGGTCAGGTCTGTGTGCTCTTCTTTATGGCTCCTTTGACCGATAACCTTAATGGCACAGACAAGCCCCTTACATATACCCTCATATATTATTTGCAACCACATTAAAGCCACTTCAGAGGAGAAAACACAAAAAAGAACAGAAGAAACACAAGGAGGGAACGTGATTGAAGATGTCTTTTTATGAAAACAATTTGAATTCATATTATCTTATATAAAGCAGAATGGTCCTATAGTTAATGATACATGAGGAAAAGCACCATAACATAGGAGGAAGAGGTTCTAGAGAGAATCTTTGTTAAATCTCTCAAATGGAGTAATTCTTTTTCATATGTGCAAACTCTTGGAAGAGCACTAGAAGTCTTACCTGCATTTACAGATTAAAATCACAGCTGTACATGAATACGCTTAAGGCAGTTGGTTAAACCCAGAGTTTATATTTGTATTTAAACATACAATTTTAAATATAAATGCTTAGGCAATGTTTATTTTTCAATAATCTTTTATGATTAAGTAATTATGTCAGAAAGAGATTCTGCTATTTCCTATTGGAATTTTTCTTTGAAACTCAAATTTAGGAGGGGAAAAAACAATTGATATAGTATTAATTTAATGAAGGCTATGAGGTAATCCTGTGAGCTCCTTCTCATTCAAGGATCTACTCTAAATATTCTCATTTAGGAAGCAAAAATGTATTTATGCTTCAAGTGTTGATAAAGCAGTGTAACAGTCATTTCTTGTTGTTTTCTGACCTCTGATATATTCTTTCATTTGTTGCTTAAAGAATACCTTTGCTAAGTCTCTTTACCTCATTTCATTCTCCTTTCTCCTCTTACTCTTGGATTTCACTGTTATATAAATTGTTATTTTCTTTTCCACAGCTATAACTTTGGAAGCAGAATCTTCTGGGCGAAAGATTTTCTCTTGCTGTGCTCCCAAGGGTCTAGTTATGCCCCGTGTAGTGAATGTCCTTGCTGACTATTTTGTTTAAACCTGGAGAATATCTGTTTTACTTTTGTATTTTAGTAGTTAAAAAAACCCAGTATCATTCACAGCAGCAACAATAGCATTATTGAAAACCTGTAGAGAAAAAGGATAAATCCACCACAGACAGCTCAATAAGCAAAATCCAAGATGATATTCTAGCCCCAAATATTGAATATTATAATATCCAGATGCAAATTTTTAAGTTGAAAGAAATTAAGATAAAACAACCTCTTAATAGCTTCTACTGTGATCCTGCAGTGGGGTTAGAATGGAAATTTTCCCACAGTTATTCTTGAGCTGCCACTTTTTTAGAAATTGTATATTGGATCCTCCTTTTTATTTCAGTAGAAATCAAATGTATGAGTGGGAAAGTCTGTGCATTACACAGAGAAATTAGATACTTCAAAATACTCATGTGTTGATTAGAGATTTAGGAAAAATGAAGGACCAGAGAGTTACTACCTGAAGTCTCACTGCTTTTCAGTCTCAGGACTGACATATCTGCAGGTACATATGCTCATCAAATTAAAAAGAAATGACTGTAGACTATCTAAGCATCTATAATAAATTACTGCCCATGGGCCACTATTTCCTGCCAACTTTATACAGAGAGTTTTATGAATCATGCAAGAAATAGGTGATAAAGATAAAATATCCATTTCAGTCCAGCAGTTTCAGATCCATATCTCACCATGACCACTTGTTATAGGCTAATTATATAACAAAGCTGTGTCACTGTGCAAATCAAAGTATATGATTCATGAGACCAGGGCAAAAAAGGAACAAAGTGGAAGCATAGCTGAAGTGCAATTGTTATGAATGATAACTCAGGAAGAAGGCTGAGCAGCTTCTGATTGTACAGTTTTCCAAGCCAGTTTCTTGCTGGACCCAGACAGCCAGTTATTGCATCATTTCATTCCCTGCTGTATCAAAGGCATGAAAACCTGGGCTCCCTTTGCTCCAAAAGGAGAAGCTGGGACAACAGTTTCTGCAGAGGGAGAAGACCCTCCTATCTGAAGGTGTCAGTTCTCTCTTCTTCCTGCTGCCCGTGGCTGTAATGCGGAAACTACGAGCTTTGTGCATCCACTGTATCCTTTCTATGGCATAACTGGCCCAGCCCCTGGTCTTTTTTCTTGTAGTAGAAAAATTACACTTCATTCAAAAACTCATGAGGCAGCTTAAGACATCATCCAGCATTTCAGTCTCTGCTCAGTGGGATGTTAATGCCTTTAATACTGGCAAAGTTTAAAATGTCTGAGCTCTTGCAACCTGCTACTCTCAAAAATTCATTTGAAAACATTCAGACAGCATTTCAAACTGAAGTGTAAAGGCAGCTATCAAAACTTTCATAATGCCAAAAAAAGAAAGCTTTTTGGGATTATAATTTTTATTTTTATTGAGAGCAGAAGAGACACAACATCGGCTTGCTGCTGGCTATTTATGTACAAATCTCTGGTTTTGTCAGTTCAAGAAGGATTTTTTAAAAAGACTGTACAATCAGAAAAGTATTTTCATTTGTATATAATTTAGAATATTCACTTTTTGTACTCTTGGTTGCTTTAAAAATAGCCAATAGAGACTAGTAAGTATCGTCTCTGTTACTAAGAAAAAAGGTATTTCATTATTTTAAATAAATAAAGGTGTGCAAACCAAAGCAGAGATACCCTTTATTGTTGATTCCTGGCATATAAGTTTCTTTGGGCCCTGTGAGGTTGCTTTAGTCACAGTAACAGCATGTCAAATCTGAAATAGTAAGGAAACAAAGTAGGAAACTCACCAGTATGTGTAATGGATAGAATCAATTTATCTATTTATTCTGTAATTCTTTAAAGGAACAATTTATTTAAGCGATGTATTGGAAATGTTTTAAATCATTTTTTAAGGGATCTGCACAACAGTTTCCTGTATTGTACAGCAAGCTGCTACTACTCAGAAGTTTTGGGGCCAATTCCTGGTTCACATGATAGAAGTGTTACCAGTATCATAAAATAGATGCAAACATATGTTATGAAGTTAATGCTAAGATAGAAACAGATTGGGCTGACAACATCCTGGAGACTGCATTAATGAATCATTTGCATAAAGTCAGTTCAGTGGAAAGCTTTATATTCAGTTTACTAATTTTCTCAGCCTGAAGAGAGGTAATTTAAAACAGTAGTGAAAAGAAAATACCTCAAGAGCTGCTGGTTAAAGACGTGCACTATAAGTATTTCCTCTATTATGATGCAGGGTTTTTCCTTATATCTTCTCTATACTCTATTCCATTACTTTTCTAATGGCTATTTTTTTTTCCAATACAGGGAGAGAGATTCTGCCCTTTCAAAAGATATTCTTATATCTGTGTGTGTGTACAGTTACTACCACAATTTCCAGACTTCACAATTTTGAAGTCAAATAGACAAAATTATAATTTTTTGGTAATGATTATTACTTTGTTATTGGCTTTTCTTTTACCTAAGCGCTTGCATATTTATAGACAAAGACATTCACAATTATTTTGCAACATGTGTTGCACTTTAAACAAGTGTATTTCTGATACCAGTTTTAATATTTGCTGCCAAAATAAAAGGTTATTCTTAGAAAATATTTTATAGTCCGTATACAGATAACTGGCCATCTACTTTAGGAAAATTGTGTTCAAAACAATAAGCATATTAAATTGGAATGGTCTGGAATTTCCTTATTTCAAAATTTGTCATGAAGATACATAGTTTGTTGTACTATGCAGAGCTATAATAATGCATAGGCTTGTTACTAAAATTATTTTTGGTGACTAAAGCAACCTGGAAATTGTGGAAGTAAATAATTAATAATCATTCTCTGCTGATTTTACACTGCTCTCCATTGTCTACCAATCATGGCTCTGACCTCTCTCTTTTTTATATTTTTAAAGAAAATTGTAAATCATCGTCAACAACTTTGGCTTATTTAAAGTTTTTTTCAGAATACTTTCAAAATTTAGGATGCGTCTATATTTAAAAAGCTGCTGCCAGGGATATTACCAAGGAAAAAAATCTGAAGTGAAATATCCTGGGGAAGATTAATATTAACTTATTGAGGATTTAAATTGAGTGACAAAAGAAAATTTCTCTTCACATACTTAAAGCAAAATCCATCAAATGTCAATACTTGAAACAAAATGGGAGGGTTTGCCAGGAAGATGTGTCTTGACATGAAAAGTTATTGCAAAATATGCACAACACAGAATAAAAATATGGCAGTGTTACTCATGATAGAGGACCCAGAAAAGGATGAGGTTCATAAGTCAAAGAAATATTATTTCCATGAAATTAGAGATTAAATTAAAAACTAGTTAATCAGATTTTTAACCCAGGAAATTCCAAGGAAGACAAACATTTTCTGTACAGTTTCACTTTGAAGAATTATTAGACAGAATTTTGACTTAATTAACATACATTTAAATCTCTATGATGAAACAGTTCCCATGTGTTTGCTTAAGTATCTTTCTCCAGGCCAGATTAAAAAAAAAAAATAATAATAAAGGGAGAGAGAGAAAATTGGAACACTCTTAAGAGAAAAGGACAGAACTTTTCTTGAAGTAAAACCTTAGAGGAGCTTGTTCCTGGTCATATCTTTCAACTTTGAAATGGGATGTTCACTTCATGCTGCCATGCCATGGTCACCTCAGTTGGCTACCAGTGGAACTCTGTCAGTGGACAGGATGCAAAATAATTCAAATTTCCAAAGAGGAATGAGAACACTCTTACTTATAATCCTAAACTGGCTTACTTAAATAAGTCTGTCACTCTCTTTAAAAATAAATTCTATATTTATCCAATGTCTTCTCCTTTCTGTATATTTACTTCTTGAGAAATATTATTTGCATTCTGAGGTACCATTCAAGTTGAAACCTTTATGTCCTCTATAAGTAGTAATTCAAAATAAAAAAAAGTTAAAAAAAACACACATTTAAAAAAATAAACATAGTTTAATGTGAAATATGAACAATTTAAGACTGTTATTCCCTGAAAAATAGTCATTATCTGAGTTCCTACAAATAACAAATATCCACAACTTAATGACACATTGATTTCAGTAGTATGACATTCTTATTTTCTATGAGAGTCAAAATAAAGAATATAAGTTCATCCCATATTTTACATATTTTATGAAATCCATCTGGGAATTATAAAGAGTCAAATTTTCATTCTAGACCCTTTCTCTTTCATGCAAACTAATACTGAAAGTAGCAAATAATTATAATATGGTCATAACTGATTGTTGTAAGGTGACAAGGAGAAAATACAAAAGAAAGTAAAAACTCATTCTCATAAAGACAGCTAAATCCATGGCTGAAGTTTTACCATCAGATTTCATAGTAATTTTCCATGATTTTATACTGAAAAGGCCTTTCAGAGCTTTGGGATGTGACCAACTAATCCACTTAGTACTTATTTAATTATCTCAGCACTCTGTTTTACAATTCTCCATTAACTACTTAGGTGTGAACTGATACCTTCTCATCACAGATCTTAGAATACAACCTTCACAAAATTTAATCAAGGGGAAATTAAAGTAGAACATTAAAAAAATTATACCATCTGTATGCTAGTAGTTTTGCTCATTCGCAGTTATTCACAGAACATATATTAATAACATTTTACATATAAACCTCATAATTTTGTGATAAATTTTGAAGATGTAAAGGCTCTTAATAATTGAAATCTCAAGCATAATTGCAAATTTAAGATATAGGAAATAATAATGGTTATAATTTATATATATTTTAATACAGGATATATTAAATAGCAAAGTTACTTTCTTTTTTTTTAGCAAGTATATATTATCTTCATGATCTTGACTTCTTCCATTTAAGTTATAAGGTCAATAATAAACACTGCAAGAGGACTATATGAGTGATACTGATGTGATTAATCCTGTTAATTATAATAGGAAGTACACCTAACACAGGCATTGAAGAGAGGTATATTGGAGAGATGTCAAGTGTTTGACCACAGCTTCAGCAGTAAATGCTGGATTGACATGAAATTATTTACACCATGTACTGGAGACCCACAGTTACATATGATGGAAAAAGTAATCTCAAGTAATGAAGATTTCATGACCTCTTGTAACTGTTGTAGTTTCATTAAAATAAATTGTGTATTGCAATGGTGTTTTTAGCATACCAATGTCTGTAAGACTATTTTATCATTCTGTCTTCAGGTGGAAAAAAAAATCACCTCTTACAAAGTTATATTTATTCCCTCTATCCCTTGTCATCCTGTCTTCGTTTAGAACAACTAAAAACATGTAGTTTCAGAGATGCAGAGTTCTTTCTAAGATTTTCGTTTATAAAACACTAAACCCTAAGGTTTTTGTTTCACATTTCTATTCTGACTATGAAATTGAAGTTGAAATCTTTGTCATCACAGCAGAAACCAAACTGACTAATTTCATTGGTGAACTACTGTGAAGTGTTGTTAAAATATAAAAGGTGTTGCATAACTTGCATGATTTGAATCTTACATTGTTTTTCTTCTGTTCACTAGGAGTGACTTAATATCAATTTAGAATATGCAACCTCAGGAGCTGTTCTTCCATCTTCAACTCCTTCTTTCAAGAGGCACAAAACTATGAGATTCAGCTATTTGTGTACATATTTGAGAAACACATCAATAATTGCTTGTTACATATTCCTAACAGTTTAAAGTATGAAGAATTTGTGTTTATTGATGTTTTTTTCTCCCACACTAGTCTTTCTCATACTTGATAATATTTTCTTTCCCCAAGGGAAAGATTCAGTGCATATGTAGATGATAAGAAGCTCAATCTATTTAAACTGGAAGTGTACGTTGTTCGGGTATCTGGGTATCCCAGATTAATTTGTTCAGTTTCATTATGCAGTATACTGTTTTCCCCCCCATTTTACTGGTTTTAAAATCCTGACTGGGTAATGTTTGGAACTGCTGGATGGAGTTACTTTTATTCTTGTAACTCCCCCATGCACCAGGGGGAAATGAGTGGGTGGCTGATTAGGGTTAAACCAAGACAATCCTTACAGAAGCTATAGAATTTGCTATATTCTGCAGATCCTCTTTCAAAAGGTTTCCTGAATAGTTAGCCTCCCTGAAATCAACATCAAATGAAGATGTACAGGCATACTATAAGTCATGGAGATAAATGTATGCAGCAAAAATTCCAATTGTGACCATAAGAGGTATTTGCTCTGGAAGGTGTTTTTATCTGTGACTGCCAAAACAAAAGTTGATTTTATTTCTCTACTGTAATAGGTCAAGTCGAAGGTAACCTCTTTTCCTATGGGGTGGTTAAAATCTTTAGACTGGAAAATTCAGACACTGATCATAAAAAGAAAGACTTTTCCTACATAATCTCTCTTTAAAAATCTGTTTTAGTGGTTGTTCTATTTTTTATTTTCCTTTATGCCCAGAATTGTCCTGCTGGTAATATCTATTGTCTCGGAGTCATTCCTCACTGTGTGGACTGCACTGTCCTTTCTTGCCTACATCCAAATGCACAGCATTGCATCCATAAACAATATGTTAGAAAAACCTTGCAGAACCATAAATGACATTGAACTTTAATGCTAAGCTTTTACTACTGTTTCTTTCATCCTGCAGTTCAGACACCAGCTTTCATTGATAACTACCTCAATCCTGCATGTAAGCTGTCCTTGACTTCTATAAACAAATTCCCTATTCTGTGTAATACTTCTGTTTATTCTGTTGATCAAAATCTTGATCATAGCCATGAGTGTTATCAAATATCAACCAAGGCTTCCCCATTCCCAACACCTTAGAAATGTTTTGAAACATATCCTCAATTCTGAACCTTTGGGCCTTATATAACTATTTATGGTCTTGACTTAACAGAACATAAGCTGATTTTACATAGGTTCAATTTTTCTCAGTCACATACAATAGGATCTATATATTTAAAATAGCCTTTAATAACTATTTGTATTCAACAAAATAGCCAATCTTTTAATGCTTTATTAAAGTGAGATAATGTCTGGCATAGTTAGGCATTGCAGTGGGAGACTTAGTTTTAAATACAATTGAAAGTATTAGACTGTGCACCAGATTCCATAATTTTCAAAATTCAAGTGTTTTTATTTCTTAGTTATCATATAACATGAAAAGAGTTAATTAAAACAAAGAATTCAAGAATAAAAGCTCATCCTCTGAGGAGAGAGTAAAGAGTTGTATGAATCTATTTATTTTAAGTACTTGACAAGATCTCCATTTAAAAAAATCATGTGCCACATGTGCCACTATGTTGAAAGAAAAACTGGAATCCCTTGGATGGGAACACTGGAAACAGACTGTCTATGTTTGATCCCCTGAGATCTGTGCATTATTTCAGGCTTACTGTGCTCATGTTTGAATGATTGTGTGTTTCAGGTTCATGACTCTAAGTGTGCTTTCTATATGTTTCTGGCAATAAAAATTTCTTGGTAATTGTATGTGATATGGTACCGTATGTTTATTTGATCAAAATCTCATGAGTGAAAATTGAGGTTTGCTTTCTGATTTCTTTTTTTTAAAATTGCATAATATTTGAATTGTATCTTTTTTTCTTATCTCTTAAATCAATACTAATCAAATGATGCAGAGTGATAAAATATCTTACCATTCAGCAGTGTTATTTTATTAAAATTAAATTGATTTAATCTCTGTTTTAAAAGCGGGATATAATGCAAATAAAACAAATCAAGTATCCTCTCCCTTAGAGAAGAGGCAATGGGAAAATCACGATGCCACATGCAATCTCGTTAGCAGGCTATCAAGCAAGAATAACTGTTATTAGTCTCATCTGTCTTAACTGTATGAGTGTGTGGCCAGGGTCTATAATTAAGTTTCAGTTTCTAGAATGCAGCAACTCTAGAAATCAAGAAGTAGACTTCTGATGTGATTAAGCCTATTATGACCACAGCTCACTAAAGAGATTGTATTCTGCTTTTATTTTCACTCTGGTCAACACTGGCTTATGTGGATTAGGCTTTATAATGGGCACTATCTAGATTTACATCCAATTTTATCTAAATCACTGAAATTTGAGAACACAGGAGAAAGAACAGCTTGAAATTTGTGATGAGATAAATTTTGTCAAAACACATCTATTAATCCAGAGTAAAAACGTTAGTAGTACCATATAAAATTCAAGTTTGGTTTTTTTTTTTTTCTTTTTAGGAAAGTATTTTCTAGCTAAAATAAATGAGAATTATACATAGAGCCTAAACACTCAAGCATCCAATAGCTTCAAAGAGCAGCTAGAGTAAAAGTTCTACCATGTCTTTATAAATATATATCTGCACATAAATTTGTTTATAAACAAATTGAAATATCTCACTTGTACAGTTACTGAGTAAATTGAAAACTTCAGTAATTTTTCCATGGCAGATTTTCACTTTCTGATCAGTCCTATTACATTTGAAATCTTTATTTTTGATCCACTTCCACTTCAGCGGGTTCTGGAATGTTGGAAAACACAATGGGTGAAATTTGCTTGGGTAATTCTGGCACAGATGAACAGCTAATGTGTCCAAGAAATTACTTTTCAAAGAGAAATAAATCCACAGACCATTTGACCAAAATATTCCTTTATTGAAAATACTGTTTAAAAAGAAGCAGGCATGTATTCCCTTCATGTTGCAACAAATGTAAATAAAAGGGGAATATTTTCTTTGAGAGACATATATAAATATATATATCATATAGATGATGTAGCTATAGATTAGATACACATTATAAATAGATGTTGATATAGGTATAGATAGACATAGATATGCCATTACATATTTTTGTTTGTCTGAAAGGAATAGAAGTAGCAGTTTATCATGCAGTAACATTTTCAGCTAAAACATGTGAATCCTTCAGATTATTTTCCAGCTTTTGTGGAAAACCCCTGACACTGGAATCTTTTGTGCAGTGCACAGGACTTGCCCTCTAGCTCAAATGTGAGTGGAAGGTACAGCTGAGTTCAGAGTAAAGTATCTTTATTTTTTGTGGTCAGTATGAAGACGTCTGAAGGTGCTTTTTTTCCGGACACTACCTGTATTCAGTTATTCTGACAATATAAATCCACCCTGATGCTGGGGGAAAAGAAAAAAATAAAATTCTCCCTTCACCTTGCTGATCAGCTCAACACACACTTCTTTTGCTGATAGTAATGAGCAGTTATGATGGCTTCTTGGCAGCCTCCAGCACATAACAGTAGACTTTCCTGCCCCACACTTCATCTTCTGATTATACCTCATTGATTACATTTTTGTGCCCCACTGGGTTAGGAAGGCTTGGATTAACAAATAATGCAGAGTGTCAGCACTTCTACAAGAGAAAATATTTATGCTTTATTTAGGGCTGGGCAGCCTGGTTTTTAACACTATTTTTCTATTTTTATTGGGGTTTTTTTTTGTTTTGCTTTGTTTTGTTTTGTTTTGCTACTTAGAGAGCATTTGAGATTTTAATGAGCTTAGTTGGTTCTAGATTTTTTTTTTAAATCTTGTATTTGAAATTTAGACTTCCTAAAGCTGTAGAGACCAACACTGTAATGAAAGATGCAACTTTATGAAAGCCTAAATAAATTACAGAAAAGGATCCATGGCGAAAAGTTCAGGGTGCCTTCAGCAGAAAAATGACCACCCACCTCCACACACTCCCATCCACACAGATGTGTAGCTACCAGATTTAATTAGAAAAATGTTCAAAATGGAATTCTCAATAGGATCAGTTCTTGGCACTGAGATTATTTGAGCTGTAATCCTCTGATCAGGTTTACAGACTTTCAGTACAATTTGGTGGAGGTATGAAAGTGCTACCTTGCCCATCCTTTGCAGCCACTGTTGTACACAGGTGCTTCTATGCTCACCTCTATTGCTTGTCACTTAACCCTAGAGGAAGAACTGATTCTGCATGTCCAGTCAGTGTCTTGTCAATTTGAAGCAAGTGCACACAGTTAAAGAATGCAGTACCTGTCTCTATGCTATTGGCCTAAATTAAGATTAGGATTTAAGAATTACTGCAATTCAGACATAAATAAATGACAACACCATGACAAGAAAAGCCTCTCTTACAAGTAATGCATTTCTTCATTCTACCAACTTGGTATCTGTATTTTTTCTTAAAATGCATATAATATATATCCTCTGATTTTAACTTTTTTTCCATATTGGCATTTCAAAAGAGTGAATAAAGAAGGAAATTGCTGAGAAGAACTTGATGGCTTTTCTTAATGCTAGGAAGTACTAAGTACTTAGTACTTACTAGCATTCTGGGAAGACAAAAGAATGTCTTGTATGTTTCTGAGTAAAATACATCAAAGGTGCATTAAAGCTCAGTTTACAAAAGATAGGTTGTGTGCCACCTGAAAACAGCAGCTTGGTGGTTATGCTTTGGAATTAAAGGAAGAAATCACATTTCCCTGTGTTTGATTTGGATCAGGCAGCAGAAGGTTGATTCCTCATGACATTTGAAATACACAAATATAAAAAAGTCCCATTATATAAATTTTTTAATTTGTTTAGATTATTGATATTTGTTTAGATCATAGATTACCCCATCTGTGTCCTAAAGTAAGGGAGGGAGTATATCAGAGACAGATTACTTTAAAAAGCATCACTTCTATGGCTTCACAATTTCTGGCTCCCATTTCTGACTCAAAACATTGACAACGGAGTCCTCATCCCCTTACACAAACCCTAAACTCAAATGAAAAAGTCAGGTACTTCCCAAAGGAAAGTGTTCTCACCCAAAGCCAGATATCTGAGACAGAAGAAAAGAACTACATTCAAACTTGCTTTGTTAATTTTGGAGAGCTTATCCAACTGAAGGAGGAAAAGAATTCAATACTAATTATGTATTATGAGTTTGGCTGCAATGAAAATTTTTCTATCAGTATTAATTCATTTATTAATTTAAAACAGCTTGAGTGGAAAAATTCATCTTCCTACCTCAGAAAACTCCATAATAAAAATCTGCAATACAAAAAGCTAACATGCTTTTGAAATAGTCACTTGAAACATTACATGATCAGTATTATTGTTACATTATTCGAGTGAATACAGTTTCAGAACACTTTTCAACTCCCTGCCCTGTACAGCACCATCCCTAAGCCACATCCTATGCCTGAGAGCACTGTCAAAATGCTTCTTGAGCTCTGCCAGGCTGGTGCTGTGACCACTGCCCTGGGGAGCTGTTCCAGTGCCCAACCACCCTCCAGGGGAAGAACCTTTTTCTAATATCCAAAATAAACCTTCCCTGACACAACTTCAGGCCGTTCCCTTGGGTCCTGTCACTGTCACCACAGAGCAGAGATCAGTGTCTGTCCTTCCTCTTCCCCTTACGAGGAAGTTGTACCTGCAGTGAGGTCTCCCCTCAGTCTCCTCCAGGCTGAACAGAACAAGTGACCTCAGCCACTCCTCACACAGCTTCTCCTCAAGGTCCTTCACCATTCTTGTTGCCCTCATTTGGACACTCTCTAATAGTTCAATGTCTTTCTTGCATTGTGGCATTCCAAACTGCCCTGATGACTCGAGGTGAGGCTGCCCCAGCTCAGAGCAGAGCAGCACAATCCCCTCCCTGGCCCATCTGCTGATGTTGTGCCTGATGCATCCCAGGTCACGCTTGGCCCTCCTGGCTGCCAGGGCACTGCTGACTCATAAAACTTTCCATCACTGCCATATGAGAATAAAACATTTTTAGAATTGATGAATAGCAGTAAATGGCATGACTGAAGCAGCATTTTTAAAGTTCCATAAAAAAATAAAAATAAAAATCTGTAATATGACAATAATATATTTGATTTTAATCATTTGGTAAATAACTGGAACATTTGTGTGAAATTTATAGTGTCAGTGGAGCATCACTTTTGCGAAACTAGAACACATTAGACACCCAGCTGGGATAATTTAGTGTAGAAATGGTCTTTTCGCAGTGTTGCTTAAATAAGATAAAAAATTACTTTTTTAGAAGCAATATTTTTTAAAAAAAATTATTTGTGTGCCTTAAGATGTCACTTGCTGATACTTCTTTTTTTTCCTGGTCATAGCCTCAAATGAAATGTTTTTCTAGCACAAATTACAATACGTAATTAACGAGAGCTGTTATGAATTACAAGATGGTGTTGGGCAGAGGAGGACTGGATGCTGAGCATCAAATATTTTTTTTGTCCACATCTTGCTATCAAACCTTTTCTGTAGATTTCTGGTGGGTTTCTCTTCAGCTCCAAAATGTTTCTAAGGATGTACCTACATGCATTTGCCTACATCCCTGACTTTCCTTGAAGCTAGAATTTACAGCCACAGAGAATGTGATATCCTTGGTAGAAGCAAGCATAAACAAGACAATACTTAAGCTGAAGGACTCCCCAGAGTGGAAACGTCCTTGGAGTTTGACTATGGGTTACCAGGGAAATATAAGGACAATACAGTGAGACCATCTGGATGGTAACAAAACCAATCATGTTAGATGATCACAGGAGAAGGAAATTTTTGGTGGTAAAGGAAATACTGATTTATTCCTTCCCTTAAACATCTTCCTAAGAAAGACTGTACGGACAAAGCTGTGAATATAAAATCATTAGAAAGTTTCAGCAACTCAAAGCAGATTTTGGGATGTTGTGGTTAGAGTGTTAAACAGCATTATTTTTACTCTGAAAATGGGAAATGGACACACAGATATGCTCAGTATTATACAATGAAGCTCTTATTGAATCAGGAAATGAATACTGGTCTCCTGAGGGTAAGACTAGTATCTGACCGACAAGTCTTTCTCTTTTTTTAGAAAACATTTTCTTTTCTTTTCTTCTTCTGCCTTGTTTAAAGCCTCACTACAAATTATTACACCTTCTGTGTCAGCCAGTGAGGAAATCTAGGAATATGAATGTCATATTTGTAGATGTATTCTGGATTTCTGCACATGTGCTCTTGTGGATTTTTGCACACATATTCTTGTAAAAGCAACTGTGAGAAACTAAGAATTTCCAATATATGATGCAATTTGTATTAGAGTCTCAGTCTTTAACTGGATGACAAGGACCTTCAGTTCCATCAGCTGTGGAGTTCTTGGAGCTGTCTTAGTTCATGGTCAGCTTAGAATTAAACAATATATTACCCTCCCAGATATTAATTCTGTGGCTCACATTAAAGCCAAGTTGTTTGAAAGTTGTTAGAATGAGACCTTTACTGATGCCACCCGTTTTTATTGTTAAAATTATGAGGAAAGGTGAAAGCTATAGGAATACCTGAGCCATCTGCTCCATCAAATGTCTTTTTAAAAATGGTGTTACTCTGTAGACTCATGAATCTTAGGTTCAACAAGAAAAGACTGTCTTCAGTTTCATTTTCAAATACAGAAAAAAATAAACCAGCATGGGTTTTCATGTATTCATGTTTAGTATTGACAAAGAGTTTTCCAGCTAATCATGCAGATTATCTTGGTGATTATATTGCCATTGGAGGAAGATAGGATCCAAATAAAAGTTTCAGATTATATTAAAATAAATTTACTTCAGGCTAGTTGTCAGTGTTTCTAGATTTATAATTCAGTAAGTAATATGTTCAAAATGAAATTAAGAATTCTTGCTTGAGGACATCAATACAAAGGAGTAGAAAGTTAAAGATGCCTAGAACAACCACCTCTTTGTATTTGTGATTGCATTTGCCTAAAAAACAAGATATTTTCTGGTCTATATTTAAGGAAATGCTGGAGGTTTTCTTCCTTTCAAACATTAGGGCTTGAGAAGGTCTATGCAAGTTGGCTTCAGTGACAGAATAAGAGATTATGTCAATTCAGTTACTGTATAAAAATAGCTCTAAATATTGTGATTGTACATTGTCATGATTTATAGATAGAGAATTTATAGAATTTATAGATAGGGATTCATTTAAAGTTCAGACATTATCTACTGGAACTCTAAGAATTCTTGATGGTATGTTCGCTGCACAGGGCTGTCATTTCACACTGAATACTTATTTGAGATATACTGGAGATTGTTGCAAAGGTCAAAACTCTGCACAATTCAAGATATTTCTTCATACATATGCTGTTCCTTTTTAATCGAGGCCTCTTCATAGAACCATAGGATATACTGAGTTGGAAGGATCCAGCAGGATCATTGACTCCAGCTTCTTCTGGCCCTCTGCAGGACACCCCAAGACTCACACCATGTACCTGAGAGCATTGCCCGTGTAGGTTTTCTTGCTGTGCTTTTACTGACAGGATGGAGAGTCTGCATCTCCCAGAATAATCCCCTTAAAATAGAGGAAGAAACTTAACTGAACTCCTTCTTGACTATGACTGGTTTTGGTTTATTAGTGATCAACAGTGACATTTCCATTAATTGAAGCATGCACACAATCTGTCTGCACTCATGAGCAGCTGACCCTAAGTATCCAGACAGACACTTTGTGATCAGCATGTAGCTTTAGCTGGATGTTTTTTCTCATTTCATACTCTTTACTGATTCATTTTAGGACACGCATAATTTTGACCCACCTTATAATTCTCCAGTCAGTTTACCACATAGTAGTAGCTTTTGGCCTGTCACATACAGGAGCAAAATATTGCAGGTGGATTAAATGACTTTTGTAGGTCCCTTCAAACTGAATTATTCTATTCTCTCCTATTCTTTAAATATAATTAATGGCTTAGTGTTCTATGTGCCACACTGAAATTTCTTTAGCCATAAGAACACCACACAGAATTGAGATAAAATGGGCCCTCTCAACAGAAATTAAACTGTTTCCACACTATTGCATTGCTGCATTGGCTGCATTCATACAGATGCTGGAGGGTTTGAGACAGAGACCTTAAACATTAAAATTGTCACTCTCATCACCTGGTGTAAATGAGTTCTAGCGGGAACTTCAAGTTATCATTACTAGAATCATCTCTTAGATGTAATCATATTCACAATGCCTGTATATTGCATTAGTCCTTCACTAATTTCACACTCCAGTACCTTGGCAGCATGCATCTGTGAAACACTTCGGAACCACATAATTTGTTATATTCATAGTCATTTTGCTGGTTTTTGCTAATCAATTAATACCAAGATAGAGTATTTTTTGCTGGTTAAAAAAATCATTCTCCAGTGAAACTTTAACTCTGGCATTGCATCTTTGGAAAAGTGTATTCTTACATGTGTTTTTGCTCCTTAACTGCTCTACCACATTTTCATAATATATAGAGAGTTTTATACATTATTTCATAAAACAATACTTTCATTAATTACTTTTTTTTCACAATAGCTCTCCTTACATGGAAAGCTTATAAATATTTGCATGAACTTCACTTGTCATTACTAGTACTGGTGCAATATGATAGCATTGGAGCTGTAAAGCAAACTCAGTTTTATGCTAAGCTTAATTTTCAAAATATTCTTATTTTTCAAGATTTCTTCTGTTCAGATTTTAGATTGCTATTGTTTTCAAAATCAAAAGACAGCAGTGGAACAATCAGCACTGGAAGGAGCAGCTATTTCTTCAAGTACTTTTTTTTTTGCTATGCAGAAGAGTCCTGAATTTGTCAGCATTATGGAATCATGTTTCTCCTTGACATTCCTGACTGAGAGATTTAGTTAATATTATGTTGAATTCAATGGAAACTGATATGGTCAGCACCCAGTAAAGTGAAGTTTAATGCTTATAATATGACAATTTTTATTCACAGAAATTCCTTAGGAAGGGCTGGGAATACTCTCAAACAACTGTTGTATTTTACAGTAGGCTAGAAAACCTGAAATCTTAGAGAAAGAGTTCAAAATAGGGTATTGCATAGACAGCTAGGTGAAACAGAATAATTTCATAGCATTATTTTTTAGTCATAAGGAAGAGAAACACCTATTATTTATTCTCTAAAATACAGTAATACATAATATTCTCTAGAATTCAAAACAACCACTTGTAATATAATACTTCATATGGTTCATTCCAAAGGAAGGGAAATTTGTTACAAGCTGAATGAAAACAAGCTAAACTGAGAAGCAAGTTCCAACTTTACACATTAAACTGTCAATATCTGTTGCCCAAGAAGTCATCTGTGTTACTCCTTTTACTACTGGCTACAAAAAAAAAATTATTCTGTAGATTTTGGTGGGATTTTGTTTAGGTGTTTTTTTTTTCTTTTTTTCTTCCTTTTTCTTTTCTTTTTTTTCTATTTTTGATGAGTAAGAAGATTAAAAGGGCATGGAAATAATTCATTCAAATTTGAGTATTTAAAGTTTGGTTTATACAGTGGATTGTCATCAACCATAAATCTCATAAATGTTACTGAATTAAATAAAACCCAGGATAGCACCTAGCAAAAGCAAAATCTGTGGGAATGATGTATCAGTGCTGGCTTGTTGAAGTCAGTTAGGAGGGGAAATTATTGTAGTTGAACAAGCCCACAACTAATGACATAACTACACTTTCTGTTAGAATTACTGCATGATTTTAGAGAGAGAAAAAAGAGAAGCTTCGCTGTCTGGTAAGTGGATTCCGGTTATCACATATTTCCACAGCCGTATTTCTGCTCTGAACGTAAGTACAGACAGCTTATGGTCAAATGAATCCTTTACCTTCTTTTGTAATTCTTAAGCAGATTGAATTTGGGAATAGTCATGAAAGCTGACTAGAATTGTTGCTGTGTTCTCTATGCCAAAAGATGCAAAGGAACTGCTGTATCAGAAAATTTTTAAAACAGTTCCTTAAGGTTAGGTGTAAGATTTATTTCTTGATGCTTAGATATGTTTTCAAGTTTTTCAATATTTGTTTTTCAATATATGAGTGTCCTTCTTTAATTGAGGAATACAGAGGTAGCCTACATATTCCAAGAAAGCAGCTGAATCCTGCACAGGCCAGGATTGTATTAGGCTTTTCCAGGCATAGTGGATTGCTGTTCATCATCCCCAAGGATTTAGTTTTAATTCTTAGGATAGAGGTCCCATTTTATGAGTGCTCTTTACACTATTGTCCCAAGATACATAATTTTCATGTACCATAATAAATGATTTTTTATACCTGTTATCTGGTGAATTCCAACTGCTTGTCAACAGTCTTTCCTCTTCCTTATTTATCCCTCCTTCAGTTGCTGTGTTATCCATTATTTTTTTCCCCAGCAAAAATGCTGTTATACTGAGGCTGCAAATAAGGACAAAAAATAAACCCACTGGCATTTTTTTAGAACACATGCTCATTGATAGTTCTTGAAATACAGTATATTAAAACCTACATGTTAGAACATTTTATTCAGTTTAGTACATGTAATGTTGGTGTTTGCAATTTCTTCTTTGTCAATCAGCATGTTCAGTAGGAAATTAAATGACCTATAGAAGTAAAACAAGATCATCAGCATCATCCTTATACAAGTTCAGTGATAGTTTTCCTGACCAGCATACAAGCAAGTTCAAAAGTATGTCTTTCCTATAAGCCTATGCTGATTGCCATTAATTATATTATCCTCTTTTAATAGGTTATTCATCAAATCCCATATCTCTTGTTCCATAATTTGTCTGGGATCAATGTCAGGATGACAGGCCTATAATTAGATGTCCCATTTACACTTTTAAAATATTGGCACAACATTAGCTTCATTCTAACCCATTGGAAATGCTCCAGTGCTCCAAGACTTATTGAAAATCATCACTGATGATCAAGAGATCTGCTCAGCTGACTCTTTACAGCACTTGCAGGCAAAATTATCTAGACCTGCTGATTTAACATCTATCATACTGTTGTTTAGCAACCTTGTTATTTCCCATTAATATGGAAAGCCTTTTACAATTTAAATCTCATCCAACAATGTCGAGCTTTTTCACAAAACCATAAAGTTATTCCATCGTTCCCAATGCTGTAATTCAAATTACTTCTCTGTTTTTTAGGGTTTTCCCCTTCTATAATTTTTCTTCTACTCATCTTTTTTTCTTCCTCCATATATACATACATACATACATAGATTTATATATATACACATATACTGGATCTAGTCTTCTAAACTTTTGGAAACTTTTCTAAGATATTGAAAATTATTCTATAACTCTGTTAGGTAAACAGTGATTACATGCCTAATTTGCTATGTCTTTGAAAAGGCAGATTAACTCTATGCAAGGAATACTCAGGATTCCTGAAATTTAATTATGCTTAATACCTCAAAGCTAGTAAGTAAAATAGATAAAATTGTGTTTTCTGTAAGATCTAATCTGATATCTTTATTAACAAAGTTAAATACAAAAGTAGAAAACGAACAAACAAACAAACAAACTTGTTTTGAAACTTTGTGGAGGAGTTGTTTGGCCACTTTAAGAAACATTTTCAATGGTACTGTGAAAAGCAGGGTTTATTATGAATTTGTGAAAATACAGTTTTACAGAGTTCAGTGGCAAGGTTCCCTCTATTGCTTGCTACAAAGATTAATACAAAGGAAGATCAAATTAGAAGTAATTTTGAATTATTTATATGGGAGCCAGGACTGCAAAAGTAAGAGCAAAAATAATTTGGATGGAAAAATAAGGGTGCAAAAGTGTGTAGCAGCTCTTAATCATTGTGTACTTTAACATTTACAAAGTGATTTGGTAGATTTCGCTACAGTTACAACAATTTCTTAAATATAGATTTGAAATAGTAACATTCTGTCATATTTTAACCTCTGCGGTCAACCCAGCCCCAGGCAGCTGCATGCTCACTCCCCCACCAGTGAGACTGTGGAGAGAATCAAAAGGGTAAAAAAAAAAAACCTCGTAGGTTGAGATAAAGGCAGTTCAACATGGAAAGTAAAATCTATGCACACAAACAAAGCAAAGCAATGAATTAATTCACTGTTTCCAATGGACAGGCACGTATTCAGCCATCCTCAGGACAGCAAGGTCCCATCACACATAATGGTGACTCAGGGAGACATATGTCATCACTCAAAACATTCCCTCTTTTCCTCCTTCTTCCTCCCCCTTTACTGATCTGGAAAACCCCTTTGATCAGTTTGAGTTCCCTATCCTGGCTGTGTCTCCTCCCAGGCTCTCATGCAACCCCAGCTTCCTCACCAGTGTGGCCGTATGAAAGACAGAAAAGGCCTTGTCTCTGTGCAAGCCCTGCTCTGCAGTAACAGAAACATCTCTGTATTATCAACCCTGTCTTCAGCACAAACCCAAAACACAGCCCCATACCAGCCACTGGAAGGATGCTAACTCTAATCCAGACAAAGCCAGCACACTTCATACAATAGCCAATTCAAACACACAGAGGTAAAATGATCCATACAGCTTTTTCTATATGTGGAAAGGTACTTATCAAAAATTCCCCTCAAGTTCAGAGAAACACTCACCTCACTCAAATCCATTTGTGTTTCCCCACAGACGGGGGGGACATCAAGGAGTGTGGAGATGAGGGTGGGGACCATCAGCCCAGGCCTCCAAATAAAACTGACTTTGAGAGCTCTGAGAGGTGTCACACTCAGAGGGAGATGGTGGCACAGCCTCCTGAGGTCCTAAGAAAATAACTTCTGTCAGCAGTAAGTTTCCATCCTGGCTATGATACAAGTTGGCTGTTACTGGGCTTTTTTTCCACAAAGTTCAGTAGCAATGATACCCTGAAGCGACAATTCACAAGGGTACCACACCACTCAGGCAACAATTCAGGAAAATGGTTTAGCAAGGTAACTAATGATAATTGCTTATCCTTTGTTTTCCACCTTGATTGGGCAGCTGGCTGTTTCCACCTTTAGCTCCTGGTCCATCAGGGAGTGACTCATGGCCCAGTTGATCCAATCAAGGGATGCTTCACTGCTCAGTCAGCTTGGTCAAAGTTAATCGGGAGCTTGGGAGATCACAGGGCATGGACAGGACATCCCAGGATGTCCCCACAGACATACCAAACTCCATTTGAACACAGAGACTCTGACACCAAAATGACTGTATAATTACAACTTCCCGCACTTGTATTTTTGATCTTACTGTTTCCACAGTATCCCCATCTCTTTGTTTTCTGATAGTGGGAATTTTGCTAAAGGAAGCTGTAGACTGTTCTACAAGAATACAAGTTAGAGGATGGGTCTTTTCCCCTATATTCACTAATAAAAAAAACCCAAACAAAACACAAACAACAACAAAAAAAGAAGCAAAAAGAGAGGATGTTTTAAAAAATTCAGAAATTTCTGAGAGAATATTTGAGTAGCTGGAAGGTCTGTAGAAAAAAATGCAAAGTCATTACTAGTGAACTCAATGGATAACAAAAATATTGGCTTTTATACAGACAACTCTGTGCTACTCATCAAGCAAATCCACTTGCCCTTTAGGACAGCTAAATGCAAAACAAGCTAACTAACCAAATAAAATCGTGGGAAAACTCAAATATCTTTGAAATGTGAGTAATCATAAAGCATTTTGAACATACCTATGGCAGACAATATCTTCAGACTACTGAGTCTCAATAAGCAAAAGACTATTGAGTAGAAAGAGGGAAATTTTATTGCCACATTAGTGAGGTCATTACCTGAATACTGACTGTGTAAAGCTCTTTAGAGAAAAGATGGCAGATTGAAACAGCTTCATAAAACACAGGTAAAAGTATTCGTGGTTTAACAGTGACCCAAACAGAGATATGCTTTTCAGCTTATCGAAGAGAAGTTTCAGAGGTGACTTCATCATAAATGAAACATAGTGAAAATTTAAGTATAACTGGTTTGTGATTTAATGAGCCATTTCAATAACTTAGACCAGGACACATTCTACTTTATATGATGTCATTCATTCAAGAGAACTGACTTTTGGAAAGAGATAGTATAGCTGAAAGAAATGAATGTGTTACAAAAATGAAGAAAATTATATGCTTTATGCTATGCAAGATACTAGATTAGCTGATCATGTTGATTTCTTCATGCTTTAAAATCTGTGAGTCTAGTGAAGAATTAATACTTGAATTACACAGCTAGAGAAGAGTATCCAACCCTTAACAGAGTAATAGCAATAAAAATTTTATTTTGCTAGAGATGAGCTTGATACCAGACCACCACTGCCAATGAGAGGATTATTGCTGAATTCAGTGAAGCAGCCTTCTATGAAGTCACTCAGCTGGGGAAAAAAGAAAGATTACAAAAGCAGAAGCTAAAGTAATGATAAAAGGAAGGAATGCTGGATGGAACAAAACAAAAACCAAGTCAAAGGTAAAATTAGGGAATATTGTCAGCTAGATTGTTTTCAGTTTATTAAAACTAGGTGCTACACTTTGCCTGTGCTCTGACACTGCACATTTGTTTAAGTTTATGTTGTCCATAGTCTATACAACTTAATTGGAAATATTGCCTGCGTTGGATATTGGATGTTCATGCTGACAAGAAAATGTCACAATCAATACCAAGGAGCTAAGCTTGAAGGGTTCACCTCCACAAAGCGTGTTGACTTCTGGAGGCTTGCCACATATAGAGTGAGCCAAGGTCTTACATTTTCCCAGTGATTTAAGTCTACAAACATTCCGGCTGTTTTTCCTAAAGAAGAGTGGATTTTTTATATATATATTTTCCACTCACTTCTGATATAAAAAAAATAGCTGCTAGTCATGTTCATGTACTGCAGAAGCCAGACACAATTATCTGGCAGTGGTAGCTTTAATATTTTCATAAAAATTAGCAAAAGTTTTCAAGGTGAAAAATTAATTCAAACCCATGCTGCTCGTAATGCAAAAAGTAAATGAGCCTAGCATGCTGATTCAGTAGAAGTCTGAGCAGTATCCTCTACATCCCAAAAAAATGAATTACAGTCATATCAAAAGAGAGCTGATGAAGTCAACTCCGTGTAGGAAGAATGGGAGAGTAATAATTTATCCTAAGATTTGGGGACAGGAGGTGTGAATTTCATCTGGTTGAGATTAAGATTTTCCACATAACAGCCACAGTGTTGTTGTTTGTATTAGCTGCTGAAAAGGTGTTGATAACACACCAGCATTTTGGCTGCTACTGAGCAGTGCTGGCACTATCTCACCTGTCTCACCAACATTGCCCCTTCCCCATCAGGCTGGGATTGGAGAAGCTGGTATGTGAGATAGTCAGGACAGCTGCCTCTAACTCACCAAAAGCAACATTCCATACAAGATGCCATTTCTCTGTAGCAGAGAACATGGTCCACTTGTTGGGGTCAGTGTGGGCGTGGCTGACGCACACAGAGACAGAACACAAGCCTGCACCTGACTCCAAGTAGATGAACAGGAAAGGAGCCACTTTATCTACATGACATGTCTATTTATAGAATTCCAACCATGGTCGAGGATTGAACAGGTGGAGATTAGCTTCTCAACTCAACTGGCTTTCCACCTCATCAGTCAGACTGCTCTCTTCCTCTCCTCCTTCAAAGAGGAATGCAAAACAATTGTTGTTTACAAGAATGTATTGGTTTGAAAAAGCAAAACCAGTGAGACTTCAAGTCAGTAATACAATTTTAATAGGAAAAAATAGAATACATGCAATAATACAAAATAAGACCACTGACAGAGTCAGAATACACCCTGTCAATCAGGGTGTTGGTGCAGTCCTGATTAAATGGTGGCTGCAGTCCTCCTGGATGACAGATGTGGTTCTGTTGAAACAGTGCTCCTGTAGAAGGTGCAGTTTTCCTCCGAAGGTCCAGTGATGATGTGGAAAAGCCTGGTTTTCTCCTCTGGAATCCAGGGGAAAAGGCTGCTTTGGTGCTCTAAATCTCGGTTTTTATTTAGGTAGGAAAGGCATGGCTCCTCCCCGTGGCTGGAGCATCTCCCAGTGGGATGATGTAATCTTATCAGTCCGGCAGTGGGGCTTAATGGCCCGTTAACAGAAGATATCTCCCATAGAGATAAGGATCAGCCCTTCTCTTGTTTCAACAGATGGTGATAGAATACATTTTGAATTGTAAACCAGGACAAAGAAACAGTGTGAGAAAGCTAGACATAAGTCTAAACATCAGAATCTCAGAAGGCAAGAAAAATCCAGGGGCAACAGGTCAGTACAAAATTTTGCATTAATTAGTTTTACCACTGTAGCAGAGGCCTTGGTAATACCCTTGAGCTTTTTCTGTGGGTTAAACTATGTGTATATTTATGTGTATTGGCCTTCTACTATGGTGGTTCTCTTTTTTTATGGAATGGGGATGTTGTGTCTCCTAATGTATGTGTGAATAGATGGAACATTTGCAATTAAAATTAAATTAAAATTGAAATTTTAAATCGTTAAGGAAATTTCCCAGCCTGACTTCCCGCTCTCGAGCCCCTCTGGCAGTCCCACTCCCGAGGCCAGAGGTTTTCCCTGCAGGGACCGGAGCCCTGGGCAGCAGCAGCTGCAGTGACCCGAGGGGAGCCCCCTTGACTCCCTGCACAGCCCCTGCCAGCCAGGCAGAGCAGCTTTCCTCCCCGCTCCCACCCCAGGCTGCCATCGCAGAGTCTCGGCTGTCTCCTTCCACAGAGCCATTTATTCCCGGTGCAGTGACACAGAAACAGCTCCAGCTGCTGCTTCTGAGGAGGGACCCCCAGCACAGGAACCCCCTGGCTTTTATATCCTCACAGCCCGGCCGCAGGTCCCGCTCTTGCTCCTGAGGCCCTGCTCCTGCCCTTCTCCATGTCAAATCAGCTCAATGCTCTCACCACCTTTCATCTCTTCTGTTACCCAAAAGATCAGCAATTCCAAGCTCTAGATGTGTGTTCCTGTGTCTATTCACCTGGCTGATGTCACCAGAATTCATGCCCTTTATTATCCCTTTATTATCACAGCCTCTTGTCTCAGACTCCCAGCCAAGCACAATTTGTATCTCCATCTGCAGCTTTCAAGCCCAGCTACCTAGACCAGATGTATTCCTCAACAAAATGCGCATGAGATTTCTTGCAATTGAAAAAAAATAGACTCTCTGCTAAAAGTTATTTTCTACAGCAATTCCTGGAAAGCATAAGCATGGCAGAAGTGTGGTTGCTGCTTTCTTGGAATCAGTTAACTGTTTGAAAAAGAAAATTTGCTACTAACATAATTTTTATCATAGTAATATTTTTATGTCATTTTAAATAACATGACACATCCAAATGAAAAGAAACACATGTTGTTTATTCAAACTTCTTTTTCTAGGTAAAAAACACATAAGAGGTAGTTCAGAGTAAAAGCTCTTGGTTCTTTAGAGAAATCTTAATTGTTTGATGACTCTATAATGAAGCAGAAACACTGTTAGACATACAGACTGTTATTGGTTGGAGCTATCAGGAATAGCTAAAAGCTCAGTGACAGTTAGGATTGCTATGTAACAGAAGTAACATGGAAGGATAGCCAGAGAAACATTTTTTTTAAGACATTTTTAGTTTTTCAGACTTTTCCTTCAATAGTAGAAACAATTATATTTTAATTAATTTTCACAAATTGTAGTGAGTCTTGTGACGAAGCTAGGAAGAGAAGGCAGATCTTATGATTTATTTTACTTTAGCTACCAGACTTTACATTAGCTAATATATATATTTCCCCCCCTTGGATTTCTTACCTCCATATATCTCCTATGTATGCTATTATTATAACTTCACTGAAAACCATTCACAGAAAGGCGCAGAGAATCTCTTCCAGCCTGGTAAACACTTGTTTTATGTAAACCATTCTCTTATTTTTAAAGTTTTGCCCCAAGGAGCCTAGCTGCAGCTCTTGACATATTGGGGGAGTCAAGGGGAGAATTATTTGCTTTCTCACATATAAAAATTAGATTGTTTTTAATATTTTTCTTGAATGCTTCCTGCAATATCTAATTTTGATTTTCTTGATATTATTTTAGTTCCCTTGGCTAAATTGCACTACTAATTATGTGGCTGATTTATTTACCAAATGAGTCAAGAAACAATGTAATTTATCATTCAATAACATGAACTTTGAAGTAGGAAACATTTTCAGCTGCTATCATATAATATGCAACTAAGAAATTTTAAATTTTGTTTACATATAAAAATGCTTTTAGTTTATTTACATATAAAAAGAGAGGATAGTTACTAAGATGGGGCCTAATGTTTCTGTTCCTTCAAAATTATCCACTAATTTATTTTTTAATTTATTTTTAATATTCTTCCTACAGAAGGAGTGGAAAGAACGATGTTCCAGAGTCACTGGAACTGTATTTTTTTACAGAGAAATCTCATTATTTGAGTATCAAAAGTTTCTTTACAAAGTTTGTATTGCAGCTTGCTAACAAGTGTTGAAGGTAAAATATGTAAGATAAATGAAGGTAGAATATATAAGATAAATGAAGCAATACTTCTTAATGGTATCAGTGAAAAAGGAAGAAATATGTTCACCTGTGCTCCATATCAAGGTAATAAATCACTTAGCTTTCATAGCCGAGTCTTTCACTATTTTAAATGGTAACACGTAAGAAATATATCTTGCACAGATTTAAAGGACAGAATTCTTTGAGTTTCTTGTTTTCATACTGTCCAGCTCCCTGAAATGAAGCTCCTACCATTGAAACAGATTCTGCTGTGAGAGAGAATGGTTGAATAAATACCACAATTCTTTAAAATAATATCTGCTTTAGAAACAATATTTGACTTTATGTATCATGTGACATTTTCCTAGACACTATTGGACAAGGGAGCTTATTACCTGAGCAGCTTGCTGACTAAGGTATCACATTTAAATTCATATCCATCACACAAACTTTCTCATCTCCCAGAAAAACAGCATTAAAGGGTGTGCACAGTCACTGGTAATTGAGCATCAATGAAGATCTTTTCAGGACGGATTTTTTCCTCTATTGTCTCCTTTATCTGTCTAGGATCAAATAATTTTTTTTTTTTAGATATCTTACTTTTATGAAACATTTTAAAAATGCATATATTTCTCTCTTTCAGAAGACAATCTCCCATTTAATCTCTCTCTGTTGAGGAAGAATTATATAAAAAAAAAAAAAAAAGTAGTGGCAGCTGAAAAAAATCTGTGAATTATCATCTCTTGCTTTCCATGTCCACAATCAAATTTCTGTTAGATGCAGTTATATGCAATAACTACTTCACAGATTTTTTCACTTCCATACTGTGTGGTTTTTTTTTTCTTTTAATTATGACAATAACAGCTTTGACAGTAACTTTTCTGTCATCCTTTTAGTGTGATTTTCTACTTTCATGAGAGGAACAGCATTGGAAGCTGAATATGAAATTGTCTCCCACCATCTGTTGGAGGCAGACACTGTAATAGGGAGATCTGAACAGGTAGAATCCAGGGAGGTTTCACTAGGCTCATACAAGTAGCCTTCCAGAAAAGTATTCATAGATACTGTTCAATATTATCCAAACATTTGTTTAACAACCCTTTCAGATGCTTTATCCAGAATTTTGATTTTTCAAAGAAGAGATGGCAGACTTCTATGACTGGTGTACTCTTTAGAGGGAAAATTCCAGAGCATTTTCAAAATTTTGTAAAGTACTATCCTTGATACAACTAAAACTGGTGTATAGAAATTGGCTATTCCAACTGATTCTAAAACAAACACAGGTTTTTATGCTTTAGAAATAATAGCCTGTTTGCTCTCAAAGCACCTAAAAAACTGGTGGTTCCAAAGTAGATACATGTTTCTGACAGAAGATGTGTGTTCTCTTTTTTCTAAACCTAAAATAAAGGACTCCTAATTTTTTTATTAGAGTTCTATGGCTGCTCTGGGTTACTGTAAAACTGGACAATAACATCTTTGATGTGAATTCAATAAAATGTTCTTGATATACAAGTTGTTTTAACAGAATATAATCTTAAGACATATGTTTTTTTTATAGTAAAGAATGATGTACTCATATCCATATAGATTGTACAGAAATTATCTCAAGAAGGCTATTTTTTGCTAGAGCCAACAACAGGAGTATGACTTACTAAAGGAAAGCAGAAATGTAAGTGACAGATTTGAGTATTTCTTTAGTATTCAGATAAATACTGGCTGTGTATCTGTGCTCCTGTGAAATATGACAGGACAACATTTTATCTTTAAACAACTACTCCAAAGATGCTGAACATTCTAATATTATGTGGTGGTTTGTATAACCATTGGCCAAACCCATGACATATTAGAACAGCCTTTATATTAGGTGGATTATGCTCTTATATCTATTGTGATATGTTGCTTATATATATTTTTTATTACATTTTTGGTTTGGGCTTTTTTGACATTGAATTTTCCATATTTTTTATATTGACACAAGAGAAGTAAAAGATGCAATACATGCTCATTCCAGGGAAGCACTTTACATCTTTTTTTGTGGGTTTTTTGTCTCTCTAAAGAAGAATATATTAAGGAAATACTTTCAGAATAATAATTTTGGTTTTCCTAATAGTATTTTGGACAATCTTTTCCACAGAAAATTTGACCACTGCTGTTACTACTGCCAGTTTTGCTATTGCTTTACAGTGAAGCTCTAAAACTGCAGAATGAAAAAGCCTTTAGAAGGTCACACAGGATTCAGTGAAATGCCTTGCACTGTCTTTCCTGTTAAACCCATTGTATTGGGTTGACATGGCAAGGATTTGGTAGCACAAGCTGAAGGAGTGGCTTCTGTGAGAGGAAGCCTGGGGCTGCCTCATGTTGGACACAGCTGGTTTCAGCCTGCTCTGAAAGGCCCCAAAACGGGACCAAACTGAGCCCATGATCCAAACTGATGACCCATCTGTGATAACATAATGAAAAAGGGTAAAAAAATGTTGTGTAGCAATTTTGAGACAGAGGAAAAAGAAGTGAACAGCCCTACAGACACCAAGGTTAATGAAGAAGGTTGAAGAGGAGGTGCTTCAAGTACCCATGGAGAGGAACACAGCAGCAGGTCTTCTGTCACGACCTGTAGTCGTGTAGGGAACTCAAACCATTCCTGAAGAACACCACAGAAAGCACCTTGCTGGAGCAGTTCATGAAGCTGGTGGGAAGGATCCACACTGAAGAAATTAATGAAGGGCTCTATCTCAGTATTGAGGAACCCACATTGGGTTAGAAGAGCATGACAAGGAGTGACAGAGTGAAAAGGTTATGAACTGACTAGAACCCCTATTACCTGCCTGTCTGTGCCACTCAGGGGGAAGACTTAGAAAAGTTAGGAATGCACTTGAGTCTGAGCAGAAAAGCAGGCTGGGAGTAGGTGTTTTAAATTTTGTTTTCAATTCTCACTATTCTACTCTATTTTTAATTTACAATAAATTAAATACATTTCCCCCAGTCTAGTCTGTTTTGCCTTGGTCAGTAATTTGTGAGTGATCTCCCTGTCCTTACCTCAACCCATGACCCTTTTCACATTTTTCCCCCCTCACGTCCTGCTGATAAAGGGAAGTGAGAGAATGGATGATTTGGCAACAGGCAGTCAGCAAGGTTAACCCACCACACTGATTCATATTCCTTCTTTAGTTATGGAAGGCTGATTTTGATTAAACCCATTTTTTATGATTTTTGAGTAAGGCTGAAATAGTGTCTGTTTATGGTCTATTTTGCTGTAATAAAGACAGACTTATAGGGAAAGGTAATGAATGTTAAAGACAGGTATGTGAAAATTGTTTCTGTATAAGAATATCTTCCTCTATACTGCTTACATTTGGCAGGATTTTCTTTTCTTCTGGAAATACTGGCTGATGAATATTCTATTCAATTAATATACTAAAGCTTATATTAAACAGATATAACCTTTGATTTTTTTTTTCGTGTATTATTAAACCCTTAATTTATGATAGCATCTAAAAATACTGATACTTGGAAAAAAATCTGATTCAACAGTAAATAGCTAGGGAGACACTGGATGCAATTATGCAATATCTCCTACTACTGCTCAAATTAACTGCCAAAACAAAAGAAGTCTCTCTCATAGGAATAACCAAAGATTTGTTGCTGGTGGCAAGGTTCCAAGGGCTTACAGTTTGGTTTAGTTCTCGATTTTCCCCATATTTTTGCATGCATAGATTATTTCTCCAAAATTTTAGGACAGATTTTGAAGTTACACTTGAGCTGCACTGGAGAACTGACAGCAATGTGAGGCAAAGTGAGTATCAGCCACTCACACACATTCATGGTTCAGGACACACTGCCAACCTCCGCAGGGCTGGGCCATCTTGCACAAGGTTAAAATTGTATCGTAGTACTCAGTCTTCCAGCTTAGCATCCAGTATAAAATATCCCAGGATTCAATGTAAAATATAAAAATAATGAAATGAGTCACAGATGCCTGAGATTTGACAAGCATGACCAAATCATCTTAACAAATCTTTTTAAGACTCTCTGTTCTCTGTCACTACCATCAATGTCATACTGCATCCTCATCCTCAAGGATGTACCTTCAGTTAAGGTCAATAATGGGAATATAATACTGAATTCTATTTGACTGCAACATCTGAGAGCAGGTCATGTGCTATGGGTTTCTTCATAATGCACATATCTGTCACTGGTAGATGGGAACATTTCTCATACAGAAAAGGAGAAAAATTGTCTGTTCCTTCCTCTCTCTCTCTCTTCCTTCACAGTAAGGCATTCCAGTTTTTTCGGTTTTCTAATTCTTAAAAAACAGCCCTGAAGCCCACCTTAAGTATTCACAGTTTGAAACAGCATTTTGTTACATATATTGCAAAAAGCAACATGTAGTTTTCAACTTCCCTCAGATGTTCTTGACATTATATTTTTATTAAAGACTATATAATATACATAATTGATTCATAATATGAATACTGACAGAATCAAACATTAAATAAAAACATGATCACTGTAATTTTGTTTGTTTCTAATGAGTCTTCCAAAAGATGGTCTATGGAGACTCTGTAGCACAGCTGTATTTGATTGAATTAGGTTGGTTTGAATTCTAGCAGTGTTTTCAGTTTAGTGGGGTTTATGTTTCTCAGTGCTGTGTGCTGCCTCCTGTGGATTACCATCACTAGGGCCTCTCCTGTCAGCATATGTCATTTCTGTTGTAGCCTGTTTCAAATTATTTGACTATTCTTCCCCTTAACATATGCAAAGAAAGCAGAGCTAATCACAGGGCATTTAGGTCTGGAACATTTAAGACTGAATGAATGAACTTGTTAAAGTGAATTGCAGTGACTGAAAGGATTCCCAAAATTAAACTTGTGGGGGTGTGATTACCATAACACCAATCCCAAAAGAAGGATCACATGAAATAGACCTATCATATGAAAAAGACTTTGTGCAGTTTGCTGTTAGTTTCAGGACATTTTATTCTTAATCTTTGAAGGTAATATTTGGAAAATTATATGACGAAGTACAAGGCAGTTTTGTACTTACAGAAAGTCAGATAATTATTGAAGCCTGATAGTAGAAAGAAAATCATTGACAATGACTTGGATTTTCCTCTCAGATCCAGTGGCTCCAATTGCTTAAGGCTTTGTTAAGAGATGTAAATGAGTGATATCAGGGTTTATTTCATAAAATATGCTTTATTTTTCAGATGCATTTTCCTCTAAAAGAGAATTTAATTTGAAGTATAACTAGAAAAAAATGGAGAAAAACAAAATCTAAGTAGACATTTCAAGAAAATAAAATGCTTTGAACGGCAAAAAATGCCGAAAAATCAAAAACTTCTTATGGCATTACTGAAATTTATCATAGTTGAAACTATAAACCAGCCTTTCAGCTACTAAGATGTGCATTCTTATATCCTGTAATGTCAAAGAAAATATTCAAGACAATGGCTTCTCTTGTTCATGAACTTAACAAAATTAAGCCACAAAATTAAGCATTAGCTTGTGTCAGAAACAGATTTCCGGTCTAGGTGAATCTTTTTGAGGATTTTGCACTGGTGGTTTCACCCCTTGTTCAGTCACAGTGGTTCCAGGACAAACGACTCCGCTGGAGCAGTGGCACACAGATAGTTGCCATTCCCTGCATTTGTAGTTAAACTAAGGTATATTTCAAAAACTTTAGCTCCCCCTTGGAACATTTTTTTATGGAGCACAGTGTTTGAGCAAGTGCAGATGACCTAAGAACACAGGACTGATACATACCTTCTGAAATACTCTCTTAGTAACATGCAGTCTCATCCTGCCAGACTGCATCTGTAAGCACAACTGTATTTCATGCAGTTGTGGAGGGCTTTGTAACATTCCTGCTGTGTGGCTTTGTTTCGTGTTCTCTTTTACTAACCATCTCTCCAGGTCTTACCCTGTCTCTGGAAAAAAATATTGCAAGTGTCAATACAGTGTGTGTTTCAGTGCAAGTGACCCAGGTCCCTTATCCAGACAGCAAATGAATGCATCTCACAAAAGGATGGAGCTCTGCAACTCTACACACTACAATCACCACCTCTTTAAAAATAGTGATCCAAAGCTGCTGACAGGTTCTTGTCATCTAGAAGCAGGGAAGGCTTAATTATCATCTGGCTAATCCCATATGGAGACATCATTTAATAGACTATAATTTTGTGCACTTCACAGTAGCTGCACAGCTTGCCTTAGTTGCTCACCAGCTCTACAAAGTAGCTGGCACAAAGCTATCCTCTTACAATAAAAGCCGATGCTAGCAGAAAGAGAATGAAGAACGGGTTCAGGTGGAAAGGTCTAATCAGGAATGTACTGTCAGGTCCTTTCAGCTATATTCCTTCAAAGGAATTTAGGCATTTCAAGTTAACTCTCTCTCCAGTATTCATTGCCCTTTTCAGAGCATCTGGAGAAGAGAACTGACAGTTATATCATACCACATACTGCGTATTTGGAGGACAAGTTGCAGATGGTGCTATAAACTGCAAAGGAAGGAGCATTATGGGGAGAAAACATACATACATACACAACACATGTGCTTCAACAACTGCACATTTGTGTTTATACAGTTATGTCCTGGGTATATATGAATTCTTTGTTATCTTTGCTACTAATCAATATAGCTGAGGAAATAAGAATTGGTTAATATAAACAAATATTTACTTTACTTGACAAAATGTATATATTTGAAGATTAATTTTGATTCATGAAAGAATTAAAAAAAATAATTCTTTTCAAACTTCAGTGATTTATCTCTGTGTGGTTTTGATTTGTGCCTCTCAGGGGAACTGATATCACTATTAAGGTACATTAAACTACTGAAAGTGAGATGACCATAAGATTCAGCTAACTTAAGTATTTAGTGTCAAGAGCCATATAAAATGAAAGTAGATGCATTTGAATAACTTAAAACTGTTTAAATTAGCATGTAATTCCCATGTTCTACTCCTTTGTTTACCCCTGTTTCACTGCCTGCTGCTTGCCCTCTCAGTAAATTTGAGTGCTAGCCTAAGAAGACATTGGAGCTGATTATGAAAGATGAAGAAGAGGGAATTTAAGTTTAAAAGCAATAAAATTGTATGAGAAAAAAGAAATCAAAATGAAAAAAAAATGTTTTGCAGTGTAGTGCTACTCAGGGAATAATTCTAACAGAATTAAACAGCCACAGTACAACAGGGTTTGGTTTATTGAAGGCTTTAAAAAATCCTTTAGGGTCTTGAGTATGCAGTAAATGGGCCCCATCTCTCTCTCTCAGGAAAATCAACAGGAGTTTTGATGTTAATATTAGTGCAAGTAGGACTGATCCAAAGAGCATATGGAGGGGAAAGCTACGCTATCCCTTTTAGCACTGGCTTTGAGTTAATAATTCTAATTAAAGTCACTACTCAGAAACTAGAGCATGCATGTAAATCATGGGATTCCTGGATTCTACCTGAAATATGGCAGCTATGGAGAGCAAATGAATTTTTCATATTTACCATATCCAAATGAAAGCTAATATCAGAAAACCTTATGTTACTTTACCAAGGCCTACCAGACAAAATAAGTAATTTGTTGGTGGAAAAATGTATGCCCGTAACTCACATATATGGATCCATGATGTATCAAAGAGATAAGTTCTTCCCAGTTTTTTGTATCTTTATTAAAACAACAAATCAGCAAAAATGAAGACAAGTTCTAAAAATGTGTTGGATAATGGTCCTACAATAAAGAATGTGAGCAGCTCTCAAATTCCTACTCTCTGGAAACTTTTATTACAAGGCATTTCTATGCAGACACAAAGCTTGAGCTTGTGGCACCAGTGCTGTGATAAGGCTTTTAAGGGGAATATCACAGCTGCTTTTTCCCCTAATCTGAATGAGAAGGCTTCTTGCAACACTTTGCCCCTTAATGTTGTTTGTAATAGGACATATGTTACAAATTCATTAAAGTATGTATACTAATAAATGTATTGTGTTTTTTTTGCAAGACAAATCTTTTTAAAAAATCTATTTCACATTGTAGGCCCTGAGATAACCTCGTGAGATGAATAGTTTCATATAATTTTCATATTTATCCCAGGGTAATTTTTCTGAATGAGAAACATCAATGTCTCAGCTACATAGATTTAAGGGGTTATGTCTTTCTTTCCACAAGAGACCTGCAAAACTTTGAACTGCACAGTGACAGAAATTGAGATGATCTATAGAGTTCAATTCTAAAGCTATATATCATGGTGGCAGAGACTTCTGGTCAATAAGCTCATGTGAACGTGTTTCCATTTCCAACCTGCATGTACTTATATCATGTGTTCCACAAGGTTCTTCTTTGTCCTGCTTCAGGGACTTCCAACATTAACTTACAGACATAAGATTAAAAAATAGAAGGTCACATGCTGTAGAATTTTCATCACAGATGTTGGGAAAAATTCCCAATCAAATAGCAGCATGGATCACTTCTCATGGTATCAAGGGATGGGGAAGATTAATGAGAAATATGACATAGGGCTGCAGTCAGACCTATGGCATAATGTACCAGTTGTCGTTTCTGTAAGAGTTTTAAATTATGCAGACCCTCAAAAAAGTTCCAAAATTAAGGAAGTCACATGTGAAAGTCTTGATTTTAGCCTATTTATTTCACGGTAATAATATAATTAACATACAGCTCACAGAAAATATTTACAAAAAAGCCCCTCACACTCAAAAATTTGCCACTGCTGCTTAAACAAGCTTCTTTTGTCTTTTTCTACGTAATATTGAAGAGAATGGTTCTGCATTGGAAAGGCAAGGATTGCCATAGTTGATTTTGATATCAAGTCCCAAAGGTGATATTTTATGAACTAACAGGTTTAAAGATACTGTTTTATTTGGATTGGTATTATATTTTCTGAACTACATGAACACTCCTTCTTACTCTATATGATGTCTGACATTGCATTCTGCACTCAAGAGGTATACATATGGTTTGGCTGTGACATAAGCATCCTTTAGTCTATACTGCAAAGGGATGATGAGGGGATGTCAAAATCAAAGAGGATTTACCTCCTATCAAGTGCTTCTTGATTGCTTTCTGATAGAAGACCACAAATTAAATTGCACTCTAATTAAAAAAAAATCACTACCTTGAATATATCACTTGCTGCAATTCAAACAATAAGTAGCATTTAAAAAAATAATTAATTCCAAGTCACACATCATACTCCTTTAAATACCCACTACTATCAAATTTGTGTCTGAATTATCTTATTCATAGAATTATAGATACATATGTTATAAAAATTTCTCTCTCTTTTCTTTTTTTTTTTTTTTAATTTTCTTGCCGTGAAAGTCAGAAAGTTAAAATCCATTCTGTTCTTTCACCACTTTAGCTTGCTTTTACAAACCTAAAATGTTGTAGTTGATGAGTGCTTTTTCTTCAGATGAGAATGCAGGTAGTAACACTGGCTCATGAATGAACAGGTAACTCTGTAAATATGTATCTTCTCTCTCCATGATCTCACACACTGGGCACAACAGGGATTCTTGTTGCAAAACAGTAAGGACCAAACGGTGTTGTAAATGCTCTCATCTAATTCTACCACTTTCATCCACTTAGTAATGTACTGTTAGATCAGACTCAGCAGTTCAGCATCCAGCAGCCCCCCAGGGAAAAGTTCTTATGAAGTTACCAGTGGCTGACTGGTAAATTATATGAAATCACCAGGGTCCTGTTAATCTAAAGTGGCTTCAAAAGAAGAATGATGGATTTGTAGACCTGGACTTTCCTTTTTTTCCCATGAAGGCAGCTATCTAATAAAGGTAAATGATTCTTATGAAGTGCTAAAATAAAAGTACTTTTCAAATACCCTTATAACATGTTGTTTATAAAACTGATTACAGATTTTGTTCATCACTGTGTTGTAGATGGCCTGCTGTGGCAATTATAATTTAAAATATCTGAGGCACTGCCTATTGGTCTCCTCATGCCAGAGGTATTTTGCATCTATCAAGGACATACTGAGCGCTCAATTCCCAATAAGTAAAAAAAAAGGTCGTTTATAGAGAATAGTATATTGCTGCTGCTACTAAATAGCAGGCCCATTAATACTTCCTGCTGTTTTTCAGATCTGGCATTTTTTGCCCCATGATATATCACAAAGTATCATTAAACTGAGGCACCAACAGAAAAAAGAAAGATGAACTGAGAAATGTAGAAAACCTTTTACACTATTTCCTCCTAATTTGGACACTCTTTGTTACTCAGCTTGCTAATGAGAAATTGTTTTTCATGGTGGGAAAAATAATCTCTTAAAGAATAGCTAAAAAGGATCTAGTTTCATTAGGCTATTTTGTATGAGCCTCAAATAATCAATTCTGAAATAATCTTCTGACAATGCCACTTGAATTGTGGAAAAGATGAGAAGTTTGGCTTTAATATTTATTTTCTATTCAACCATATGTATCTATAATATTTAGGCAACATAAAATTAAATTAGAAACTATCTCTAAAATTTGAGTATATTTCTGCCCTTTGCAGAATTCTAAATGACTTTATGAAATGAAACACATTTGGAATCTGGCCCTAAGTTCTTAAGAAATCTCTTTCTTCTTTAGTATGCTCTTTATAGCAGTACTGAAAATATTACAGGTAAAGTCAATTAAAGCAGTAGCTCATGATACGTTGGTCTCAAATTTGTACAAACAAAGGGGTTTTTTTCTTTTTTTTTCTTTTCTCTTTTATTTCTTCCCTTCCCCCCCCCCCCATTTTTTTGCNGGGGTTTTTTTTTTTTTTTTTTTTTTTTTTTTTTTTTCTTCCCTTCCCCCCCCCCCCATTTTTTTGCCTGTTTTTAAGGTTTTTTCACAATGCTACCATTTATTACATAATATACAGAATATTAACTGCTGACTGGATATTTTATACAAGTTTTGCACTTAGGAATTTCGGACCATTGTGCAATGAGGGTCTTATGGAGACTTGTATATCCCATTGAAGATTATTTCTGAATGGAATGAGCTTAAATTTTTGAAACTGATGAAAATTCTTGAGAAAGACTATGACTGCAGTTATAGATCCCTTGGCAATATTCCCATCAGCAGAGCAGAGAATTGCAGATTTCAGTCGTAGACTAGGTAGTGATAAAGAGTTAAAACAGGAAACTGAAGAGGAGTGTTAGACTTTAGGATTCTTGTATGGAATGAATTAGGTGTCTCACACTAGGTCTAACTCTCATCCTCTTTCCTGGGCTCACCCCTCTGGTGCATGGTGTAAAGTTGCAGTAAGTTATATAAGAGGGGAGCACACAAAGCCCTCTGCTAAGGGCAAAAGCCAATGACTGGTCTAGCAGGAGGAGTTACAGATCTGCCTCTGACATGCAGCTGAAGGAGACATTAAGCCCTTAACCCAGTGGTTAGTAAATTCACACAGCCATGTCAGGGGATCTGATCTATATATCTCATATTCTGTGAAAATTCTCTATTTATCAGAGGTAAGCTGGTGCTTTCAGCTCATTTGCACATCCCTTAACACAGGACTTTACAAGACTGGAAAATGATTGAAGAATAAATATAGTCTCCTGACTTGATGGCTTGCATTTAGAGCAGTCAGTAGCTGAGAAATAATCCTGGTTCTAGGCTTTAGTCTTAATTTTCTTTAACATCCAATTAGTGTTTACTGTAAAACATAAATAGAATTAGAACTGAGATTTCCTTCATCTCTCTGTTGAATCCAGCATTGGATTTACCCATGCTTGCTTTTTTGGATTTTTTTGACTGCTCTGAAACTGTTCAACTCCTTGAATTTCTCATGCTTAATTTATTCATTTTTGGGTATGTATTCTTATCTGTGCAACCTCTGAGGCTTCACACATGATACTATTATTTGTATTTCTACAGAGTATGGGATCTGCATTGAGAATGAGGACGTCTTATGCAAGGCTCAATACAGCCACATGCTACAGTGTGTTAGCCACAGAAATTACAAAATTAATTAAAGTTTTTATTAATATAAATATAATGTAATTAATATGTTATTTCTATTTGCTACTTTACAGTACGTGCAACTATAATCGAGTTATTTGAAATATGTTAAGTGTTGTTGCAGACTGAATTCATTATTAGAAAGTAAGCATTTACACTGGCAAAAAGCCAGCTAAGAGACTGATAGGAGGGTTTGGTATATGGAACAGTTACAATAATTTGCATGTCAGTAATTGGAAATATATACTAATGCATGTCATTTACCTTACTGATGTGTCACCTATGAATATGTAAACCTTAACTTCCATATATATCCATTCTACATCTGTGATATTGAAATAACACACATTCTTCCCATAAGTCAGCATGAAATAAAGTCTCTTATAATCAAAGAGAATTTATCCTGATATGCAGCAAAAAAATGTCCACATATATATTAATATATTAATATATATATTAAGAATCATCTCTTCAAGTCTGGTTTTGAGCATAGATATCTAAATCTAGTTGAGACAGGGAAAGGCAGTGAACAATAAATAGATAACAACTAAATACCTACTGATTTAATGGACACTGTCCATTACACACACTGACAGCAGCAGCAAATGTAATAATTAAGTTACAGGTTGTATCATAATTCACAATGCAATTGGGAAAATTTTATCTTCCTAATTTATTTTTCTTTTAAAGAATATTTATGTTAAAAATGCTGACTTTAAATAATCAAACTCATGAAAGGAAGGAAGCAAAACAACAGGACAGATAAATATTTTTCCAAAACCTATGAAATTTTAGCTACAATTTCTTGTCATTCTGTCAAAGTCTATCTTCTGTCTGAGTATCACTCTCAAAAACTGACTTGAATGTTCAACTGCTTTCCCATGAAGTCCCATTATAATGACAAGTATTTAATGATACCACAGTTCAACTCTATAATATTAATAAACAGATAAATGGTAATGGAATTATTCCAGTTTAATTAAAGCATATACAGCTGTTTCAGTCTGTAGCTCTTTTTTCACTCATGAGATTCCACTGGGAATAGTTTGTAAAGAGGGGCTTTTGAGAGGGTACACCTATTCACAAAAAAAATAAGAGGATAAGAGGTGAATTTTTGCATGCAGTGGGAGACAAAGAATCAGTAAGATAATTGTGTCTATTCATATCTTGCATTCACACATTCCATTAAAAGCGAATACAATAAAACACCCACCCCTCTCAAAACTCAACTTCCCATGCTTTTTATTGGAATTAGAGCACTCTAATAGGTTAAAACTATTACAGTATTATTTAAGACTAGAATAAAAAGTGTGGGCTTAATTCATGCTGAAGTAGGCTTATGCAGGTCCCTTGTGACAGATAAAGTTCATTGTTGTTAAACTCCACAACAGAATATCCTGCAATACATATGACTAATCTTGTGCAGGTATGTCAGAGAAGTACTTTTAAACCTTGTTATCATCACTAGAGAATATTCACCAAGAGACCTCTGCATATTAATGGAGTAAGACTGCTCGTAAAAATGTTACAGTTGTCACCACTCCAAGTTGTCCCTTAGAGAATTTTCTTTTTCTCTGTTTAGCATAGGAAGGAACTTGGGGGGATTGGACTTTGAGATAAAGTAATGCTCTCTGAGTATTACTCCATCTTTTGTTTTGTAACTGAGCGTTGAATGGTCATGGTTCTTTTATTTGTTCTCAAGCTGCAAATAACTCCTTACTCATAACATATCAAAGTAGTTCAGCAAAAAAAGGGAGAAATTACAAAAGGTAGCCTTAATTTCCTCTCAGTCCTCCTCACTGCTCCTTTCCCATGCCTCACATCTTCCAGCTTACACATTCGTTCCACACTAACAAAGAAGGAAGGATAAGAGTAAGATAATGTCAAAGGCTTGGTCTGGACCTCAGTTTGGCTGTGGTGGCCACTGACTCACCAGATGCCACTGCTACTTCTCCACAAAGACAAGTCTATGCCTTCTCCTTCAGAAGGAACAGGGTTTATCTAGTGAAAGCAAAGGAAGAGAGCATCCAAAGTACTACAGATGAAAAGAGCCTGGTCTAAAAGCATGAGAATAGCTGTACCTAGACTGAATGAAAATAGTAAGAAATTAATAATTTCTGGACAAAGAAGATGTATTGGATAAAGGGTAACAGAGCACACAGATACGCCAATCTAATTCTAATTGGGTTTATACCAGCTAAGGACACTGAAAGTGTAAGGACTTAAGAAAGATATTTTTGTGAGGAGGAAAGGAACAAACAAGTTTGTTCAGAAAATTCAATATTTCTTTCACTTTTTTCATGTTTTATTCTTTCTTACTTCCTCTATCCGGAATAAGAAAATGTGTTGAACAGCTGCCTACAACTCAAAGATGAAAAAATAGATAAAGGCACAGAACGGAAATGTAAAAAATTCATGCCCTTCTCTGCTATGGGATCAAAGGTCAATATCTCTGTTTTATACTATATTCAAACTACCAGTATATGGTTTATTTCATGAAATATAATTCAAAAGAGCTTATGATTTTTTTATCATGTAAATTCCCAGGCAATGCCTAGTACTTTTCTGTGTACTTTTCCTTTGACTGATTTTGAAATTTGTATTCTGACAATATTCAAGCAAATTAAATCCTTCCATAGATATATTATGAATATTTACAAGGCTTTCTTAACTGTCTAAACATTTTCTAATCACTCTTGCTCTACAAAAGAGGTCTATAAAAATCTGTCTTTGAACTCTACTTTCCAAATTTAACTTTTCCTGCACGCCAAACTACCATCACTGTAGTTACCAAACTGCACATGTGCTACGATCTCCTCAGATACAATGGTGCCCATTGTTTGTATTGTTATTGTACTCGTTCTTACTGTCTGTAATTATCTTTTGAAAACCTGTGAAAGTGAGATATCCATCTATTCCTTCATAAACAGACCTTGGCAGCTGATATAAAAATCATATCACAACAAGGTAAGTGAGGAGCAGTCAATTGAATGAGTAGCAGACTATGCTAATTATTTATCTTTGGTGTATTTTTTTCAGCTTGTCCATAATGTACATTAATATTAACATATTTAAATTTAAAATTAATTAAAAAATCAATTTCAGTTTAAAATTATTATCTTAATGAAATCTTATGTTAAATTTTTTTTTCTTTTTTTTTTGCCTCTAAAGCACATGGTAATTTTTAAAGCAGTCCCAACATAAAAAAAACCTGTTGAAAGTTTCCAAATTACTAATAAGTAAGAAGATCACTTTGGTACTGCTGGAAAGCAGCTTTCTTCCAAAGTGTTTTTCTGTGCAAAGTGATCTTGTACTCCACAGGAGAGAAATGAGGTAGTCACTTCTCCCTTTTAAGTAATACTCATCATTTAGTTCACCTACTATTTCTTTATCTCACTCATCAACATTAAACAATTTTTACATTACATAATTTTTAAGACTGAAAATTTCTTTCAATATTTATTCTGCTTCAGCTGAAGGCCTGCCACTGGAGCCTCATTGTGCCATTTTGTATGTCACTGCAGAAGAACACCTACAGTCCCTCAACTTCTGGTTGCTCCTTAAAAGCCTTTTTCAATAAAGCATTGACCTAGAAAAACTCTTCTTAGTTTCTGATATATAAAATCACAACTCCAAATGCAATGTGTGCAAATCATCACACACTGCACAGAGCTCCCATTTTTCTTTCCTCCCTTCTTTCCTTCCTCTTCTTTTGTAAAACTCCCTTCTGTCCTTCCATATGAAAGAAATCTCTGCAAAACTATTCAGGGTAATGACAGATAGATTCCTCTACCTCTATTAAAGGACAAGCAGACAGTCAAGTTCATTTACAGGTACACATTTGCTCCTGTGATGCCACATGCATATTCTGTTGACCTAGACATTGTCGCTATCTGCCTTCCTTTTCTTGGCAAAGAGAAAATTAAAAAAATTTTCTAAATCTTCAGATACAGAGAGTGCATGAGAGCAGAGCTAAGGAAAAAAGCTGCACTATTACTCAACTATGACTTTAATTAATTTTTCTGTTCCAAGATTTTAATTTTTCATGTATGCAAACAGTAAAAAAACCTCAGCTTTGTTCTCAAGCAGTTTATCTATTACACTCAAAAACAAAAAGGAACATAATATACATTTAGTATGATCTTATTGTTAATCCAATTAAATATTTAACAGTCCAACAGTCTAAAAAATATCAATAATACTCTTGAAATCCTTGTACGTGAATTGGCTAGGACCTACTCCTTTAACCTGCTCTTATTCTCATCCTTTCAAGTATGTCTTTGGGATCTATGGTCAGGACTTCATTATGCCTCACGAGCTGCAGGATGGAAAGTTTTTATTTGGTTCGGAACATCAAAAGTTTCACTAGGAGGAACAATGCATGTGAGTGCATTTATGAAGTGCATGTGAGATTTGTGTATGAAGATGGGGTGCATCTTTCATCTTCAGTTTGTAATGCTTGGATGTTTTTTTTTAAATGCTTCCTTACCTCTGGCTGATGCTTCCTGGCTGATCCTAGATGAGGGATGAGCATAACCCTCACCATTTCCCCATGCTCAGACAGGGGGACGCCCTGGGTTTGCCAGACCCTTCTCACGGAGGCACTGGCACATTTCATGCTCAGGCAAGAGAGGCAACAGACCCTTGGACCTGAGACAGGAGCTGAAAGAAGCCCAGCCCAGCTCTGGCCAAGGTGAGCCTAAGCCAGTCCTGAAACTGGTGCTTTTAGCTCAGGGAATAGCCTAAAGTCTTTTACTAGAAATGGCAAAAAAGGTAGAATTTTCTGTGTTAAAATTCTGGCCACAGATTAAACTGTTATTTGGTTTTAGGTTCTGTTCGGGATATTTTGGGTTTTGCATTTTTTTCCACTCATCTCTTTTTATAACAAATATGTGCAAAGTCACATCTTACACTCTTGCAAAAAGTCCTATTATAAAAACAAAACAAAACAAAAAACTTTATTCAGTATGATAGTTTCTATTTAAATATTCTTGTTGAGTTTCCTGAAACACATGAACACATAATACTAAGCTGTTTTTCACATGGACTTGATTTAATAAATTAACTGGTGGTCTGTTAGCCACACTCACATTAGTGAAAGAACTATAGTCCTCGAAATTAACTGCATCCAGGTTTGCTAAAGAGCATTAGCATCTTTTTTACCTAAAAGTACTAAGTGCATTGTGTACTCATACATATATGTATAGTAAAAGCTTTTTTCTTACCATTTCCTTGCACATTGTTGAATATCATGAATCTAAAAGTGTGATTTACTGTGTAGACTGATCTCTGCTTTTATGTGAATGCATAATATTTATTTTTAATGCTAATGCATCCTCTCTGGAAACATTACTAGTCTGTAATGACATCTTTCTTTTGGCTTAAAGCTGGGAATGATTGCATGAGCTCAGAGGAAAAAGGGTTTTTTGTTTTCCTTTTCATTATTGCTGTTCTGTATTAAAAGGACAGAAGACAAAATCCACAAAATGCTTTATAAAACTTTTAGATAGTGTATGAATAAATTAATCTGTAAAAGGTTTGACTTTTCTCATTGTGACCAAAAATGATTATGGGAATATGAGATCCAACTGAATGAACTCACATGCAATGAGAAAGAAAAGCTGTATGTTTATTCTGTGCACTTTTGACTGATCTTTGGACATTTGGCTGTTGTTTTTAAAAACCAAGCAATGTTAAACTGAAATTTCAAAAATGTGCTAAATATCTTGCAGTCAGAGGTGAAGGATATGCAAGTAATAATGTGTTTAAAATTATTTTCTTTCTTTCTTTCTTTCTCTTTCTTTCTTTCTTTCTCCTTCCTTCCTTCCTTCCTTCCTGGATTCCTTCCTTCCTTCCTGGAATCCTTCCTGGAATCCTTCCTTCCTGGAATCCTTCCTGGAATCCTTCCTTCCTGGAATCCTTCCTGGAATCCTTCCTTCCTGGAATCCTTCCTGGAATCCTTCCTTCCTGGAATCCTTCCTGGAATCCTTCCTTCCTGGAATCCTTCCTGGAATCCTTCCTTCCTGGAATCCTTCCTGGAATCCTTCCTTCCTGGAATCCTTCCTGGAATCCTTCCTTCCTGGAATCCTTCCTGGAATCCTTCCTTCCTGGAATCCTTCCTGGAATCCTTCCTTCCTGGAATCCTTCCTGGAATCCTTCCTTCCTGGAATCCTTCCTGGAATCCTTCCTTCCTGGAATCCTTCCTGGAATCCTTCCTTCCTGGAATCCTTCCTGGAATCCTTCCTTCCTGGAATCCTTCCTGGAATCCTTCCTTCCTGGAATCCTTCCTGGAATCCTTCCTTCCTTCCTTCCTTCCCTTCCCTTCCCTTCCCGGAACTTCTCTTCCCTTACCCGAACTTCCCTTCCCTTCCTTTCCCGGAACTTCCCTTCCCTTCCTGGAACTTCCCTTCCCGGAACTTCTCTTCCCTTACCCGAACTTCCCTTCCCTTCCTGGAACTTCCCTTCCCGGAACTTCTCTTCCCTTACCCGAACTTCCCTTCCCTTCCTGGAACTTCCCTTCCCGGAACTTCTCTTCCCTTACCCGAACTTCCCTTCCCTTCCTGGAACTTCCCTTCCCTTCCCTCCTCTCCCCTCCTTTTCCTTTTCCTTCTGTGATTTGAAGCTCACAGAGGTTTCTTTTCATTTGGAAGGGAAATTGCATTGAATAGTGGTAGCCTGTGATACTTCTGTACACCATACAAAGACTATTGTGAGTTTAACAGACATTAGTTAATTTTCATAATGTAATATATCAGGATAACAAAACTTAGACTGGATAGTTGAAATATCTGAAAATGGATTACAGTTGACATGTGGGCGTGCATTATGCAAATGACAGAAAACTGAATGAGTTGGTCACTTAGCTTAAATATCTTTTTCCATTTACAAACTTTGTGTAGGTGTTTTTATTGTTGTTTCTGTAAATATTTATTGTTGGCCAAGATTCCTATCACTGTAATCAACAAGAATGGATAGGGGGTAGAAGAAAGAAGGGGTAGAAGAAAGAAAAAAATACAATTCTTTTCAAATCTTCTCTTTGGCTTAAGATCTAGCTCAAAATAATTGACTTTCCTGGGTACTCCAAAATTCTTATCTGATCATTGGACTGCATAAGGCACTTTGTCCTAATATGGGTTAGATATACAAAATAGATAAAGGGTTTAAAATATGTGGGACGAGACTTACTGCTAGAGAACATCTTTCTTCAAGGGCTTCAAGGGCTGACCTAAAAAATATATCCTGATATTCTAGTGTATACTGGAATAACAGGGATGTTTCAACATCTCCACCATAGAAGGAAATTTCTGCCCCAGATATAAACAACTATTTCGTCAAAATTCATGTTTAAAGACTGAGAATTTGTCATTAGAATTAATAGAATTATATATATAAATCAAGTTAGTTGGGAAAATTACTTCCCTGTTGTTTATGTGTATTTTATTAGTATCTTTTTGAAAATTAATTGTGTAAGAAAGTGTAAGAAAGAGATAGGAGTCGCTAAAGAAAAGTAATTTTTTTTAAATAGATGTATGCTAACAAACATCTAGATGCAGCATTAATAAAATCGTGAGACTTATGATTTAGAAACCAAAGCATAAACAAATGTGCAATGAGAAACATAATTATGTTATCCCTGGTTCCATTGTTAAAAGCCACAATTTTAAGTCTTGTATTTTTATTAGTTACTATTGTATATCCTCAACAAATACATCCAGCATGAAAGCCTTGCGTATACATAATGGGCATAATTTCTTTCATGTCTTTCACACTGAAGGAGAAAACAACTATAAATCATTATGAATATTCCTGACTCCTGGAAAACACAGTGTTTGAAATCTACAGCACTGTTTATTCCTATTGCTCTACACGAATGCATAAATATAATTGTGACTTTCTGTACGTATCAGCCTGAGTCAGAATAATGCAGTGACTCTCCACAATGAACTTCTTGATTTACAAACTCTGTGACGTCATGGGTAAATTTTCACATGATGAGTAATGATGTTGAGGACATTCTAAAGAATGATAATTGAAATCATCAGGAGAGTTTTCACATGGAAAAGTAAAAATGACCAACCAACCAACCAACCAAGCAACCAATCCACCAAGAAACCCTGAAAACAACAAAATGACTTTAAAATCATATGCCATTGATTTTTCTTTTTATCAAACTACCAAGGTTAATAGGATGATATATATATACACACCTATATATATGCAAGTAATAGCAGAGGTATGACGTATAGAAGGTACTTTGTCTTCTGTCTTCTAGAAATCAGAAGTTTGTTTCTGCTCCATTTTCATCAAAGTATTTAAGTCTGTTTCATTTTAGAATTCTTTAGGGTTAGTGACTTCAAAGAAATGGATATATATGTTTCTAGTTAAGCATGTGCTTGTATCTTTGGTTTGATTAGAGAAAAAAATTCCAGCAGTTTACCAGATTAAAAGTTTGAAAAAATGAGATATTAGCACATAGTGTTTATGAGAAAAGTAAACAAAAGCAAGAAATATCTTTATGATTGTCTGTGTGTGTGTGCTTTCTTTGTCAAGCAATCTTTCTGTCTGCTCTGTATTAAATGTCTCTTAGGTGTTAAAACATAGTGTGGTCTGACTACAATCTTTTGAAGATGACCAGTAAGAAGAATTAGAGTAGGATGAAAGGATGATAAAATTTCTGTAGTGAAAGTGAATAAAGACAAGCTATAGGCAATGGCAAAAGAGCACTAATAACCAGCAGTGGGAAATGAGGCATTCTATATTAATAAAGTAATTTTCTTTTTACTTTGAAATATTTTTTTTCTCATCATTTGTAACAATAATGATTATCTGTGTGTGAATGAACGCAGAACTTTTACAAGGATAGTCACATGGTTTTGTGAGGATGCCTGCTGCTTCACTGCTTCACTGTTGAACTCTGTGGATCATTTTTATGATGTGATTGAGGAGATATAAAGACAACATTAACGATGTATGCTCAACTGGAGAAGATAAGTCCTTATGTTATTTTCACATTTTTTTGATTCAAAATAAAATAAAAGGAAAAACTGTTAAAGTACTTATTTCTTGAATTTTTGACATTTTATTCTCTGCTTTTTGGTGAATAGACTGTGTTATTCATATTTTTATTCTGGAAGTGTTTGCTTTTAAACCAATTACAACAAAGAAAGATTCAGGGGACTGCAGCTATATCAGAATAAGTAGATGATTTAAAAGAGCTAGCATTTGGTTTTGGAACTGTTGTAGATCACAAAGGATGCTGAATTGTTCTCATAAATTTGTATTTCCTAACTATCAGAGGGACTGGCTAGAAGAATTTGCTTCAAATTCAAAATTGGAATTGTTAAAATAAATTGGTTTCAAAAGCCTATATAGGTAGTTAAATAGCATCTTCCTAATGAGGTAGGTGTGCAAATTTCATATCCTGAGGGAAAAAATCCCAAACGGTCATGAGAGCTGCTGAGCTTTAGTCCTATCCACAAAGCTTTTCATACTCCCTCTGAGGCATGTAAATAACACAAATAACTTTTTTTCTCCCCTCTTACATTCTGTACCTGGTTATACTGCTTGGGTGCTACACACTGTGCTGAACAGCTGAACAATTCAGACGACTTCCAGCTAAGCCTTGACACCTTAGTGTTTACAAGCCCAAGTAAAAATGAATAAAGGTTTCCAAATTTGACTGGTGATGAAGAAGTGCTAAGTAGTTAATGAGCAAGGAAATTAATATTTTTATGCCCCAAAATCTCTGGTCTCATTTTAGAATGCTTCTCTGGTTGAATACATGCAAGTGATGTGGCACAAAACCTCTTCCCCTTCTAATATTATACACAGGTAACAGCTCTTTTAAGTGCCATGTTCAGAATGACAGAGAAAAATATTTTCTCTCCAGAGTTTTCACTTAATTTAGTAAGTTGTTCTTTATGTACAAAAAGTTGTTCTTCATGTACATAAAATTAAATATACAGCCATCTTAAGTTACCCATACAAACTAAATATCAAGCTAGAGCTACACTGGGCAAAACCAGATGCCATGTTCACCACTAAGATGGACCTTTTAACAGGGATTTCATAGATCAGTACGTTTTGTGATTGCATTCCCAGTCCTTTGTTATGCTGAGATTAATGAATTTGCAGTATTGTAAATTTTGATAGAACAACAGCTTCCCTAGAATAAAAGTAATAAAGCACATCCCTGGCTTCCATTGCAGGTACTTTTTTATTATTAGGTAGCAGAGTGGATGCACTTCCTCAAAATCACAAGACATGCTCAGTTCTATCTAAAGTCACAAAACTGGAGAGCCTCAGAAAATGTTAATGCATTTCAGAGATTATTCTTTCTTGGCTATGGTCCCTGATCACAGTGACAGCTATAGTGCTGGTGCTTCCCATTCTCAAAAGTCTGTCAAACCCAATTAAAAACTGATTCTGCTAATTCTTGTCCTTCTAAGTGGCAGCTTGCTGTGGAGATATTTATCTTAATTTCTACCTGCTCCAAATAATCCTTCTGTGTTTACATTCTGTTCCTCTTCCCATAAGTAGACATGGGTATATATGAACACATTTCCTAGAACAAAGTAGACTACCTGCTTGCTCTGCCATGTGTGCCAATATTTCACTATGCTTACTTTTAATGTAAAGTTTAAAAAATAAAACTTGTGATCATGTATTTTCCCTTGCTGTCCTCCTTTGAAAGATTACCTGTTTTTAAAATGCTTTTTGGCAATGCATTCATCTATATGAGGCTTTTTAAAATAAGACATCTAATTTATGAGTCTATGTTATGATGTTATTTTCCAACTGTTATGATGTTCTTTTCTGAGTTTTCCAATTTCAGAAATTGGCTCTTCTACAGGGTAATTTGGAACACCACAGATAAACTCCTTCTCTGTATTGCCTTCTGGAGGAGACTGCAGGAGCAGGAATCTTGGTCAATCGTACTTAGCCTCAGATTAGTTACCTGTTTCAATGGAATCATTGTCTTAATTTTGCTGGAATCAGTAGAATTTGGTAATTTCAAACTACATGGAAGAATTAAAATTGTATTAAGAAAATCTGTTGAGTTCCTTATACTTCAGTGGAATGTAAATTCCTAGGTGAAAGCCATAATTTTATTTTAATAAGATCTGCAAAACATAAGATCCTAAGAAAAGATTGTTACACCACTCTTTACTGTGACCATGAAGAATGCTTCTGAGTTCTTCGGCTTCTAGTACAAATCTAGTGTGTAGAATACTTTTAATATTAATAAATATTGCTTATGCAGAGTCACCAAAGGGAAAATACCCAATACCTCCAATTTGGCTTTTTTATTACTGCTTTTAGGGAAATTATTTTTAGCTCAAGTGGTTACTCTACCTTGAATAATTTGAAGCTGTGAAAGTATGTGGTGGAAATAAAATGTATGCATTTACACATGAATTTCAAGTCTTTACTTGCAGAATGAGCTGCAAGGAGGCAGCTGAAGGAGTATTTGAATGAATAATGGCAGTTAGAAATGTCTGAATTTTGCTATAAATTTAAGGCTAATGTTTATGGTGTGAAATGTTTCTACAGAGACATTTAATAGATCTAATCCTTTGCCTTGAAATTCAGCACTTCAGTATAAAACTCTTAATATACCAAGTTATGGTATTGCACAGTTGTAGATAAGATAATCAAGTTCAGTATCAGAAAAAATGAGAATTCAAAGTGGAAGCTGGAGGGATGTGGAACTAGATTCTCTCTGTTGATGTGGCTTGCCTACAATTCTGTGTGTTTTGTGGATAACACAGAGAACGTTAACAGTGGTAACTCATAAGTATATGAATATTGCACCCCTAGCTTATGCTTGTTATCAAGGTACATTTTTAAGCACTCTGCAAGAAGTTTTCTTGAAATGTTAGAAAATGCAATTGAAATAGTTAATGGCAGAGTTAGCATGTAGATTTGTTGTAAACTGTTTATCACTTAGTAGCTGGTAAGATAGCTTTTTTATTAGTCTGTTATAAAAACTTAAGAATACAGCCAAGATCTTATCAGGAAGGGAAAGAACAAGTAACAATTCTTCCAGCACAGCTCTTCTTTCTATATCAATTTTTCTCACACATATAAAGGTGGCAGGTAAAAATCTGGAGTTTTATTCCAAACAAACTTTAGTAAACCATGATTTACTTGCTAATGATTACAGTTGAGAAAGAAATTATCTGGAAAATAGAAAAAGTTACTGGCAAACAATATGTAAAAGGGTATAGTGTTGTGGGTGAATATTAAGCCCCAGCCTGCTTGGTGAGTTTAGGGGAAGTTTGGTTGATTTATTCTGGGCTGTGAACAGAAGGAACAACAAAATTCTCAGGAGGTTCAAGAACACACTTTTACTTGCAAACTTTAGAACATTATGGTAGAATAAGGCACTTGGCAAATTTTAAAACAACACCCAGACAAGATAAGACATTTCGCATACTACATTTAACATATTTTGACTTAGCAAATTTATACTTTGCCAACTTTAACTTACGCAAAGAACAAGTCACATACCAAGACATTGACTGGAATTTTTTAGCCTTGCTTACAATATATTTTGAGGGGAAGTTAAGAGAAGAAAGAGAGAGGAAAAGGAGACAGAAAGGTAGTCACCACCCAGGATCTAGCAATGAGATGTGACAGTTTCAATCTTAATGTCTGTCAAAGGGATGGTTGTAGTCTTGATCCATCAGGGGTGGAAAAAGCCCACAAAACACAGAGTTCAATGATTTAATCTACATTCCTGTTATGTGGGAACCCGGATGCCTTCCCTGGGGTAGGGAGTTTTACACTGTTATAGCATTCTGGATCATGGGACACTTCAGGGGTCTTTGATGGTTTCTCACACCTTCTAAGACATGACAGCTGCCTCTTAGGTCAGCACAGTTGAGACAATTGTGCCCCACAAGGGGGTTGAACACCTTCAGGTGAATGTCCCAATATCTCCCTCAGAGAGGAGTTTCCACACCTGAACCAGTTGTGTAAGGGCAGAAACTGGCATGACAAAAAGCATTATCTGACACTGAAGAGCTGTTTCTTATTGGCCTCTTCACTTATCTGGGCCAAAACCCAGCTTGAAGCCTCTGGTGGGGGTGTGCACACCCTCTGCACCTGGGCTGTGACCTTGAACTCCATCAGCCAAGCACCCACAGCTTTGCCAAATGGCCAATTCTTTAAGACCTTGACCATCAACATTTTAGTCTCTCACGGTGATAAGAGAAACAAACAGATGAAGTGTCAACTGGCTGAGAAAAGTTTGATGTGTACAATGAGGAGAAGTTTTAAATTTTAATATACATATACTTCAAAAATAATTTAGAGTTTTAATTCTATGTGTACAATATTATTTCCTAGATATACCATGATTTAAAATCAAACGATTCTATATTTCTGAAATCTGGATTCACTAAAGACTAAACGCCACTCCACAAAGAAGTCAAACTAATTCTGATCAGTTAAGTAAAGTGTTGTTGGGCCTTCTGGCTTAAAGTAAAAGGAAAAGAAAAATCCAACATCCCAAACTTGAACCTCTTTTTATTGATACAGTGTCTGCTCTTTTTGGTCCTATTGGGAATGACTGCTCATAAGAACCTCACAAAGCAGCAGAAGTTATTTCTATTTATATTTATATTCATCAGTAAACTTTAAACTACATCCAAGATTTATTTGTTAAGGTTCTTGTGTTACAGCACAAAAAAAATGTATAAAGCTGGAAACGTGAATTTCCATGTTTTGAGTTGTTGGAAGAGATGGCTGATAAAACTAAATTATGCTAAATTTACATAGCTTTATTAGGCTATTGAAATAAAAAAAAAACAAAAAACAAACAAACAACTTGTTGAGAAAAAAATTGGATACAATTTTCTGAGGCTTTCTGGAGTAAATGAAAAGATTCATTGGATATCTTTATTATACATCAGAGACAGTTGTTCAGACTCCTTTTAGAGATCCGAATCTGGTTCCCATCATCCCAGAGAGAATATTTGAATTATATCTGAGAAATGCTCCCATAAGAAACCTTTTGATCTCCACTGTTAAGCAGATGTACATGTCTAAGGTGAATGAGAGGAATTCTATCAAATTTATCACTAACATCAAGAATCTATCATGGTGCAGCCTATTTCATATATGTATGATTTGGTTGCATGCCAACATGTGTGAAAAAATTGCTTTCTATGGGGGAAGGTAGGAATTATTTTTAAATTTAAGGTTGAAAAATAGTTTAAATCTTTAAGGATTTTTTTTCTATGTTGTCAAGAAGTTTATGTTATTATAAAGTATATCCAGAGAAACTTGGTCATTAAATTGGCACCACTAACCAATCCCATGGCTATGGGATTTTCAGTATTGTTACCTGTGCACAGATTGGGTATTGGTGGAAATAGTATGAAAAAATAATGTTTGAATGTCTAACTTGTAGGCAATACCTATTGGTATGTGACAAAATATGAGGTTAAATTTGTTTTTTTTTCTTTGCTAGGGCAGGCTCAAACAATGAAAGTTTATTTGGCCTGTCTGAGCTGGAGTTCATTTTCCCACAGCAGCCCTCACAGTGCTGTACTTTGTCCTGTTTGCTCGAAAGGAGTTGATAACCCTGCAGTGTTTTGGCTGCTGCTGGGCAGGGCTGGCACAGCACCATCTCCCCTTCCCATCAGGGGGCTGGCAGTGGGCAAAATCCTGGGACACAACCAGGCCAGCTGACCCAAATTAACCTAAGGACTATTCCATACCATATGATGTCAGCTCAGGTATAAAAGCTAAGGAAAGGAGGAAGAATAGGGCATAATTGCTGTTTTATAATGCTTGCTTTCTGGAGGAACTGCTCCACATGCTGAAGTCCTGCTTCCAAGGAAGTGGATAAACTTCACTCACTGATGGGAAATAAAGATGAAAATTTTTCTCTTTACTTATGCCTGAGCAAGCTTTTGTGGCCTTTTGCTTCTTTTTTATTTTTTGGGTTTTTTTGCTTATCTCAACCTACAAGTTGTTTTCTATCTCATTTTCTCTCCCCTGCCCTGCTGGGAAGGGGACTGATAGAGTGTCTTGGTGGGTACCTGTATCCAACCAGGGTCAACCCACTACAGACAGCAAATAGAAAATCTCAAAAAAAATGTCACTGGTAATCAAGGTTTAGCAAAAATTATGAGTAAGAATATTAAAGCAGCAGATTAACCACTTTTACAACAATTTTTTTTTTTAAGGAATGTTACAGTAAAGAGAGAATACAGGTTAAGCAGTAAATGGCAATCTGAACATAGAAGGAAAGGAAAAAATAATATGAGGTTATTATCCTTTGCTTATTTTCATCAGAAAAGGTCGATATAACTAATGGTCTCTTCATAAATAGAAAAGTATTTTCAGTTTACATTGATAAATTTTAAAAGTATGAGTGTGAATTCATTAGCTCTTTTAAGAGGTCTAACTTTCCCAGTCACAAGTCCTGAAAAAAGACTTACTATAAAACTAGAAATTGATATAAAGTGAGATAACACCATCATAAACATTGGAGAAAGCAGTTGCAGAGTCCATATCACTAGACCTGAACCTCAGGTTACATTAAGTATTGTCAAGTATTCTGTTGTGGATTAGTATCTAGACCTCAGGAAAACACTTGCCAAATGTCCTTGAGAAAATCTTTGTTCAATTATACTTACTGATTTGTTTTTAAAAAAGATCAGCATTGAAAGTGTTTCTCAAGAAGTCCACTAGCTCTTCTACTGTGTTATTTCTCACATGATTTTTATGACAGTGCTTACAGCAAATATGTCACATGAGAAACCTTTATGAAAGGTTCTGGCACAGAGTACATTTGGAGACAAGAGCGTTTAGGGCCTCTGAGAAAAATCTTACTGCTTGGAAATAAACCCTTTGGCACAAGAATAGAGCTCTTGCCCAGGCTAACTACACTCTGGAGGTCTCTTCTATTCTTTACATTCTATACTTAAAACCTCCCTGGAGAAATTACACAAATTAAATTCTGTGGGGCAATACTTTTAATTTTTCAAAAAGTAGCAATAAAAGCCTCTCTGGACCTTTTGACTTTAGGGCTAAAAATCTGAAGTACTTTGTTACCAAGTAAACTGCAACAAGACTCAATATTGATACTTCTACTTACAGGTCAGTGCAAAGTTCATGCAGATTTTGGCACTGCTGCGTTAGGTGCCTTGCTGCCTTTGAATTTGTCATTATTTGTATTTTATTCATTATATTTTAATAGCAAAAGAGTATTAAAAATTTGGAAATAAGTAAAGCAAGACATGGTATTAAAAAAAACTGGTTTAGGAATGTAGATCACTTTGTTTCTTTTATTATTCTGGAAAGCATCTCTGAAGAGAAAAGCCTGGGGGTCCTGGTGGATAACAAACTCTCCATGAGCCAACAGTGTGTCCTGTGTCCAAGAAAGCCATTGGGATGCATTAGGAAGAGCACTGCCAGCAGGTTAAGGGATGAGATCCTGCCTTTCTACTCAGCATTAGTGAAGCTCCACCTGGAGTGCTGTGTCCAGCAGGGACATGGAGATCTAGGAGCAGGTCCAGGGGAAAAGGAAGACTAGGGGAATGGAGAATCTCCCATATGAGGAAAGGTTAAGAGAGTAGGGCCTGCTCAGCCTTGAGAAGAGATGAATTCACTGAGAGGTGAATTCACCAATGTCTATATTTGAAGGGAGGGTGTCAAGAGCATGGAGCCAGGCTCTACTTTTTTGTGCCAAGAACAGGAGACCACAGGTAGAAACTGAAATACAGGAAGTTCCAAATTAACATGGAGAAGAACTTGACTATGTGGTTGACTCAGCACTAGAACAGACTGCTCAGAGAGCTTGTGGGGTCTTCCTCAGTAGAGATATTCAAAAGTTGCCTGGATACAAACTCTAGGATGACTCCTTAAGCAGGGAGGCTGGACTGTATGACCTTCCAACTTTACCCATTCTGTGATTTTCTTGTTCTTAAAAATGACGCATAGATAACTCATGAAGAATCATAGAAAAAAAAAAAAGTCACACTACATTTTTGTCAGTTCTCTTGTTTTTACCAAACTGGTAGTAGTTTACCATAGTTCTGGGATTTTTATGAAGTATTTTTGAGATTCAGAACTTAAAGGCATATTTGAAATTACTTTTCTCTAACAAATATCACAATTTCTTAAAAACTGCAGATATTTCCATAAAGTCTTTGGGTTGTTTTGAACAAGCAGTGGGTCACAGGCAGAATTCTGAGCTGCACCAGTTCACAGAAATAATAGAAATATCTGAGAGAAAAGACCACTGTTGGGGGTTGAATAAT